>VWPW01013336.1:1538415-1916433 GCA_013389825.1 Crypturellus undulatus
TCCGCGCCGGCGCTCGCCGCGGTACCTCGTCCGCCGCCTCCCGGCGCGCTGCCCCGAGGCGCTGCCCCTTCCTTTGTGTCTCGCCGCCGGCCGCCCTGGGCGCGGGTTTTATCCACGCGCGGCGCGGGGCCGGCAGCCGCCCCCGCCTCGCGCCGCGACGCCCTCCGCGATCGATCACCGAGTCACCCGGCTGGGCTGCGCGCGGAGGCTTCGGGCAGCGGCTCTCCCCCGAGCAGCCAAGTGTTTCCCTCCTCCCGCTCGGCCTCCCGGTGAACTTCCCAGCTCCTGTGGAGCACGCGCTGCTTCCCGGGGCTCGCCTGAATCCCGGAGAATGCCGCGCTGGTGCCGCTGGAGCAAGACCAGTTTGGAAGGGGCTGCCCGCACCTTTTCCAAGGCCCCCAATAGACTTGCAGTCACCCAGCCAGCCTGGCTCTCGCGGGGCAACGTGCACCCACAGGAGCCCCGTCCTGCCCCTACGCCAAGACAGGAATCAGCGTTTCCTCACAGCACGGCCGATTGTGCCACAATGACTTCCCAAATACTCAGCTGTACATCAGCAATAAGTGGCTTTAAACTTTAAGCTTGAAATATAAATGCAAGCTCATTCTTTGCAGCTTCTGACCTGTTGCTCTTGTTCATTAAAATGTCACCTTTGGGGGATCACAGCGTAATGCCTCATCTGGATGTCCTTGTTTTATTATTGTTTCTACTGGATAAAAAACAAACCACAAAATTGATTATTTGGATGGTTTGAACTTGAATTCAGATGTGTTTTCTTCAGAAATAAATGGGAGCTAAAGAAGCATGTAAGGGAAATTATTTTGTAGTTTACCTACATCAATCAAACTATTACAGCCATAATCACCCCCTCTGCAGGTACAGCCCCACTATAAACATGGAAAGGGGTTACTGGTGAGGAAAAGTACTCCTTGCATAGGGATGAGTATGCAAACGCAAATGGACAGGGAACACTTTCTCCTGAAAGTTTGCTGGTAACAAGCAGATGTTCCTCAGGTTCTGCAACTGCAGCTTGGCTCAAGCCATGTTCTGTGAGACTAACTTTCTCCCACCTCCTCCAGAACCATCTCTCCTTCCATTCCCACCCCGGCTCCACGCAGGGCCCCTGCCGTGCCCTTTGCTAGCGGCTCCCGCGAGCGCCCGCCCTCCGGACGGGCAGTCTGTCCGCAGCCCTTGGCATGTGCCCATTCCACCTGCTGCTCAGTCACCGCCGCAGCAGGCTTGCTACCATGCTGCTGCTGCCTTGCAGAGCGGCATCTCACACATTTCCAAACACCACTTCTTCCAGCTCTTGAACAGGTCTTTAGGAAGCCCTGTTCTGTTTCAGGATTGAGGATGGGCTTGCCACTTGCCACAGTTTTGCAATCACACTGCTGGTTCGTTGCTGCTGTTGTGAAACAAGACCCAGCTAGTGACTGTGCCGTTCCAAGGCCAGTGCAGCTGCCCCGCTCCGTGTGCTGCTCTGGGCTGACCGGAGTCCGTCGCACCCATGGGCACAGGACTCGCGGCCGCCGTTCCCGCCGGCGCTGCCCGAGGCTTGGCAGGGACCTACGGGAAGTACCTTTTGCTCAAATTCCCATTTGGCAGAGAATTCTTGGCATTTCAGTGCAGTGTACCACTGTCTGAACAGAGCATTGCAGGAGGCTATAGACCTTTAGTTTCCCAATTATAATTCTTGTCTGAATGTCCCACAGTCAGGGCAGCTTTGTCCTACAGTCCTTTTTACAGAATTACACTGTGAGCACATGGGGCAGAAATCTCCTTTCACTGTGAATGGCTATCGCCTCTGCACTTCCCTTAGTGTCCAATAAATGATCGCAGTTGCACACACATTACTGGAAAAAATAATGCACCCCCTCAGCTTCTTCTTAATAATGTCTCTCTTTCAAGTTGTGAAGCATGTGTCTGTCTAATAATATTAGAGATTAAATTACCCAGGATTTCTGCTGAGCTTCCTTTAAACAAAATTGTGAAAAGAAAGCTTGCTGGGTTCTTTTTTTTTTTTTTACTTTAGAAATAGTATATTCAACAAAAATGCAGTTTCACTTAGACTACTTACAGATTTGGATTATCTGCGCTAAATAGTTTTAGTGGGGGAAAATAGAGTATTTTCATGCCAAGATTTACAAACATGGCAGAATGGTTTTCATCAATCATCTCTTTTACAGTATCTTAGGGGCCTGGGCACTTCTCAAGCATGTAGGAGATCCAGGTCGAGCTCTGTTCTCTGCCTGAGTGAATCTACTAAGTTATCAGTTATCCAGGGATGTACAAATATGTGCAAATAACATTAACTGGAGCAGGAATGACATCAGATTCTTCGGTCTCTGGTGAGCAGCAGGACATCACAGAGCCCTGCTCATCCGTCAGCGTTTATTCCACGTGGAGGCCAGCAGGGCTCCAGCAGGGAGACCTGGAGAAACCCTCCTCGCAGCCGCAGGTGGGTGACACTTGCCATGGAAATCACTGAGAGGCTGCTGAGCTGCACCAGAGCATTCAGCTACCCTCGGCAAGCATTCAAACAGCCCAGCTCCTGTTCAAGCTGGGAGCACTACTTGCTCCTTGCTGAATTTCACTCTCCATTTCTTTCTTTTTTTTTTTAACCTTGTTTCTTCTTTTTTTTTCTTACAGGTGCCTATCAAGTGAAATACTGACTTGCCAATCAAATGACATCTCTTGCTGAGTGTGGAATAATGTTCTGGGACACCTGATGTCAACCAGAAAACACCCCAAAAGAATGATCTGTAAAATCAATACCAATTAGCTCTTGGTCTGCCCACCGAACTCATAGTCAGGGGAGTTTGGAGTATGGAGCTTTCTCCTAGAGACTGACCATAAAGAATTGCATCATTGCCTGTTTTCTTCCTATCCCGCTTTGCCAGGTTTTCCTGAAATCTCCTATTAGAGGTACTAAAATACAGATATATACAGATATATACTTGTTTACAACTTACCTCCCGTTCCAAAGAACTCCTTGTACTGCAGTCTGGAAGGTGAATTCTGTTCTTGTGTCTCTGGTGACTTTCCTAGGTAGTATCTTCTCCGTGCATGGTAGCACCAGGTATCTCAATATTACTTGCTGTTTTTTGGGTGCACTCACCAGTTACTTTTTCAGTAGATGCCTAGAAACCAGGAAGATTTTCCAGGTTATGCTAAATCCTTTTCACTTCTGTGATAGTACTTATATGTCCCGGTTTCTTAGGATTTGGATGGTCTTACAAAGAAATTTACAGCTGGCCAAAGCAGAGCGCTGAATTGTCAGCCTTCATCCACTCAGCCTGATTCCTTCTTTCTGTTCCTGATTAGGAGTCAATGTATGTGGTATGAGAGCCAGAATTACTTCTTCTTTGCCCTTTCCATATCATAAAATAAAACTGTCATCTGCTCTAATCGTAACACTTGGGAGGTGTTACCTCATTCAGTTTACACTAAAGTTCAGTTTAAATTAGAATAGTTCTGGGAGGGCAAGTACGGCCGTGGGTGTGTGTTTTTGGAGGTACTTAGCACAAGATGAAGAAAACTTTGCCAGCTCAGTGGAGGGCTTGTCTAGTTGAACATGAACCTGTGGTTCCCAACCACGAGCGCAGCACGCAGGAGCTCCTTGGGGGCTGCTACAAGGAAAGCTGCTCCTCGCGATGAAGAGCTTCCAAGTCGATGCTGGTTTTTAGTTTCCCTAAGCCCTTGTCCCCAGTGCTTGGGGGCAGATCCACACTGTGCTCATTTCTGAAGAGGCAATGACACCTTTTCTTTGGAAACTTGCAGTTTTCAGGTATTTTTTAAGGCTGCTGGAGCAGTGGACAGGCCCCATCCTCCAGGATACCATTGTCCTCCCTCCCTCCCTCAGTTAGGAATATTTTTGATGGTGTTTGGTGAGCAAATTGCTCTTTTTCATGCTAGGCTGTTGCTCAGCAAGGTATTCCTGCCTGTCAGCTGTTACAGACTCCACCAGATAATGTTGCTTGTTTCACAGATTTCTTATTAACAGCTTGTTTTTGCTTACAGGACTCCGTGTACGCATACGGTATATCACCAGCACTCAACTACATTACTCTTGTGTAATATTTGTAATATTATCAATATTTCTGAGGCTCATATTGCAGCTGGTCCCATGATTCAGCTGGAATTGAATTCGTTGCTGATCTAATAGCTCAATTGCAAATACAGCAGCCTTTTTTCTACAGAGCATTTAAATCAAGAGTTTGTGGAGCAGCTGAGGTCATATCGCAGACATCCTCTTGCTCCCAGGAATTTACAATATCCTCAAGGGCAGAAGGTGCCTTCCTTTTCTGGATACCTACTGCAGTGCAACACGAGGTGGTTATTTTGCCCCCTAACTCTTCATCTCCTATAACCATTTTTTTTTTATTTCTCTCAATTGCAAATGCACAGGCTTAGGTTTCAGCCTGTCCCTGGATGGCTATCTGAATTGCTTTTCATGGCTCTGTATTTTTCCTGTGTGGTGGTTGTTTCTGATGTAATTCTTTGCCTCATTATGTTAGAATCTACGCATTCCTCTCCAAAACAAGACAAACCAACCAAAATCTCATCTTCCTTAACCTGGCATCAGGCATCTCACAGATGATCTCATCTTTAAGAAGAAAATCTAAGTTTTAAGTGGGGGGTGGCAGAATTCCTGGGTCTGTAATTTAATATCTATTTCTTCATTTCTTCATTAGTTTTGCTTCTTAGTGTCAGGAAACAATATTCTCTTGAATTTGCTAAGTAGATTAGCCATTTCAGTGTTTCAAATATCATTCCTTGTAACAATCAGACATAATACGTGTTTAAAATATGCTAATCTAGAATGGGCAACATGTAAGTGAATCTAATCTCTGCATGCTCTGATATCCTGGAATCTCAAAGAATTTGACTCTTGTTACAGAATAATGCTTGGGAATTTCAGCTTTCATATAAAGAATTCCAACTGTTCTGCTCTTCAAGCTGGAATGTTAGCCCAAATATGTGAAGCAAGACAAAATGTCTCTTTAAAAGGGCACATAGCACATTTTTGTGAAGCAAATTGCAAAGCAGAAAGGTCTTTCCTAATGTATATTTTATTTACCTTTAATTATCATCATTTACCCTTACGCAAAGTTCATACGGAATATTGTTCTGCTGACACCAAGCTCGGGGGCTTGCAGAATCAGGCCCCATGAATGCACAGCAAATTGCTTTAGACTGCAGAGCACAACCAGACGTTAATAGCAGCATTGTTTCAAAGCAGATAATGTTATCCTGGTGCTAATATTTCCGATTAAAAGGGTATTAAAGAGGAAGTCAAAACTTATTTCATATTCAGGGCATAAATACCAGTAAAAGGGCAAGTAACTTTTATGTCTTAAATTTCCATGTCACTTCATAATATTCCAAAAAGTAAATTGTTATATGCCCAGTTTTATGATAAATCCTGCCTAGACATGAAGTTAGTTCTAAAAAGGTCCTTACCATATTTCCAAAGGATAGTGCAAAGTGTACAGAGTTAATAGGAACTTCAAACTTTTTCTAGTCTCAAACCTTTTAAAGGAGAATACTCCATTTCTGTAATACAAATCCATATATCTAGTGGACTAGATGCCATTTTAAAAAATCCTTAGGAAATAGATTTTAAAAAGAATTTCATAAACAGAAGAACTATGAGCTGTGTAAAGAGCAAACTGGGCAGCAGGCAGGTTTCATTCTATGAGTGCAATTGCAAATCCAAATAAGCACAGGTAAGAACTGATCCATGCGATCTGAATAAAGCCACAATGCATTAATATTATCTGCTGAAAACCATCAAAGAAGTGAAGAACTCAGAACAAAGAGATGCCCCGGGCTACAAGCAAGCCCTGCGACTTGACAAGTCAGAGGAGAGGAGCCCCGGGGGGACCCTGCGTGCCAGCATCTGTCCACAGTCCTACTCTAAGCACATGTAGTTTGAGGACATAAGGAGCAAATACATTTCAGGCTACACGGATAAAAATCAGCCTTTTCTGTATCTGCATGCAGACTGGGATAGGGATAAAGGAAAGGGATAAACACACAGAGAAAACAGTAATTAGCCACAGTCTTACTATAGATTCCAGGCCTTATGCAAAGTTTTGACAGAAGCAAATAATTGGAGGAGATTTCTGTAGATGGAAATGATGTCTCATGCCTAGAGCAAGAGATGAACTGCTGCAGAACCTTAAGGAAGCCTAATAAGCAAACAGAAAGAACCCATCATTCACCAGGCATCTCTTGCAGATACCAAGTCATATCTACGAAATGGGTAATTCAATTGCCAGGGACATTCTTACCACGAGCAAGGACTGCTCTACAGTAAGAAAGAGTAAAGACGGGACACGAGGTCTGCAGGAGGAAAGAAATCAGACAGACATAAAAGGAGCATGATATCCCTATGCAAGAGAAAGAGATTTATATGATGTTACCTTTCTCTACCTTCTGTCACAGAAATGCGTGTGTAACACAGGAACAATCATGTTTCATAATTTCATAAACCTTATCTGTTAAATCATTAAGCTAAAGATCATTTACTTTCTCTAAATTGTGAGCAACATTTTTCCTGTTCTCTTAAGCACCGGTTAATAAAATATTAATAAATAGCTCATAAATGGTTAAACATACTGAGCGACGGAACTTTTACATTTTCTTTTTACAATTTCCTTTCACATTTATTAATGCATGTGCAGAAAGAAGATTTCTTTAAAGTAAATACTGCCCTTAAAACACATCATTTTATGTGCTTTTTGCAAAAACACATACAAATGCCAGTACGCCCCATGTCAGACTGCACAGCGTACTGCATGCTTCCACCTCCACGCTTTTAATGGCCTACTGGGTGGACAATGGGTTTTTCTTTTTGCTTATATAAATTATTATATATAGAAACACTTGCTTGGACCTCTAGCCAATTAACATTCAATTATTGGTAATGTTATATTTGAAGAAATACTATGATTTTTCCAATTGGTATATATAGTATATATGGAAGAAATACTGTATTTGAAGATATACTACGAAGAAATGCTGTGGTTTGCTATTTTTCATATCATTAATCTTTAACATAATCTAAAGTGAGCAGTATCAGATTTGAAATCGATTGAAGACTTTCAAAACATGGGGTTAAATTTCAATTACAGCATTTATTTTTCTGCCCTACTACACGCATGCAAAAATACAAATCTGTTGTACTTGTTAAATTAATTAGAATTAATTCAAAAATCTGATCTGATCCTTGAAGGAATTTAACTCTTCCCACACCTTATTTCAAAAAGCTCAAGTGAATATATAGGCATTCTGCATCTGAGAGAGGACAGACACCCCCAGCTTCCTGTCCTCATCCAAAGATGTGCTCATACAGGGACCATCTGCGAGGAGGTCCATTTTCTCTCATTTGCCTATAAGAATAAAAAGAGGCAATATCTGGTATTGCCAGGACTGCTGTGGTGCAGTCAGGAGTAAACAGCAGCAACCAGCTTACATGCCTCTTGCACACTAGTCCATGGTGCCTTTTTTTTAAATATCCACTGCACAGAGGATACAAGGACACTACCTCCATAAGGCTTTACATACTAAAAACAGGAGTCATGAGACCCACAAGATTTAATGCACTTTAGAATTCCAAGAACAAATTCCAGAATCTTTAACTCACTGTGGCTTTTTTAAAACAGAACGACAACCAAAAGATGATGCCATCACTTCCATTCACAGCAAAACAAACCCTGGTTGTACTACAGGTCAACTTAGGAGGCTTCTGTACAAGAAGTTGGTAGTTCAGCTTCCCTGATGAGGAGCTTTAGCAGAGCAGCTGTTTCTCCAGTAACTGTTGCGGAAGAAAGTCTGAAAACCTTTGCTGCTCATCTTGTTAATGCCATCTACATGCGGACAACCCTGCACGGGACTGATGGGCACTAGATAACGAAATAAATGGACAGACTTCACAGGTCAGGTAGTGGAGACGCCACACGAGACACACGAGACACTAGTTACATGGTAGTGGAAAGTGTTTTTGGAGAAAGGCGTTATTTTGTACTGAAAAAAAGGTTAAGGCACAGGGAATAGAATAATGTCTTCTGAAGTGACTAATCACACAGATTGCATATCAAATCATTATGTATATATATATAAGAATACATTATATAGGTGGGATATTTACAGAGCCAGCAAACAAATTCTGATCAACCAGCAGACTCAGTTTACCAAAATATTTGGTAAAGAATAACTCATAGCAAACAAGTAGATCTCATAATCTGTTTGAGCAATTTGCAAGCAGGAAAAAAAGAGTAAATTTGATTCATATACTTTTCCTGCAAATTCTTTCCCAAGCTGCTCACAGGATTAATAATGGCTTACACAGTATTTAGTACTGGTACACAGAAATGCTGTAGACATTAAAGTACTCAGCTCCAAGCTAAACTTTGCACATCGTAAGTAAATAACACTATAAACCACAGAAATGCTGCTTTGCACTAAATAATCAATTTTCAGTGGGGTTAATATTTGTGTGTGCATAGGGTAATATTTATCTGAATGCAGAAAGCAATTCCGCATTAAAATGATACGTAACATGAATTCAGTTGTTACAATGAGTTTCCAGGATAACAGCAGCAAGCTGCTGGACAACGAATTTTCACACTTGTTCGAGCCTGCAAAGAGGCTGAGACCTGCAAATCAAGGACTGATGCTGAGAGTCTTCTCTCATTCCCCAAGAGAGCTGTAGCCCCATCTGAGATCTTGAGGTCTTGCCCTCAGTTATTTTGCCTGAGATATTATCCTTGGAACACCCTGGATCATTGATTCCACTAATGTACGGGCAGTATAAAACCTACTGCCAGATTTAACTTACTTACCAGCTGCAAGTAAGTCTGAGTCTTGCAAATAGTAATGCAACCACATTCTTTCATGAGCAGCTAATATTTTTGTGGAAAAGCAAACTGAGATTGCTTTCCTCAAAGGAAAAAACACAATCTACTCTTTTTTAAATCTGTTTTTAAAGCACATACATCTGAGTCTATGATCAGTTTTCAAATGGTGGCAAGAAATAGTATCCTTAAAAGGTATGTCTCTCCTTAACATTTTTTTTAAATGCATGCACAAAAAATTTAAAAAGAGCCTACGGTAGCTCTGCTTTTGTGAACTGTGGCAGAATGAATTATGAATGATTGCATCATTTACATTCCAAGTTTAGTTTTCAAGTATGGTTGATTTTGCTTAAATGAGAATCCTGTAGCTCTTCAGTAATTAGGGCTGATAGTTCTGTGAAGTTCATAATTGCTCCCCAAACAGGTGTTTCCTTTCTTTTTGAAAAAATTAGGTACGTTTTCACCCTGCTGCACGTGATTGCTGGGAATTTTGCTAAACATAAAAGTATAATATTTATAACAATTTTGTATTATAAGATTAAAATGATACTTCACTTAAAATGCCCACTCTGCTGATGCATTGAATTTGAACTGCATTTAGGTCTCATTTTTGGCTGTGCTGCACACTCTCAACTGTGAACAAAGTTAACAACAACTGCAATTGCTCAACCTGTCAAAAAATCTCTTCACATAGTCTGATATGACTAGCACTTTATATGAGTCTCTATAATGCCAATATAGCAATTTTAAATAATAAAAGTGAGCAATTTGATATATAGTGCTTCTGTTCGGTATAGCCAGTGCCTTCTGCACATAGCTAGCTGTTTATGCACATACTGCAAACACACCTGTTATTGCCCTCAAAAATCAGGCCTCATTTACACTGCCAGAGCGCCAGGAATCACACGCTGCTCGAGGGGTCACCCCCCGGAAGTCGCCGTGATTTGTCTCAGCTCCATTATCCTAAGTTTGTGTCTCCGCTTTGGAAATGGCAGCACCTGGCAATCATTTATCATATCTGATTGTTCTCCAATGATTCCAGCTCCGGCAAGTTACCTTATCATCAGTGCAGGCAATTTTTATGTAAAGTACCAGTATTGACTACAGGAGGCCTGATGGCAGTTTTAAAGCCTTTCTGCATTAATAGCCTTCTCACTGCATTTAAGCATCCCGTCTCTTAGACGCTGTGACGAATGTGACACTGCTATTATATGTCCTAAGTACCCACTTTTAATGGTGACAACATCTATTCTTCAAAATGGTAATTGCCTGGTGCAATCTATCTTTCCAATTTATGACCACCTTGGGAAAAATACTCCTTTAAAATTACACAAGTATTTAGTTAGAAATATGTAATTAACCAGTTACCTTGTTGGAATTAATTTAGGATAGCTACACATCATGAGGTATTAACACTTTTCCTTGCACTCACACACCACAGATAACATCCATTTCATAACTTTCTTACTAATCTAGAAGTTGTTGGCCAAAATCATTTATCTGCATAGTGCCTCTTGGCAGGACGCAGAGCGCCCGGGCGCAGGGCAGTGATTTGTTCACATGTGAAGTCAGTGCGGTCTGAGAGCAGGGGCAGCCCTGACTCCTCTTCAGGGTTGCATTCGATATTACTAATATTAGTATTCACTCCAGTGGATGTGGAGACACGCAGCACCTCACCAAGGGTGAGGAGGAGAACTCCCAGAATTAGTCCTTACAGCTGGAAACACTAAAATCCACAACTACTTGTATCCCCAGGAAGGGTTACATTGGATGAAAACAACAGCCACTTGCCCAGCTCCAAGCTATTCCTACTGGCTCTTTGCAGAGCAGTTTTTTGAAGAGGTTCAACTCGCTCCCAGTCACCACAGCATCGCACCACTCACAGCTCAAACGAACAGGAAACATTGGCATAATAGTTAGATTATATTGCATCATTTTATTTTTAACCATCTTTTTAATTGGAGAATAATGCAGGAGGTGGTAACTTTCTGTGAAAAAGGCAGCTCCTTGTTCTAAAACTGACAGCTCTCTTCCCACTTGCTTTATCTGAAAATTTTTGAATGCTTTAGGTTAAAACAAACAGATTTTCAATTAAGAGTCACATTCTGCTGCAGATAATTTTGGTTTGCTGAGGTCAACTCAATAGCTACACAGAGCATCACAAATGCATCAAAAGCCCCGGAGAGACTCGCTACAAATGGTGAGCTCCACGTACCCGTGCTCGGCCTTGACTACCGCACTGTTTTTCTCCTGTGTTTTTTTCCCTGTTTGTGACTAGAAAGTCCCTACTCCGCCTCCCTCCACAGGGTTCCGTGCGGCCCGCCAGGGCGCCAGGCCCTGCGTGCTCCCTCGGGAGCGCCACCCGTTCCATTCCGGAGAGGCCGGTTCCTGCCTCGGGAGCCCCGCAGGTGCGAGGGCAGAGGCGGCGCTGGGGAAGGCCTGGCTCCCCAGGGCTCCTCCGGCAGCGCGACCTGCCCCGCGCTCCTCAGACCCGCGTTCCCGGCACACCGACGGCCAAACAGAATAATTAAACCCCATGTTTTACACAATTATAGTTCATTTTCCCCTTAAACAGTCCATGGAGAAAAGCTCTTAGCAAAGCTATAAAAATTTATTCCATATTCAATATTAAAAAAAAAAAACTGTATTCTGCAGTACCTTATAATTCTTTCTGTTATTCAGATGTTTGGCAACAAGTTTTTTGTCACTGAAATAAAAAGTGAGGGGAGTAAATGACAACTATTTATCACGTAAACACGAAGGACTTTAACAATTACAGATTCATCTGAATTTATAATCGTGCCGAGATTTATTTCAAAGCTCCTCCAGGCAGCTTCGAGACTGTGTATTTTATTATCTAAATGACAAGATGCTGGGCAACCGAACGCACCTGCCGAAGCGCTGCCTGCCTGATGGGGCTAAAGGGAAAGCCAAGGATTTGGGGAAGTTTTAAAACGTCTTAATTGTAATTAGAAGTCCCAACTTCTTTGGTGCTGCATGCGGAGCCAGGGCTCGGGAACCACCAAGGGGCAGCCTGGCCAGACCCCAAACGCTGGGGAAACGCAGGGCGAGCAGCACGGCGAGGACACCAGCTCGGCGGTGCCAAGCAAGCCAGAGTGGTGAGAAGCAGATACGCTGGAAGGCTCTGCCTGAGAGGGAACACACACCGCGTTAAAACACTGCGGCGGCGGCGCTCAGAGAGGGAGCGCCAAAACCGCGCGGGGTTCCTCGGCTTCGCTGTCAGAAGCTGAATCCTCAGCTGAACCCTCTCCCCTCTGCCCCTCCTACAACTGGCCAAATCATCAGGTGTTGCTATTAAGCACATGCAAAGTCTTAATAGATTACTGAGAATTTTGCCTAAGATTTCAGCATGTGGTCCTAGGAGGATTTATTATGCAAATGAGAGGATATGAGCAAAATTAATGAGAAGCTTCGTATATTTCATAACAAGGAAGAAAACTGCTTTTCCTATTTTCTGAAGAAAACAGGTGGTACCCATTTTCCAACACAAGCCTGTCCATATGTAATAGCAACAAAAGAACCTATATCATCCCGGAGAGTCAGACTCTATTTCTTTCTGCTGTTTGTGAAGGAAAAGCAATGTGACAGGCAGGGCTGCAAGCAGAGGAATTGCCCACAAGATGTTTTACAAATTGCAGTAGAAAAGCTTTTGAAAGGGAAGCAAAATACAGGAGAGCAGAAACAATTCGATATGCAGCACTCTAAATTCAGCAGTGCCAGCAGGCGCTGTGCAGTTCCGTGGAGTTCTGAAAAAGAAGTTTGTCGGGTTTATTTATTTATTTACTGCACAGAATAAATTCTTCCAAAGCAGAACTGCACAGCTCTAAAAACAACAGTCGGGCACTGGTGACTTTATGGATTTCTAATGGAGAAATTGGGAATCTAGCGGATTATAGAGCTGGAGTGCGTCTAAACTCAGCCAGTGGCCTCACTTGTGCCCACAGCTCTGCATCCTGCCCTTGCTGGAGCGGGACCGGATCCCGAGCGCCCATGGTGCAAGCAGCCGCAGGGCCCTGTCCTGCTGACTTCCAAGCAGGAAAGGGGGCAACTGGGTCTCTTATTTTTGATATGGTTTGCTTGGTCCCTCAGAGCCCTAGAGAGGATGCATTTCACAGCACATGCAGTAAATAGACTGCTAAACCATGCTCTATTTTCTGTACAAAAGTAATTAGTCAAATGATGCAGATGTTTAATTAGATATTCTTGATTAGCTGACAGAGCTAGAGAAGTCAAAGTTTTAGTAAAAGATTGTGCTCACCTGAATTAAAAAAAAAAAAAAAAATAGGACTCTTTTGAACTAAGGATGTGGGCAGTTTTAGTAATAGCATTATTGGCTTAACAACTGCTTGCCAACACAGCTGACTAGATCAGAAACTAATCTTCTCCCCTTCACTCTGCCGTTTGCTGCTGCTCTGCAGTGTTGTGGCTGCCTTGCTCGTGTGTCCTGCTTGCTGATGGGTCTTTCAAGGAGTTTTCGTGGCCACCTGCCCCCTCACAGCAGCCCGCTTGGACCTGACAGCTCTGGGGTCCTGGCGCCGGCGCCTGACAAACACGCTCCGCACGGGCTCCCCGCGCTCCGCATCCCGATGGGGATAAGCAGCTGCCTGGTGATTTTGATTTCTCATCTCTCCATGTCAGTTACAGGTATTTTTATCCAGGATCACAATCTTTTATAGACATTTGTTTTTGAGAGTGTCTGAATTTACACTTGGGGTAGCTCCAGCTCTCATAGCCATATGTTAGCATTGAGAACTGCATTTGAGTTTAAAACTCGCACTTTTGTTCTAGCACTACATGGCTTTCATTTCTATATTCTGCTACATTTCTGTTTTCTGCCACAAATATCTTTCTTATTTTTAATATAATCCTTCTTGGAATTGTGTGTTGGCTAGGACTGCTTTATGATCTTATTGTGGTACATTGCCTTCTAATGTGATGATTTTGCCTGGCATCTGGGCGTGAAGGATTTTGCTTTGGCATCAGTGATTTTGACTTGCTATTTTTGCCAGGTTTTGTCCATGGACAAAATGGATCTAATGGGTGATACTTGTATAGTGTCTGTTATTCGTAGGCTATATCAGTGCAGGCATTGCAAGCTTTCTTTCCAAATGTGAAAAGAACAGAAATTAATCAGCCTCTTGCATGTTTGGACTCACTGCTAAAACAGTCCTGGCTGGGACCAAAAGAGCATTTGTCTTTCTTTAATTTAAATACAATCTCATGAATAGCAGAACTAGCCAGCCCTTACCATTTTGCAGTTGAATACACAACCTCACTTTAGGGTCTTAGCAGACACTACAAAAATTACACTCATAAACTCAATATGTGCATTCCCAGTCCCACGTTAGGACAAGTCCACCACTGGATACAGAGGTAACACAAAGCTTTTTTCTCCTTGCCTTTGTCTGCCAACGGAGTCCTAGCACTGCCTTGAACTTGGCACAGAAGGATGCAGACAGGGCCTGGATCACAAGCCTGGCAGAGAAAGGCTCCTTGCCTGCTGTCCTGTGTAGCGCCTCCTGACTTGTATGTAATGCTGCATCTCTCACATTTTCCTATGGCTTTGGTTTCAGGAAGTATTTGAACAGAGTCTTCAAAACAATTGTACTACTTGAAGTGATGTGGATAAAAACAGCCATAGGTAATGAAACAGAGGGAAAGAAAAAGCTGAGCTGGAACACTTAACTCATAACGAAGATGATTCTTCACCCATTGTATTTAGAGCAATTATATTTGAAATGCCAGGGGAACTGAAGAAAGGCTTTTCTCACTTGACATGACACATGACGTGGTAGGTGCTACAGTGCTGTTTCTGTAAGATACACCTATCTGAGATCCCTTACAGTTATTCTGCAGAGCTTTCCCCACTCTACTTAACCTTCATTAGTGCTGTCATGATCCACCTTCCAGAAAGAAGAGGAGATACAAGAAAACTGCTTTATCTTCATTTTATGAATGAATTCTGTTGTGGAATCTTTTATCAGGTAAGAACACCTTCTTGGGAAGAGCAGTGCTATGCACTTGTGGCACCAAAAATGGTAATAGATTTTTCTGACAAACTAGTATAACTGTGCTGTATTTTCTATTTTATTACTGTTTTTTTTATGAAACACTGCACTAGCCTTTTTAGACCAGAAGGTTAGTTAAAAATAAATAAAAAAAAAGATTCTGGTTAAAAGTACTGAGTTTGCCACAAAATCACCCCAAATACACATCAATGTAAATTAGACCACATTATTTCTCACTAGTAGAACAAAATGCTCCCAATGCAATATCTCTTCATTTGGCTTCATGTGAACAATGCACCTAGTCCAAGTTTATTCTTCTCTCTCTTTTATTTCACTATTCTCAAGCATTTGTTCAACTCTTCTCTCCAAAACTTGGTAGGTATCTGTCTGCTCCTGGCTGCAGTGCATCCCTAGGGCATTCAAATAGAAAAAATGAGATACCAACTTCTGAGAGGTAGAAGTCAGTAGTGTTGTTCTATCTACACATGTGCGTATATGGGAAGATTCTTCTTATTCCAGATGTGCAAGCATATGGGCAAAAAGATTCAGTGAATTGGGGCCTGTTCATAAATTTTTTCTTTGAAAAGTTCTCTAGCTGTCTACATCACTGCGCATTTTCTAGGCCAGCTCATCATTCACAGATGTGTCCACACCTGCAAGCCTTGCGCACAACATTATGTTTTTGATACCAAGAAGGAATAGGTTGGGAAATGAGTCTTGTGCTTTGTCCTGCATGTTTTCTTGCTGATGGGTGCTCAATGTATGCAGGGCATTCCCGTAAGGAAAAGAGACCAAAGAGCAGATTGCTTGTTCACCATTTTTTAAGGAACAAGATATTTTGAAAATTTACCTCTTTATCTCACCCAAGAGCCTTTTCTAAGATTATGGAAAATATGAGATAAAACATTATTCAATGTAATATAGCTTCTTTTTGGTCTTGTTTTAGTAGCAGTATTAATTCATATCTATAACTGATGCCCTAGTACATATTAATGATAATACTAAGTAGAACAACACAGCAGGTCTCCTGTAAATATAGCTCCCCAATTTACCAAGATGACGAAAACAGTAATCTTTGGAAAGTTAGAAAAAAATGTGAGAATTTTCCTTTTTTTTTTTTTTTTGCTAAAGAAATTGTCTGTGTAATTTTTCTCCTGGATGTCACTCTTCTGGAACCTCATATATTTCATATATCTGCACTGTCTCTATCTATACACTGGAACCAGCTTATACATTTGATACTGCCTCCTGCTGTGAGATTTAGGAATCCACGAGAGCCATGTTACCAAAAGCAATAGACACCTTTGCTATTTTGATACTCACTATGTAAGGTTTTTGAGCTAACTCGAGTTCTGTCTAATTTCCACCGTGTCCCTTCCTACACTGCATACAGGAGAACTGTGCTTAAAAAAAAGCTGTTTTCAAATATAGGAAATGATTTTACTCTTCCTTTTGAATTCCATCATTACTGGAATTCATTTCCAAAAAAGACGTGCTAAGACACATGTCACAGCGCTGCCTTCCCCACAATTAACAGAAAGCCAAGCCGTTCATTCATTCATTTCATCCTTCCTGCCAGACAATGTACAAAACTGGCTGCTCTTCTTGTCTCTCCAAACTCGTCTTTTCTGTACAGGTTTTTTTCTTTTCCGAAATGAAGTCTTTCCTTGTGAGTGGTGCCTGACTGACAGCCTTGAAAGCTCCGTGTTTCTGTGTACAGAGACTAAATCCACAGTCGAAGTCTGGGGCACAAGACTGCCTGTAGAGCCCTGTATGCGATGCCCACGCAGGCTCAGCAGAGCTCCCCACGCCACACCAGGTGCTCAGGGAGCCTGTGTGTGACCGGAGCCCTCGTGAATCTGGCAACTGAAGCCCAACAAGCATGAATTCCATTCTTTTTTTGCTATGTGACTCCAAAACTTGAGGAATTATGTTGAAACTATCTATATGTTTATTTCACATCAACCTGGGATGGGTCTTTATCCTTAAAACCCTTTGAATCCAAGTCCTATCTTTGGCATCTTTTACCTCCACAAGTGGCTCTTCTGGAACAGGAGGAGGAACATCGTTTAACATGTCTTTGTCCTAGGGATCCAGCACACACATTCCTACGCTATTCCTGATGATATTCTCACTACATTGTATCCTAAATCTGCACCTGGGCACCCACAGACTCACTGTCCTGTCTCTCCTCAAAGGCTGTCCGGCTCTCGAAGTCCTTTGCAGACTCCAGGCAGAACTGCACTTAAACAACCACCATCACATCCTCTGTAAAACCAGTGTTTTTATGGTACCTGTGTGTGCTAAAGACCCTTGATTTGATTTATCTGTTTGGCAAACTAAACAACAAGCTCTTGCCAAAGAGTGAAGGCACCTATGAGATTCAGCAGACTTAAATGAAATTCAGTCTCTCAAGACCTGACCTTAGCAATGAGCCAATGCAGAAAAGCTCTGGCAAAAACAGCTGAAGACAAAAGCAACTGAGCTAAAACTGCTCCTCACCACAGGAAACTGCTAGGAAGTGGCCGCCTGAGCCACCAGCAGCAGAGGAGAAGACCCCTGGCCAACTGCTACCCACATGGGAAGCTGCCTACGGAGGGGACGGCCACCCCGCGACACCCTGCAGCTCCTGTGCCCCGGGCCTGGCCAAGAGGAGGCATTTCTCACCCTCAGACACCATACAACACAACAAATTTATGTGTTTCATCAATCCTTGTGTGAAAATCTATAGAACATAAGGAGATCTACTATTAAATATAATGAACTGTATTATCTTATAACCTGTACAGGGAGGGATTTAAATCTAATTTCTCTGGATCTGGTTCTTCATTACCATTTTGGGAAGAATTAGAAGCTAAAGCTCTCTTTCTGCCTGTTGTCTTTTAATCCTCTCCTTCTTAAGTCAATATAGCATAAAAGTGCCGTAAACCTAATGCTATGAAGTTTTATGCCTCTGCAATAACAAATCCCCAACGCACCAGGCATCCTTGCTGCCTATATGGCCCTCCTGAGCTGCTTCCCAAGCCTGGTCCCCGTTCGTGTCCCCTCTCTTCACCTTCGTCCTGAGAGGGGAGATGGGTGAAAAATCCAACTATACTGCAAAGCAAATGTTTACTGCAGCTGTGAATACAGGAAAAGCAACTGTAAAACTGGTTCTCAGTTTCACTAATTTGCTCAGCTTTGGGTGAAGATGAGGTTTTATGAGGTAAGTAGCCCAAATTAGGCTACAGAGACATTTCAAAATGCATGGAGATTTTAAGGTGTTATATATGCATTCTGGGTTGCTTGAACCCCTCGGGCTCAGAACAATTACTGCAGAATGCTATTAATTTTGTAGCGTGCTTTATGCTGAACTGTAGGTGTCATAAAAGAGAACTCGAGACGAAGAGCTTACTTTACTTTGGCATGCATTCTGCAAGGCAAAGCAGCTCCCTTGGGATACCAGGATAACTGGGGTGTACTTACTCTAAAAGCTGATTATAACTGCTTCAGATAACGGCCTGCAAATGCATCTCTTCAAATTTATTTACCTGCTCTTTTCCTGCTATAGCCACATCCCCACAGCATCCTAATCCCTACAAAGTTGCAGCCTGGACCACAGCTGCTCCGAGCGCCGTTGGCACCATCGTAGTCAAGGTGGTGCTCGCAGCCAGCAGCGAAAACTCCTCTAGATGTCATGAAGGAAACCACTTGTTGGCTCGATTCCATCCTAGAATTTCTCTCCTTCCTCACAAGCATGCGCCAGTACGCCCCAGGAGAAACCCCACAAAACACAGCACGGAGCAAAGCAGCAAAATGCTGGATGATTGTAAGACATTTCCCAGGCACTAAGCACGAGTGCAGAACTTTGCACCAGCGAGCAATAAAGTTACTGAAGTCAGATAAGGAGGCCTGGGACTTCTGCTCCTGTAGAGCTAAGCACTGCATGGAGAGGTAACAGAGCAACCTAGTTTGCCTTCTCCATCAAGGCGAGGCCATAGGAGAACATCAAGGAGTAGGAAGTACATAAATATGGCAGGGCAGGGGGAAGGGGATGCTGCAACCTGCCGTCACATGAAGCTGTACCAAAACCTGCTACGTACGAGGATGCAAGACAAAATCCGGGTTCTGAGATACAGTGACCAGGCAGGAGCACCGCATCCATCAGAAGGTACTTATGGAACAACTGCCTTGAAATTATCCTAAAGGACTGTTCTCCTCACTGTGGAGTGCCAACTATTAAAAGAAATAAAAAAATAGATTCTGTGTGAAATGTGATGACACCAGCTGCCGTGGCTCTTCTCCCAGCCCTTTTCACTCTGCCCATATGATGTTCTGTTTCCCTAAAGGGAGCCTGTGTACATAGTGGGGTACTCGCTGTCCCCAATTACTGCAAAGTGCTGCAGTCTGGTATCAAACACTTGCCATATTTCATACCAAAATCAGTTGCATCTTAGTACCAAAGAAACAAATTTAGCTCAGTCTGTGTGGGGGAAAAAATCTACACAAATTTTGTAATTATCATTATGCTTGAATCTACTGTATTTCCCTGAATCTTATTTAAGTTTCTTCCATTAAAAAAAAAAAATCCTGATTCATAAAGTATAAAGAATATAGTAATGGTCACTCCTAAGCACATTTTACTAAGCCAGTTTAGTGATAAGGCAGTCTTTATGGTTATATTTGAGGGGCAGTTACTAATTTACTACCATTTTCTGTTACTAGAGAATCTTTACATAGCTCATGATTTCCATTAATTGGTCAATCAGCTTTACTCAAAAAATCACTTCTGCAAGTTATGAAAGGCACCCTCTATCTTGATGAGAAACATCCTGAAAAAAATTTAAGATTTGATAGTCAAAACATAAGCTGGGTGGAGCATCATTGCTGCTTCCTGAATGGATTTAAATAAATCAGGATGATGGCTTGATGAAGCTACTAGGCTGCTTCTGTTAGAAAGAAAATAAGCAAGATTAAGTGAATAACAGATAACCTACAGCTTTTCCTTTCTGTGCTGCAGAAACCTTTTCCAAGGCCTTGTTTCTATGGGGAAAATAGGATACTGTAAAGTTTATTGGTTTGGTGGCGAGTTTAAACTTATTTCATCTTATGACAATCATAAAACATAACTCCATGGGGTAAAAAGGGTAAATGCAGACTTTGGATTTAAATCTTTTTCTGTTTTTACTGTCTTCGTGCTTTAACTCTACAGCAACTGACTCGGCAACTCTTCTCCCTTGCTCTTCTCCCCAAACGCTTCAAGTTCAAACATGCAAACACGGGGGCTGGACACTCCTCACCTTCATTGAGGGAGCGGAACCTGGGAGTATGTGCTGGGATCAAACACACTGAAAACACAAACCTGTGTTACAGCAGCAACACAGAAAACAAAATACTTGATGCTATTTACTTAGCTCTTTGTCCCAAAAGTCATGTAGTGAAATCTGAACAGCTTTCTGCAGAATATTAGAAAAGTTACAAACTCTTGAGCTCTCAACAGAGGTTGCTGTTGATCATTCTCTCCACGTATTCAATGCACAAGCATGCCCCAAGAAAGAAAAAAGCAATGCAGTCAGGATTAGAGCAGAAATCACTAAACATCTGTTGATTACAACAACTAAACAAACAATCCCTCCAATTAACTTCCTAATGCTGTAAGGCAGCAGTCCACCCGTTCCTGAAATGTCCATTCACCCTTCCCGCTGCTCCCTCTCTGGGAGGTGGGCAGGCGGAGAGCCCGGGTACGAGCAGCACCATGAGTTTTACTCCAGATTCTTTCCCTTATGCTTGATCACTGTAATTTTATACTGCTTGCTATAAATTCTGATTAATGAATTACCAAACAAAAAGAAATCACTTCGTTTTCTCCTGCATTTTGCAAATTCCCATTAAAATATAACACAGACTAAGAATAAGGTACTACAGTCACTTGCTCATATCCCTTCCGTAACAGGTACCCCCTCCTTCTCTCGCACCCTGCTACAAGCAGCTCAGCTGAGCACAGAGGAGCAGTGCACATTTCCCCGTTTGTCACAGGAGCTCCATTTACATTTCCATGGTGACATACACAGCTCTGTGCTTTGTTCCTCAGGAGTAAAATGTGCAGGATCTCTGCCACACACTAGGAATGCCAGTACATGCAATTTCATTTGCAAAAAGTCCTTCCCCCCTTTAATGCTATTATTTCGATCTTGCTCACTTGCCAACCCTCTTGGCATCGCTGGCTGCTTCACAACACCCAACTTCTAACAGAGAAGGCAGGAAGGCGCCTGGGAGAGCTCCAAATCCAGCCATCCTCGCTGCTGGCTCAATTGCTGCTCACACACAGTGCCCCTTAACTGAAGGGAGAATTTTGACTGCGCAAAAATGGAGCGAGGTTGCTCGGCTCTGGCCCGTGGCTGCAGAGCTCAGCGCTCCCATTCCTGCACGAGACCTGCTCGTGCGAGCAGGAGCCCGAGCACGAGCAGCCCAATCAGCCTTCAAAAGCTCAGCCAGCGTCTTCCTCTGGGAGGGAAGTTTTCCATCCTTTGACCTGACGTATTGGATTACCCTGGCCTATAGAGTGGAAGTCTGGGAGACCCTGCAAATAGAGAATTTATTTCTGCATCCTGGTCATATAAATCATCACATTTCTCCAGTTAGGCAGTCAGATGTATGGTAATAAAGTGCTCTTGGCCTGACTTTTTATGGCTCATGCCGGTTACAGAATACAGAAAAATATTGGATGAGATTCTCCCCTGGCAGAGCTGGCCGAGCTTCAGACAAGAATCTTGCCTGTCCTTTTTGAAGTCCCATCATGTTCTTCTTTTCAATATCGCCTTTCTTCTTCTTTGCAAGACAAATATATTATTTCATTTCTCTAATACAGCCCCATCGCTTCCCTGCAGTTTAAGAAGGAGCCTCAAAAATTAAATCAATCACGTGCACATTTTAAAGCATGTTTTGTACAAATGCCCCAGGGCAAAAGCACAAAGAATACAAAATACTATAAAATAAATATTTAAAAAGCCAAATAAGACAAATGGATTTTTCATTTTGACTAAAAACAGAAAGCATTTTGAGGTTGTAAAACATGAAGGAATCACATTTTGTAGCTGTGGAGCCTAGTGACTAAAATGACAGGGTGCATTAGGACTGTCCACACACACACACAAGAGCTAAAAGCTTTTTAGAGGCTGAAAAAAGTACCTTGATTAAGTGTTCAAAAGACAGAACCAAGAGATGCAAATCCCTGTAAGTTGGGATCAAACTTTAAAGTCAAACCTATTATTACAGTAGGTCAATTAGGTTCTTTTCAAGCAGGGCTAATACAATAGAAAAAATATATTCTCTGAAGCAATTTTCAGGAACTGATAAGGCTTTGCTCAAAGGTAACATCAAAGGCTGAATGTTGGAATATTCACAAATAAAAGATACCTTGACACAATCAAGTCAAGATTAAAGTTTCAGCAACTACTTTGAATAAAAAAGTCTGCTGCTTTACAGGGACTGAAATGCAGCCTTTTATTTCCTGTAGATGTCCCCTTTCCAGCTGTTCAGACGTGAGTGCCCCAGGGAAGGCAGATATAGCCTGGGTTACACAGTTTCACATATAATCTGATCTGAACTAAAATGTGCTGTAATTCCGTTTGGAGCTCTGTGACTGGTAGGAAGCAGAGAGCTGATATCTTTTCAAAGTATTGTTTATTTTAGCAATAGCACCCAAGCATTTAAGGAGAAATATCAGTAAAAATACAGAAACCTAAACCAAGCAGTTCATATTAATGACTATCTTTTCCTGACCTTTGAATCTCAGAAAGACACAGAATCCTCAAAATGAATAGTTTTGGGATGGTCTGTTACCATTTTCCAAGTATTTGGAGAGATGTACTTATCTTGAGCCATTCCTTTCCTTGCTGCCTGCATTTGTGATATTCACCAACACGATTTTTTTTTTTGATGGTGCTTTTGGTGCAGGTGACATTCACCTTTTAGGGCTTTTTGGTAGTGCTGCTGACTACAGTATTACTTAAAATTTATTTCCAACATATTTTGCTACTGCTGGAATTGAAACTTGTCCCCTTCCTCTCAGCGATCAAGAACAGCATAATGCAGGAACTTTGCCTACTGCTCTCTTGATTTATTTCCTGTGTATCATAGCTTTTAATGCAAGG
Source organism: Crypturellus undulatus (assembly GCA_013389825.1). Lineage (NCBI taxonomy): Eukaryota > Metazoa > Chordata > Aves > Tinamiformes > Tinamidae > Crypturellus > Crypturellus undulatus. The sequence continues at coordinate 1,561,438 of VWPW01013336.1, forward strand.
ATATTTCCTAAAACATGGCTAGTGATTCACTTGTAGCCAAAGAATAAAAGGACCTAATTTTCCATAAGTTAAATCAGGTGGGTAACACCTCCCTAGATTTAGAGGTGCTAGCTTAAAAATGCAGACATAAGAGACATGAGAATTATTTCCTATTTTTTAAAACTGAAAGTCTATGTGGTGAATGTACAAATTTTATTTTAGCTTTATTTACAAGGGAACAGTTATGGCCATAACTGATACATTTTTGCAAGGCTTGGATTGGATGGACTTTTATAGAGTTGACCTTTACTATTATTGAGATGTAGTGATTGCTGCAGAACAGAGTTTGCCTCTTCTGCCCGACTCCATCCTTGGACTCAAAACCCTTGCTCTGTTGTTCTTAGATGTTGCATCTGATCAGAATAGCATATGCTAGCACAGCTTCTGTCTGTATGCTGCTTAATATGCCCGTATTAAAACCCACACTCTAGAAAAAAAATATTGACATGTGAATCACTGTCTTCCTGATTTCAAGTACCAGCTGATAGTCTTTTCACTTGTAGCATAACAAGGAGAACAGTCATATAATCAGAGGAAAACTGAATCAAGACTTCCATAGTTGATCCAATGTCCGTTTTTTTTGGTGATCCATGAGGCGAAATGGCATTTAACGCCACCTACGGTCAATGCCACCAAGAGGTCTTGTACCTACACGACGGCCACAACACACTGGCAAGCCCGAGGCCACCCTTGCCCCCGCAGGCTCCCCCTCCCTGCAGCAATGCCCTGGGAGTGGGGAGCCTCCTGGCTCTCACCAGGGCAGCTCCAAGGGCTCTCCCGACCCACAGCGGCTCCCGCCTCAGCCTGGCGTGTCCCTGCCGTTCCTGCCCCTAACCTTCATCTACTGCCAGAGCTGCGAAATCTCTGCAGGAAGTGAGCCAGTCCCACAGCGGGCACTCATATTAGAAATTCACATAAAATGTGCTGAAAAGCTGGACTCTTTGGGGAATATTTTTGTCACAATTTTCACTGAAATTCAGAATATATTACAGAGCTCTTTATTACCAATTTTGAACTGTAAAACTTCTGCAAAACACCTAGCACCATTCTGAAATTTTATCTCATCCTGAATCAAAATAACACGGCAAAAATATGGATCTTCCTATGAATTAAAATTTCTGAAGGAATGTCTTAGAAAAACATCGAATAATGTTGGCAAAACAGTTCATCTCAGTAATACCTTTCATTTAATTTCAATACCATTTTGTTCTTACTTTTAATTGACTACATGCTATTACATGAAGTCAAAATGAAATGGCTGGCCTCCTGCTTAAGTCCAAATTGTATCATCACAAAAAATTGATAAAGCAAATAAATTCCTCTGAAAGGTTTTGATTAAATTAAATCTGCATTTTCCAGTAGAAAACTGCTCCATCACTTTTTTCTACCAGGGTTAATATGGATCTGCGTGGTTTAGCGCTGTGGCAGAATTCAGAGATCTCTGATGGATGTTCTCAATTATACCCGATACCTGTGGCTACAAAAGGCCACGCTGGCAGTCAGGAATAATCAGCATTTAAGGATGCCTGGATGTAGGAGAAATGTGTTACAGTGTCTCAAGCAGCTACACAATGACTGATTCTCCTTATACTCCCTTATTGCAGGGAGCTTCAAGTGTCTGCTTAAATAGGAGTCAGGCAAAACCACCTTCATATTGGATACTGCAGATGTAAGCCCTGTGTATAGACATGAATAGGCTAAATATTGCAGTACCTTAGGTTTTATGACTTGGCAAGAGGCTAAGTAGAGTGGAAAGCTGTAAAAATAAAAACTTTCAGCTTCACTAAGCTGAAAACTGATATCTAAAGCACCAGAAGTCTAACTGCTGCTTCACATAACTAAAAAGCTCATCCTCCCAAAGGGCTCTTCTCCCTTTCCCCCACCAACTCGACTACTGCCGATAGGATGTCAAAGGAGACGACTGCAAAACGCGTTACCAGCTTGCTGAAGTGACTCAGCTCTGTATCTTTTAATCAAACCTAGATTTTTCAGTTGCTAATTTATCCCAGAAAGGATTCTCAGCAGAAGGTCACAGCCTCAGGCCCACTTAAAATAGGGTAGAAATAATGATCTTAAGGAAAGGGCTTCTGGAGGGATCCAAGGGTAGCAATTATTCTCATGATGCGAGACACGCTTGTCCTCCTCTCAGCGGTCTGCAAGGGTAGAGGGGGTTCTGAATATCGAGTCACTGTTGTGGCTGAGGGTTAAACATGGTCAAGGATATTTGCTAGGTTATTTTGTCATTTGAAAGGTTTCTAAAGTTGGGTGGGGACCATCTGGTCTGGAAAAAAATAGCAGGAAACATCCAAGCGATCAACTGCTCAGTGGCCGAGATACTCAGATGAGGCCCAGACTATGTCTCTTGCTTTGGATGAGGCAGAACAGGGGCAATAATCCAGGTAAATGCCCTGGCCAGTAGCACGGGACATGATGCAATAAATATTTATTGGTTCCAAGAAAGCAGGATGGACACAAACGTTTGGGAGTTTGAGCAGATCTGTGTGAGCCTGAGAATCCAATCAAGGCCAAAACTGGTCTCGGTGATTGCTTCTTTCTCCAGTCAGGACTACATCTGAACCAGGATGTTGAAACAGAACAGCTCCAGTTGGAGATGAACCATAACTGAAGCTAAACTAAAACACATACAGATTTGACTTGGAATATTTAGAACTGACACAACGCTCGGTCTTGGGGGTGTCCCCTGTGCCAGCTGCAAACTTCACTGGCCGTGTAAAGCTGCGATAGCCAAGTTCAGCGCCCAGAAATGCGCACGGAGCAGCCGTGAGGGCAGGCAGCAGACACGCCGCCTCACAGGCCTCAGTTCAGGGTAGCAGGATATTTTTGCTGCTATAAATTAGGTCCGTGGCATTTGTCCTACTTTGGGCTTCAGACAGCTCGGGATATGAGGAGTCCTAACACTGGCTTAGAGGCTGTCTGCTCTCCTGGCTGATTTGCCTAGTGGGAATTTAATAAAGAATTAGCCCAAGTTTTGAAATTGTCCTATATTAAAATTTCCCTTAAAAAGGAAGAAATATAAATCAGCACTTTCAGTACTAAGTAATACATGTTCCATATAATTTCTGAACTTTGAAATAAAGAGGAGGAAAAATCCTTTTCAGGACCAACTTTTACTATTTATTTGATGACTTCACTTGGTATCAGAAAATTAGAAAATGTAATGCCAGCTCTAGAAAACCTGTAACAGTGGCTTTTGCAACAGTTTGTTGTGCACAATAATTTTAAATTAGATTATAAACTTATTTAAGATATAATGGAATGGTGGTAACTAACTTCAAATAACTGACAGCAGCAGAAGTAAGAGCAAGCAGAGTCAGAAGAACATTACTCATCTTACTGATCTACAAAACTTACTTTTCAAGAGGAATTCTCTAGCATTTAGATTCTGTTTCCGTATGTACATTTAAGATAGAGTAATTCCAGTTGGATAATGAATATGTCTTTCTCATTGAAAAGTCAATATTTAACATCCATTGTGTTCTGGTTTGTAGAATGTGTTCCATTCAGATAATAATGATTTAAACCAAAGTAGTTGAAGAAATATGTGAACAAAACATTGAATATGTGCCATGAATCAAAAAGACATATTTTACAATACTAGACTCATAACAACACTCCTTACTGCAGACTTACTGTGTCTAGCTTAAAAAGGGCAGCGTGAGACTCCCTTGCATCAACCCACAAGAGCCTTTTTTGTCTGTCTATAAATCATTTTCAGTTCTACGTTATTCTAAAGCTTTGTCAGCACTTGTTAATCAACAATAATTTAGCAGGTATTTAATCTCACATTTCTCCCATCTTAGGCTGTGGACAACAGTGGCTTTAGATCTCATAAGTTGCACAAAGAAGTCACATTTTCTAAGCATAAATTCCTAAGTAAGATTAAGTATGATTTGACTTATGACTATTAAGAGTCTCATAACACCATGCAGTCCAAATCTGCTGTTACAGAAGTGTCAATTTTACACTGGAACTAGACCAGCAGAACGGAACACGAGTGCTGATACAATCAAAGCATGTTAATTGGGATTCGCAACAGCATATTGGGAAGGAAAATATTATTATTTCTGTTTCACACATGAGGAAAAAGACATGGACAGACAAGGACATTCATCCTTTTAAAACTGGGAAAATTAGCCTGAAGTTCTTTCAGGCAGTACATGCAGTTTAGATACCTATTACTGATTTTATGTAATCATTCGCCCCTCCCTTTCTGTTCTCAGGTATTCCTCATTAAAGCACAGGCACATCTGATCGGCCCTTACCCATGCCAAATACTTTTGGGTTAGCTTTCTAAAGAAAATTGTGTCTTTAAAATAAATACAAGATCCTCTTTCCTCTGTACTTAAATGTTCTTTTTAATGGAAACATAGAGAGCTTTGACCTCCCAGGGAAGAGAAGGAAAGGGAGAAGGCAGTGGTAAGGCAGACAGTTAAAGTCTTATCCAATGTTTTTGAGGATAGCAACACAATATTAAATGAAGAGCCTAAAATAAGACTTAGAAATGTATCCTTGAACGGTTGCAAGGAAAGGTACAGACACAGTGAAGGAGGGTTTGTCAGACAGCTGTATTAGATTCTCCCTTTCCTTTTTTTTATGAGAGTTAAAATAAGTTACCTACAGCATCATAAATTATCCTTGCTAATGTTTCAATGCTATTAATCTGATGATAGTATAAATCATTCACTGTCCTTATACTCACTTCAACCATGAATGCAATTAGCTGGCAGATCACTAAAAATAATTAAAATGTAACGGGTTAGCTAATTTGAGATATTCCTAGATGCTGTCCTGAGTAGCCTGGAAAACCTTCCACGGTGCTCACACACGTGGAACAGCAGATTTCATAAACTATGTTGCAAAAGATACAGCTGAGTTTTGGATTAAGAAGCACTCTCCTATCGTGAAAGTACAGCACCTCTAACTGATAGGAAATGCAACGATAATCCCTCCTGATCCTCAAAGCCAGTTTCATACTTTAACAAATGCAGCTGTAGGAATTCAGAAGATGGTGCTAGAAATGACCTTCTGAGGTCACCTAGCCCAGCTGCTTCTGGAAAGCAAGATGCATCTGACCTAAACTACTTGGCTAAACTGGCAAGTTCCTGTCTCACCTGTTCTTGGAAACCTCCAATGCTGGAGCTCCCATGTCCTCCTGACCCCAGTGCTGAACACATCTTGTACTTGGCTTACTAGCATCGATCACAAGTATTGGCAGGATCAGCTCAAATTCCTCGTAAATTCATCAATCCTTTTTCTCCTCTGTGAAACGTGGAGCTGCGTGAGGTACCGCTACACCCCAGTGTTTGACTACTAATTATTGCCTGAAAACTCCAGCTCTTCTCTACTGAGCTGCCACTGGAAGAGTGCATCTGAGATGGCACAACCACTTCCTCCCCATCAATGCCAGTAGTAAGGAAACACACTACTAATGTTGTCTCCAAATTTCTCCTGTTTCGCAGATGATTCTTCAGAAGCTTGGGAAGACACTCGTTCTTTAAAAAAGGCATGGGAGATGTCTGTAGGACACCATTTTTTGCTCTCTGCCTCTGTACGCTGAGGTGAACTGCTGAGAGCAGCTTCTGCACTTGAAAAGCTTTATTTATGATAAGCTTGTTTAATTTCTCCTGTTCTTTGTGGATCTCCAATCCTCTGAGAAGTAGAAACAATGGAAAAACAACCTGGAAATAGCTTAGCACTAAACCAATCATAAACAGACTACAGCAATCATATAAGAACTCAAGACATTTCTTAGGGAATTCATTCATATATAAATTCTCCTTCTGTTTTATATATATAAATGTATACACACTCATAAATATATATACACAAACATATACTATATATATGTGTGTTGTATATATATAAACACACACATACAAAGCAGGAGAATTTTCTAATTAAAAAAAAAGATTATACAAAAAATATAAACAAGGTTCTTGCAAATTGAGATATAAGACCAAGCTAAAAATTCCAGATTACCTGAAGATACTGTTAGTAACAAGCACACTATTTAATAGAGAGGGGAAAAAAAAGTGGAGAAAGCTGCCATTCTCACCATAAATACTCTTGGAAACCCAGAAATTCAGTAACAGTTTGACTGTACTTCACCCAGTAAGTACAAAGGAATTTGAAGCCATCTATTACTAAGTATCCCTTAGATAATTATGAAAAACATCAATGGCTTTTCAAGATTTGTGAAGGTTGTAAAGTATATTTGAGTATTTCTGCATAGCAATGACACCACAAACAATGCATATGAATAATGTTACCTGGGGGAAGCCTGGAAATGCAAAATAAAAAGGGACCACAAATGGCATTCAGCAGTTTACAATAGTAAATCCTCACAAAATGGCATTAGCTAAATAATAGCAGAAGACAGATGAACAAAATTCTATAAGCCAGAGCAAAACCGCAGTAAGCACAAAAAGAATGTCAGACACCTGGATCACAAAGGAAAGGGGTTTTATAAACAGGTAAAAAGAAACATCAGATAGAGAAATTTTGTGGCCAAAAACTACCAGTTTAGAAGTTTAAAACTCTGCAAAAAAAAAAAAAAACTTGGTGCAAAATGGGTCAAACTGTGCCATTTTATCCCTACTGCCCTGGATTTACTTTCTTTACCACTTGTGAGTTCACAGTAATCCTCAAATGAAGCAACTGGCTCTTGGATTCATCCCACAGGCATTGGTTTCACCCAAATAATTCTTCCGTAGGGTATGTCTGCACTGCAGGCATGAGGAGCTATTTCCTAAACCCTATAGAGAGTCAGACAACTTTAAGGGAGTATTATCCACATCAGACCTCCCATCCTATGGGAAACTCATTTATGACATAGGGATAAATGAGACTTGCTAGTCCAGCAGGGAACTACTTCTGAGCTTTTCCAGTGAGTGATCGGATCTGGAACTAAAACTTACTGATAAAATCAAATACACGAAGCAGCCACAAATGCTATTTCACCACCATCTTCTCAACTGCCAGGGAAATAAAAGGAATGCTAGAGACCGGATTAAAACTCACTGCATTTAGTCAGACTACCCAAGCTTTCTTAATTCTAAAAGTAATTGCTGGTATATTCTAGCAAGCGAGGAGCTGACCTTGAGTGAAAAGAAACATTCGGCAGAGGATGATTTGCCTTAGGAGTTGATGCAGCCTACTTAAAACAAGGCAAACAAGGGTAAAGGATTGAAGAGAAGTATTTTCTGAATCATAACTTTAATCTCATCATAATGAGATCAGTGAATAAAGTTGCCTGTGGAAACAAAAAGGAAAGATTGGAATTGTGGTAAAAAATATCAGAAAAGAGTGATGTAGTCTAAACTTTTCTGTTTGTAAAATACAGAGAAGTGAATCCAAAATTTCATGAAAAAATATAATATCAACATAGTCACTTTGTACTTGACAGTGCAGTGACCCAAGTGACTTAAGGGAAAGGGACTGCAGGCAGGAATGCCCTGGGGCTGGTGGAAGGAGGCAGCGTGGAGCAGAGGAGCAGCCGGGGATGCCCTGGGCAGGGACGGCTCCGGGGCTCCGGCTGCCACGAGAACCGGCTTCACGGAGCCTCATCGATTTCAAGGGTCCCGTGTGCCTGGAGCAAGAACCTGCAGCACAGCTGAGCCACAGGTGAAGCAGGGAAAGGGAGAGAAACCTTCAGTTAGCCCATAATGAGGAAATGAATGAGAAGGGGAAAAAAAGCAGTATATTACTGCAATGAAGATTAAGTAACATACCCAAATCTAATGTATGGCCCATTTTGCAAGAAAGAAAATTAACATAATGTGATAAACTAAGGAGATTCAACAAATCATTAAACCTTTGTAAGAGTGAATGTTCCAAAGCATCAGCATAAATTTCAGAATCGCCCATAATGAAAAGTCTTAATGAGTGAAGAATCAAATCAGGAATCAGCTTAGGCCATTACTTAACAAATCAGAATGAATGGTCATTGGTGATAGAAACCCCAAATGGCAGGAACTGAGGAGGAGGCTGAAGGAGGAACAAAAAGCAAAAGGGTGAAAAAAGCCATGGCCAAAGCAGTTCAGACAAACAAAGGAGCATGATTAAATACGTGCACTCAGGGCTCTGCAGAGAGCACAGACCAGGTTTAGCTGGAACATACAGTGCTGATTTCTTGCACTTGGAACAGCTACAGAGCATTCAATTAAATAAGCTGAAATGTGGATGTGTTGGAAGCAGCATCTCCAGGAGGGGACAGTTACTCTCTGTACCCCAGTGGCTGCTGACAACACCTCGGGTGTCACAAATTATGGGAGTGCTCAGAAGAACTCACTTTTTGCTTTGAATAATGGTAAAAAAGAAGACTGAGGACTAAGGACTGAGTAGTGCTTTTAAACACTGCGATTTGGAGGGGAAAAAAAAAAACTTTATCCTGGGTCTGGGGCCACTTAACAGCGGAGGGCTCTTTGCAGCAGACGGCTCAGCCGGGTGAGCCTGGTGCCTTGGGGCACCACCAACCTTCACCACAAGTCACTGCGGACCCCAAAGCAGGTGGTTAGTCACCTGCTACTCTGGGATGAAAGAGTACTGTTCTGATCTGGCATTTCTTGCGTTGAGAATCCACTGCAAAACCCCCTCCAGAGTGATAAATGACCAAATCCACTGTCCTACTGCGGAAAGGGCTATCGACCTACTGTTCTCTACCCAGGTGGCTGGACACAGTTCCCCTTCAACAGATATTTCTACAACAAGGATGCTGTATTTAGGTCTGGAGCTGCAATGGATAACTCACAAAACTTGGTTTCAAAAGCACATATATTTTGAAAATGTGACAGTAAACATTTTGTTTTAGGAATTCTCCAAAACTTGGCTTTAATATTGATTCTTTTGGAGCTGGAGTCAGAAACCTTTACAAAACTGAGTCGAGAGTTTGTAGTCGATCATTATCCAAAGTAAAGCCAGCAGCAACTTTAATTGCATAATTTTACTCATGTAAGGAGCTACATTTAGCTGATTCAGGTCATAGTGGAGAGAGATACCTTCATACTAGAGTACAGCGAATCTGCAGTGGTGTCTAAACAAGGGCTCCTATAGATTAACAATAACACTTGGATTTGGGGCAGTGTATGGACAGTTTTGCCTGTGTTTAGGTAGGTGTATAGAGAGAGCTGCCAATATATGATAAACAAAATATGTAATATAAACTGACAGATGATCAGCCATGAGGTTTTGTTTTACACTTGTTTTAATCTATGTTTAAGTAGTACTTCTGGATGATAATATTCCTATTGTAACTGCATCTCTTAGAGCAGAACTAGATTTGAGTACTGTTTTTAGAGACATTTATACTTTCTAATCAATGCTTTATATTGAAAGAGTTTGTAGATTGGCTACCAATTTTTTTTTGTCTATTTACAGAATAACATAAAGAAAAGTGAGCTGTGAGTTACCCTGAAAAATGTCCACTCTCTTTCCTAAATATTGCTTCCATTTTCAATTTGATCTACCATGAAATAATATCTATTATAAATCAATCTCACTTGATACAATTGAACCTACAAAGCAAGTATTATCATCAGGGATGAGAGAAAGACAATAGATCCCATCAGAAGTAGCATTTCAAAAGCCAAGTACAGCTGGAAACAGACATTTTTTGTAGTAAGAGTTGGTCTTTAGGAACAAAGCTTTGCTCCAGTGATAAAAGACTTCCTAACAGTACTTTAATTGAAACTTTTTATCTGAATGTTGTCTGAATCTCTGCTAAATGTTACTTTCTTGCTTCAATTCAAATTTTCTTAATCTTCATTTTCACGTTGAATATTGGTACACTGTCTGCCTCATTATGCTAAAGAAAGATGAAGTGAGCTATTAACATGCTGAACAGCCTACGAGATGTTATGATATAGAATGTCATTCATTTTTATGAGTTGGCTGTCAGTGTGTGCTGCAATAAAGTTATAATTCCTCACTGACAGTATGTGATGTCTGGAGTCGCTGCACAATCCTTATTAAAATTTCAATAATTGTAAATCACAGGAAAGCAAATATGACTTTTATGAAATGGTTGCTTCTGAAAGTCAAGGAAAATGGTGGAATACAAAACCAGAACATTATTTTTGTGCTGTTCCAAGTCATCATCATCATCCTACAGTTATCCCTTCTCTCTAGTGCAAGGCAGGGTGGGCTTGGTCATGCACGTTGTAACACTTTAAGGAATGCTGTGCAGATCCTCATAGCACTGGGGCTGCAGTGATGGACTGCTTATTCGCTGTTCTTTACTGACTCCACCTTTATGTGGCTCTAAATGCCATCAGAAAATCCCTGGAAATGTTTTTTGAAACTATTTCTTGTAGCTCTTGATCAGGGCAGCCAAGTGTCTTTGGGAGCAGCAGTAAGGTTTGGACAGTGAGAAAAGTTAGATTTCCAGTAGCTTGTATGCTTGCACCAGTGAGCAGCAGCCTCACCGCCCGATTCCTCACAACTTGCCATAGTTGTGGGAAAAGGTAGGGGTGGGTTTATGCAGGGTCTCTAGAAGGTGTGGAGTATGCCAGGAGTTTGGACAGCTGAACAGAAAACAGGAAAATAAACTCCCAATTTAAAGCTAATATCTTTTATATACATAGAGCTGTGTATGCAGGTACATCTTTAATACTGCTACTTTTATTTCACACTGGAATCTAATATGTCTCTATCACTGTCCAAAACAAGCAATCTTTCGTTTTGAGTTCGGGATAACCCAGATGCTCACAAGCTAAGCATGTCCTCCAAATAACACCTTGCTGGAAACATAAGAGACAGATCGAAGTGTCCAAGTTCTGAGGTGACTGCACAAGGTCTAGATATTGTTGGGGCACTTGGAGTTACTTTAACACTTCCTCTCCTGGTTCTTTTCACTTCCATTCAGAGTGGTTACAACTTGTGAGTTGCTACACATCAAGCTAAATAAATATATTCATCATATGCTTATCAACACTGCACATGGGATAAATAATTGAATGGATATGTTTATGAAACCTCTTCAGCAGATCTTAAGTGTCAAGAGCTGGTCAGACCCCTGGAGCTTCACATAGCCAGGGGGCAAAGGCCTGTTTTCTTCCACAGGACCAGGAATGTTGGCACTACATAGAAATATGTCAACAGACCAAATTATATTCATATACTCCTACCCCGTAATATCACTCTTTTTTAAATATTTCAGCTATTCTTCATTATTTAAAAGTAAAGTCAAATATCGTTATTTCAGGACTGTGTCTAATAATGCTGTGTAACTGTTAACTAATAATCAATAATACAGGAGTTATTAAAAGTTTAGTTTTAGCAGGCATGTACCATTTGCACATAGTTCAATTTTCCTAAAGTTCCAGAGATTATACATCTTCTAACTATATTCCTCTTCTAAACTGACTAACTCAACTCCAGCTAAAATTCACAGCATGATCGCAACCCTGCAGGATTTATGCCCTTCAGTGTCAAATTGCCAGCACTCAGCAGCTCGGCTGCACTTCCTCGGGACGGAGCAGCTGGCATTGCTCCAGGCACGGGCACGAACCAACGCAAAGCTCTGCTCAGACACAAGACTCGCTCTCTGGCCTCGCAGGGGAACACCTGGGTACCACTCATGCTGTTGTATTGAGAAGGGAGTCCCTTCCCATTAGCCCAACGAACAATGCACCCAGATCTCCCACCTTCATTTATGATCACAAGTGTCTTACTAGAGCTGGGCAAGTTTTATGGACAGTAGCAGAAGTTGAAGGACAGCTGGTCGTGTCTATCAGAAAGTTCACTGATGAAAAAAAAGTCACAATTGACCAAACTAGATAAGGAAATGATTTCTGCAAGGCTCTCCCTGCTGTCCAGCCTACTTGCGCGTCCCAACCACCATGGAGCGGCTACACGCCAAGCCAAAGCGAGAAGTAGAGGTATCTAACATTGCAAGGTATGTCACAAGGCACACTACAAGTGTGACAAGACTTTCAAAGGAACCTATGGGAAAGATCTACACTTCTCAATACCAGGGAAAAGTAATCTGTTTTAAACCTGTGAGCTGAAGATGCTTGGTTTAATGAAGGACGCAGCAAATCTAGCAAGCAAGAACACTTTGGATGTAACATAAAATGCCTGGCTGACATGGCAACGCTCAGTGATTTGGTGGGAAGTACAGTTTTCGGGGTAGCAGTCAGAAAATCAAGCTTCTCCAAGCACCTCGGCAGTAGGGAATCTAAAGACATGGCATGATTTTTGTTGTTTTATGTATTTGATAGATTGTCATTTGAAGCAAAGTACCCGAAAACCCATGCTAACCAAACCAGCAAACCAAGAATCAAGCTCTGGTGCAGCATGGTGCACAGTAGGAGGATAACAGACACACAGAGATTGCAGAAGTCGTGCAAAACATCTGACAGACCAACAAATACTCTCATGCTTTTTGTCTGTGCTGCTTCTTGGAAAAGGCTTTTGGAAAAATTCTAGAAGGTTTACTGTTTTTATGGTATCACTTTTCAAAGAACTTCTCAAAAATAGATTCAAATACTATGAAGAGGACATGGAATGACAGAAATAATAGTAATAGCAAACTCTAAATCCATGAAAAAGATCTAAAACCCTTTTTCCATATAAAAGGATGTCATTATTTTAGCCTAAATTTGTAGTGTCTGCATAGCAAGGGCTAATTTTTCATGGAATCACATGATGGACCAGATCTAATATACTGGGCTTGCACAGATAGGCCTTCTCAGTTCAGTACTGAAGAAATGCTTCACAGGATACACCAGCATCACTAGGTCGCTCTCTTAACACAGAACACCAAATCCTAGTGAGATCTTTAGCATTTAAACTACCAAAGAGAGAACATGTGAATAACAGCAAAATTTTTTAAGATTGAAGTATTTGGGATCCTTCCATTTAGCAGTAAGTTATGAAGTTTCTATTAAAATGGGTAATTCTACCAATTAGCTCATCCAGCTCAAACACACATATACCACTGGGAAATAGAAAAATGGTTTATTAAATCAAAAGATATGACTGCACTTCAACTAGCACATGGGCATTAGAGATCAAATATTCCCTACAGATTCATCCCCACAGCATCACAGGCTGATTTGGCTTGCCTGTATTACATTAGTAAACCATCTAATCCAATTTAGAGCTGGCCAGGAATGTTCCATCCATTATGGCATTTCTAGTGTCATTAGAAGCAGACTGATCGAATAAGCATCTGAAACCAGCCTGCAGCACGCAAGCAAATCACTGTGACTTGCCCTGTGAGAGGTTTTTTTTTTAATAAAGAGTTTTGAAAATTATGGGGAGGGGAGACCCATCATAAGACGGAAGCTTTCTCCTTAATTTTCATTTCTGAACTCTTATGGGCAGTAAATTTTCTTACTGTTCCAGTACACAAGCTTCTTCACTCTGCTGGGTGGCAGGACTGAACAGAGTGGATTTACAGACATGAGAAGCTCCTTAGTTGTGGCATGCTTGTTTTTAAAACAAACGGTGGGAAAAATAGAAACAATAAACAGTAATAAACAAAGTAGGCTGAATGAGGGCAGAGCTTGATACAACTCTCACAAGTAAATCTACAGTATAAAATAGGAGTAACCACAGTAATAAAATCTATCAATCAAATATTTTATAAACTTGTAATAGAATGGATGAAAAGAGAGTCCAAACCTTGTATCCACACAAAATGAAAAACACTCAAACACATTAGAGAAATAGGATTTTCATTCCAGACAGGTATATTTGAAAGGAAAACAGATTTTCAATAAAGTAGTAAAAATATGAATAAAATGCTGGAGATGGTTCTTCGCAGTGATGCAGCTACTGGAAACATTTCAGAAATAGGCTGGACAGCAGCTTTGAAAAGCAAAGAATCATGCTGAATAAAATCACCAATATGGCACTTCACGTCTGCTGCCCTCCGAGCCCTATCCCATTTCCCCGGCAGAACATGCAGGTCTCAGCCACAGCAGTTAGGCAACCACCCATAAAAATAAACACTGTCCCAAGGCACCAGGTAGGGAATACCCACTTCTGTCTGGCAGGACCCTCCTGTGTGGGAGTCATTCACAGCCGTTTAACAGGAAAGCTGCTCTGCTGCCAGTCGGACTGCTCTTAACCTTGTCTGGTCCTTTGCATGCCTGAGTTAGAAAGGAACCCGTATTGATTATTGGTAGATTAACTATAGGAAAAGTAACAACCACACAAAAGTGCAGAAAAAGACCCGGTGGGAATTATTTTCACTGCAAATAGTTACATATCTGGACCAAAGATAGGTCTCAATGAAGTCACACACATAAATGTCCAAGACGGTAGCGTCTTGAAAAGGGCGCAGGTGTGAAAGGTTTTGGAAATGCCTCTCCTAATTCTCCCTTCCCACCTCCCTGAAAACAGTGAAAGCTTGAACAGCTAAACTTCAGTTACTACAGGAGGGAGTGGGATCCACAAGCCAAACAAATGCCTCAGGTTTGTGGGTTTTTGTTCTTATAATGAAAAACCTTCTTTACTTTTAAAAGAAAACAGGTAACTTTGGTGACAAGAAAAAAGAAGTGTTACCTTATATGCATACAATTCTGCTAGTGAGAAGATGAAGATAAAATTTTCAACATGGTTTAGACAGAATCCTACTCAAATTTCTCTTCAAAAATTAAATCACTTTACAGCACTGCATTGAAAAGCTCAAAGTTCTAAATTAAATCCATCTGAGAGAAATAAAATGGGAGAAATCCTATCAAGCCCAGTAATCCATCCTCAAACACAATGACAAACTTGGACCAAATCTCTGCTCATGTTTTTCCATGCCTATTGATCCCAGCAGGCTTGTCCCTGGCCAACCCTCCTTACAGGGTTCAAAAACCACACTGAGCCCACTAGTGCTTGGGAAGCCTGTTCTGTCTTTTGCTCACACTGGATATACCAGTGCCAAATATTATTATTGTTATTAACAGCACAAGCCCAGATTGCAGCAGTAAATCATATTCCTCCCTGATTACTTGTCAAATGTTTATCATCAACGTTAATGACAAATGTACCTGATTAACAAAATCCAAAGGTTCGTTACAAGCTGAAAAGGCCTTACTCTTGCAATTTCTGTAATGAACTTCCCTTCTGGTCCACGGTAGAACATGTCAGATTTACCAAATCCAATTTCAGAATAAAAGTGCAAATGCTTTGTAGAACTAATGAGGGAGCACTAGATTGAATTATGGCCACATGTAGCTGCTCCAGGAAACATCAGGCTAGCGAATCACACAACAGTCCTCCTTTCCCTTTGTCAAGACAAATAAATACTCTGTTTTCTTATTTTTCCCTCAGGTTGCTTAGCTGGGTTGGAAGAACGTTATATGAGGACACTTGGGAGGAGGACTCAATCATCATGCATTTCCATTGCATCCTCTCCCAGAACTACGGACCCGCTGGTCCTCATGCCAGAAGTGCTGGTCCAGCCTGTGTGCCTCCTCGTGTTTCCTTGTTACAAATTCATCTTCCCTGACACAGGACGAAAGGAAAGTCAGTTCACGCATGTTAGACACTAATCTGGGGTGCCATTGAATGATGAGCCTGATGTCTCAGGTAAATGCCCAGAGCTAAGTGGGTGAACCCAGACCCAACTGTTCAGTTCTTAACCGTGAGACCCACAGGAAACAGTTTGTAGCCAGAATATGCGTGCACAAGGAAGGCTAAACAGCTCCTTAGAACACAGATAGTTTGAAACTCCATTTTTGAGTACTCACGCACCGATAGATTTGCAGTGACGAGTCCTTCCAGCTGTCACTGAAGTCTGCAGGAGCTGTTGGTGCTCGTTATCTTCAAAACTCAAAACGGTAATCATCTGAAAAAGAAGAGGTACAAATTTACTGATTACTTTAGAGAAGAAGGAAAGATGTTTCCTGGTAAAGAAAGAAACAAACTACACTCAGCCAGCTTTACACAGTGGTCACAGTTTGTTCTAGCAAGAGAGACAATACAGACAATAAATTTTCTTCCGCGATGATTTCACTGAAGTGAGAGAATGCCAGAAGAGAATTTGGCCCCATGTCTATAGTACTGAGAAGATTATTACTCATTGACTAATTTCATATTCCACAAATTGAAAGGAAAAAATAAACATTATCATGACTATTTGAGAATATCCCAATATCTCAAAAGGCACTGGTTTCCCAAGGGAGAGCATTAAACTAAGAGGCACAGGTTGCCTTCTTACACACATCATCAGTGCTTAATGTTACTTGAAACAAGGAAAATTTTTGCTTATTATAGATGCAGCTTCTCTAACGAGTCAAGGTGCACCACTGCCACATTTCAGCTGCTCTTTGCAATTCTGCCGGCTCCTGTATATTCAAGCTAGTAGTTGTCTTGGAAAGACTGTATAGGCTATATGCAAGGGAAGCACACACAGACACTTTTGATCAGGAAGGCAATTTCCTGGGGCAATGCGCTGATGAACACACTGAGCTGAAGCATCTGCAGGATAAAGGGTTGTGTCTGAAAACCTTGTGTTTGATGCTCATAATTGTGACAAGGTCTTTGCATATTCTGCTCAATGCTCTTCTGTTTCAGCACTTTCTCATTGTACAAAGCAGCTCCAGCAGCCTCTTAAATGAGATTGGTAACTCAAAGTACATTTGGGAAATCAGCCAGAGAGAAAGGTTTTTCTTCTGTATGTTTTGCTGCGTTTCTATGAAGTGATGGAAAAATTAAACATACACATTTGCCATCTTTGCAGGGTTTCCCCTTACAAAAATAGAAAAAGCTCAAAATAACTAATTTTTTTTTATTAGCACTGTTTGCATTTGAGAGTTTACAGCCTCTTAAAATCTGCCATGTTAACATCTAGGCAGGCAGTTCTTAAACAGCATACTCTTAACTTTGTAAACTATAGCAATGTTAGAGTCTATTGTATCTCAAAATTGACTCTGTAGAGCTGTCAAAGATGCTTTTGCTCCGTGCTAAACATGATTTGAAAAATGTTGCAAGCCAAAGCATTTGCTGTTATTTACAAAGCACTCAGGGACTATATTGGTAGGAAGAAACCTAAGGCCCAGACACGAACGCTCCTCTCTGCCACCAGAACCCACGGAGTTTGCTGGAGGCAGAGCACTGAACAAGGGGCCAGACACTTCGGCGAAGGGGCAGGGAAGGCTCAGGACAGACCTGCCTCTGAACTCCTGGTTCTCTCCAGGAGCATCCTCCCCGCACAGGGCAGTACCACGGGGGACCGTCTGAGTTCACTGCTGGTGGCTCTTTGGGAGGACACTGCTGCACCTGAGCTAAGGAGCTCTTTTGTCTCAGCTAAGCTACTTTTGCCCCCTGAGCCATTTTCAGCATGATTAGTGCTCTGCCTAGACACACCCTTTCCTTTACGCTTGTTTGTGCTATGCCTAGACTTAGGAACCCCTTCACCAAGGCTTTTGACACCGTCCCTCACAACATCCTCCTGGACAAGCTCTGGAGGTGTGGGCTGGATGAGTGGTCGGTGAGGTGGATTGGCAACTGGCTAGATGGCAGAACTCAGAGGGTGGTGATCAGCGGTGCAGAGTCTAGTTGGAGGCCTGTGTTGAGCGGAGTCCCCCAGGGGTCAGTCCTCGGTCCAGTCCTGTTCAATTTATTCATCAACGACCTGGATGAAGGCACAGAGTGCTCCCTCAGCAAGTTTGCAGATGATACAAAGCTGGGAGGAGTAGCGGATACTCCAGAGGGCTGTGCTGCCATCCAGAG
The DNA here is from genome assembly GCA_013389825.1 of Crypturellus undulatus. NCBI lineage: Eukaryota > Metazoa > Chordata > Aves > Tinamiformes > Tinamidae > Crypturellus > Crypturellus undulatus. Next base: position 1,579,171 of record VWPW01013336.1, read on the forward strand.
GGACCTGGACAGACTAGACAACTGGGCGGTCAAAAACCTCATGAAATTCAACAAGGCCAAGTGCACGGTCCTGCACCTGGGGAGAAATAACCCCAGACACCAGTACAGGCTGGGGACCGACCTGCTGGAGAGCAGCTCTGCTGAGAAGGACCTGGGCGTCATGGTGGATGACAGGTTGACCATGAGGCAGCAGGGTGCCCTCGTGGCCAAGAAGGCCAATGGCATCCTGGGTGGCATTAAGAGGAGCATCTCCAGCAGGTCGAGGGAGGTGATCTTACCCCTCTACTCAGCCCTGGTGAGGCCACATCTGGAGTACTGTGTCCAGTTCTGGGCCCCACAGTACAAGAGGGATGTGGAGCTGCTGGAGAGAGTCCAGCGCAGGGCCACGAGGATGATCAGGGGCCTGGAACATCTGCCCTATGAGGAGAGGCTGAGGGAGCTGGGCTTGTTCAGCCTGGAGAAGAGAAGGCTGAGAGGGGACCTGATCTGTGTCTATAAGTGCCTCAAGGGAGGCAATGAGGAAGATGGGGCTGGCCTCTTTTCACTGGTGGTCACTGACAGAACCAGAGGAAATGGCCACAAATTGAAGCATAAAAAGTTCCACGGGAACTTAAGGAAGAACTTCTTGACGGTGAGGGTGACAGAGCACTGGAACAGGCTGCCCGGAGAGGCTGTGGAGTCTCCTTCTCTGGAGATCTTCAAGACCCGCCTGGATGCAGTCCTGTGCCACGTGCTCTAGGTGGCCCTGCGTGTGCAGGGGGGTTGGCCTAGATGACCTCTAGAGGTCCCTTCCAACCTTAGGCATTCTATGATATGCAAGTGAAATACCTGCCCAAGGACCAAAAGCTTATTCAGATTGTTTAACCTTTAACAGTTTTAAGAGTTTCATTTTTAAAGTAGTCACTTAAAATACTTACAAGAGACAGACTATGTGAAAATCCCTGATTAGAGTGATCATCTGAGATTTGACTTATCTATAACTTTTTAATAGTAGAATATTAGTGAAAGACCTAGAATCTGCACAAACAAACAAAAAAAAAGTAAAGGGAAGAAAAAACAAGGGAGTACATTTTACAGTGTGATCCAAAGCTGCTGGAGTTGATCAGAAAGCCTTTCCCTGACTTCAGCACACTTTCCTATCAGAAAATGTTGTCCAGAACATGTTTTACAGCTGAAGTGGAAGGCCCTGAAGAATGGTCTTGTAATACAGACAGTTCAACAGATATTTTATTAGAGTCAGGCTAAAAAACGCTATTATAAACCTATTGATCTCTTTATCTTTCAGATCAAGGGGTGCCAATGCCGGAGAGGGAAAAATGACCAGGGTGCTCTGCCAGCGCAAGGGAGATCTAGAGGTCCCTTACAGGAGGCCCTGTCTACTAATCCTGTTTGCTTCGGCTGCAAAAGAATTCCTCTAAGTTAAAGCACTCTAGGGATTTATCAAGCACTTTTCAGTTTCCAACTGGATTTAGGAAGTGAACCAGTTTCAAAGCCTGTAGATTAGTACTACACAATCAGTCTCATATAAATGGACATGACAAGGCTCAGCGTGATGTTTCAGGCGGTGACAGTTAACATGTTTCTGAAGACAAAGGTACCACAGCACTCGCAAAGCGAGGATGAAAAGATTGGCCTACACGTTTGTAGGCAGAATTACCAGGAAGAGTAGAGCTTGCCTTGCTGCCTGTTGTCAGATGGCCCTTGCTGTGCCTGTGCACATCACAGGGATGCTAACAGGATTGGCAATGCTTAACGGGTTCTTTACAACTTGGAAACTGCCTCCAGCAAGTTAGATTAAAAACAAAAACAAAGTTTACACACACACACCCCTGCGGATATAGGATGCACTTACTAGAAACAAGACTAAATATATGCTAAATATAGATGCTAAGCCCTGTTTCTATTAAGTGCACTTGACTTTATTGGGGTTTCAGTGGAGATAGGATTTCATTATGTCATCTTGGAGTACCAAAGATTTTCTCTAGCAGGAAGAGCTGAAAGGAGTTGCTGAAGCCAACATAACCCCAGTTATGGTCTGCAATCACTATTGATTCTTATCTTCTTGTGCCTTGGGCAGAAGAACTTGAATCAGGGTAGGAAGTATAGGTTCGTTTCTAGAGATCTAGAGTTCTGTGTTTAAAAGAATGAAAAACTATGAAACAGTGAAATCATTCATTCTTTGGTTCTTTTGATCCTTCAAATTTGAAAAAGGGAAGTGCTTATAACAATAATGGGGGGGAGAGAGGTGTTAATAAAAAGTTGACATTTTCCTTAATTATCTTTTCTGCATTTTGAAACTGAGTTCAATCAGTTCTGTGTGTTACCTGGACTCTTAATTAGACATAAAGATACCAAATACCTGAGCTAATTGAGCTCAGAGCCGTAATGCTTCTATGCATTCCATGCCTGGACGCCTGCGCTAAGTCAAGTGGTCCCTTAGCTACAGTAGTAATGTATCTATTGTCTTCAGTGAAAATACTCTAGAAAAATATCAGAGGGAGGTATTTAGCCCTTCAATCATACAATAAGATTACCTCTAAGATCTATTTCAGTATATACTTCTTTAAGCAAGTACAGAATCCTCCATTTCTACTCGGACAGCAAACACGATGCCACTATTTCCATTAGTACTTACCCAACATATGGCACTAGCACCAAAGCACTTGAGTACTGAGCGCAGCACAGAAGAGCAGGAGGATGAAGCAGCTCCTCTCCCTGGGGGCAGTGTTTACATCTGCACAGCTCACCTCCTCATTTACCCCTGTGAACAGGCTAGGGGGAATCCTACATATTTTGCTCATGCTTTGTTAAAGCTTTTGGGGGTTCCACACAAGACTTTCAGCATAAAGAACCATTACTTTGAAAGCGCTTTCTGTCACTTGAAGGACTGAAACGGCCCCAACTCGCGCACTGCCTCGCAGTGCGGGCCGAGCACAGGCGCTCCCTGGCTGCCAGCGGCTCCCGCCGGCCCAGCACAGCCCCGCGCGCCGGCGCGAGCAGCGCCCCGGGCGGCCGCCTCAGGGCAGCGCTGCCGGGGGCGGGCGAGGCCGCTCCGCGCAGGGAGGCGCCGGCGGCCGCCCCCGCTCAGGTAACGCCGGGGCACGACCCCCACCGCGCACCAAGATCCCCGTTTGGGGCTTTTTCCCCTTTTGGGAAGGGAATTAGCTGACCATATGCAGAAATGCTAAATTATCTGCACCCTCCTAACTTCTCCAATTGCTGCAGTTTTCACCTTTGATTCTGTGCAGCTGGGTTACAGCTCACACTGGGAAATCTGGCAGTTTGGATGCACTGGAGGTCAGATATTTCACTGGGTCCACAGGATGTTTCACTTTTGCCTTTCTTCATTTTGCCTTTTCTTTTGCCTTTCCCAAGCACAACTTTGCCCCAGTTGTGCTTGGGAAATCAGGCTCAAAGTGAAAAAAAAAAACACAAGTGAAAAAAAATGGAGTAAAATATTGGAAATTTAACATCATTTTTTCCCAAACCTCAGGAGAACATTTTTATAAACCCAATTTGAGCTATGATTCGACAATGACATGAAAAAAAATGAATTTCGAAAGGATGGACTCTTACAATCTTTTCCATGAAGATACTTGGAAGATTGGGCAGGATTTGGGTATCTTATAATTAAAATAATTTGGATTTATGGAGCCAGACTCACAGATGTATCAGTAAGAGTGATTTTTTTCTTTGGTTGAACATCTGCAACCAGATTAGCTATAGTATAAGGTGTCAGGAGTATAAGTGAGGACTGAATTTGCATAGACACACTGCTCTTCATCTTTTGAACAAGAGCAACCATTTGGTGGTTGAAATTAGCATTACCTGTTTGTTTTGGACATGTTCACAATGCTGCAGCAGTCTTTGAAATAGAATTTGACTGGCCCGTCCTGGTTAGTTGAAGACTCACAGTTGCAACAGCATTAGAAATAAATATGATAAAATATATTTGTTATCAACTTATTTTTTAAATGACTGTGTGCATTTTGCGTATCACTGTCTCACTGGAGTGCAATGCCTGATGCACAATCACTTTTGCCAGCAGTTTCAAATAAAGACTGCAGTTTCAGGTAACATTATAAACTTACAGTGAACTGGGACAACATAATAATACGGCATGTCAAATTTAGCTGTAGCTGTAGGCAAGAAAAACGAAGAAAGAAGAGCAGCATCACCACAGTATTAGAGCACAATAAAAATTTGCTCATTAAGTTTCATAAATTCCATTACAAAGTTTAATGCATGTGTTTACATCACTAATACAGACTGAAGCCTGTGTTATGAGGCATTCAGCTGGAAATTGCTTCACTTTACAAATTTTCATCTTACGTCCTTTAAACAATTATGTCAAAATAAAGGCACTAAATATAAGCACTCACAGCACTCTCCCAGCTTCCTGAGCATGTCTTTATCATGGGGAGTATGGTTTGTAAAACATCAAAATCAGGTTGTCACACCAAGATTAAGGTTGGGATTTGCAGCAGAAGCTAGGGGAGTTAGGCACTCAATTCCTTTTGAATTTCAATGAGTCAGGAGCATACATGTCCCTTAGGCTCCTTTCAAAATCTCAGCATAAATATTAATAACTAACTTTGAACAAGGATTTGGTCAATGGATTCAATCATCTCAAATGTGCCAATGGCTACGTCCTTTTCCCACAAAGACCTCCTCCCATACACAGCTTTGGGAGGCTGCTCACAAATGTGCTGCACCAGGAAAGGGGTCTTGGGGGTTTCTTTAACCAGTCAGGCCCTAGCACTAGATGTGCTAGTAATAGCTAAGATCATTTATGCTACATATCTCCCCGCCATGCTAAGAGCAGCATCTAATTCACATCATGTAGTCTGATTAATATTACTCACAGAGAAAACATGGAAAAGAAAAATTAGAACAAGAAGGAATATTTTAATCACTCCATGAAGACATATGTCCTTTAAAAAGTCAAATGCCGACTCCTGAGAGAGGTATTAAAATGAGCTCCAATTTCATGTTAATTATACACTAAAACTACATTTTATACCTTTCATTTTTAATTCCAACATTACTGCTAAGCCTTAACACCTCAACGTGTGTGTGATTCCATGCAGCGCACAGTGCTGAAAATCACAGATTTCTGCTTGAAGCCACCTCAGCTGCTGGGTTTGGTTAGTAACTCGCAACACATGCTGCGAATGCGCCCAGCGACAGAGCCAGCTTGTCATGCAGCTATGGAAAGTCCAATGCAAAACGAATTACACCCATTTGGATATTACACAGACATAAATAATACCTGTGTATTGATCCACTCTGCCTTCTGCATCAGAAAAGCAACTCCTCCCGGAGTAAAGCTGGCCTCAATATAGTATTTGTGTCATGTAACATCCAGTGCCATAGCAGGTTTGATGCTGATAGCCTCATCCACCACGTCCTTTGTTACGAGCTGCTCCCTCTGCTCTCCTGGCCGCTCTGTTCCCTGCGGCGCGGGCAGCCCCGGGAGCTCGCCCTGGCCAGCGCAGGCGGCTCTGTGTGTCCTCAGCCCCGGCCCGGGCAGCTCCCTCCAAGGGTGACAGTGTCCGGTCTACATCAGATCTTTAATGAGGAGAACATCATTATCATGATTTTTGGCTGCCTTTGCTGAATAATAATGTTGTTGACCAATACTGTTCTTCCTCTCCCTCTTCTCCCCAAGTCACTCTATACATTCATAAATTTACAGATGCAGGTCTGTTTATCCTAATATTTTTCCCTTTGGCCTCCATAAAGGGGTTGAGCTCGTGGGAACTTACGCAGCTTGCAGTCTTTAAATGTGTCTTGTTAAACATGAGACAGTTTATCTAAGCCAGAGCCTGGAAAATCCTGCAGTGCCCTACAACCCAGTTTAAAAATATAGTTTGTTTTATTTATTTTGCTGGCAGAAGTCTGCTACCTAACACTCTTCCAATAGCCTCAGTTTACTTTCTATTATCATAATATAACCATGGAACCACATATATGTGTCCCTATATGCTTCATATTTCTTGGATTATTACTGAGGGCAGATTTGTGACTGCTATACATACAAAATAAATGGTATTCCAGAGAAAGGCAGTTCAGACTCATGATAACTCAGCATATCCCCACTAAGTCCACAGAATTGTATCTGCTCACACTAGGGATAAATTTTGCTTTTTGGAAACTATATAAAAATCAAATATTTGCTTTGATACTTCATTCTTCCATAGGTTCTGTTTTTATACTGTTTAAACTTGTAAAAGTGACAATATAAAGATGTAATAAAAAACAAAGCATGGCATTACGGAGGATCGTGTGGTGAGAACTGAGAAAAGCTGATCAAACATTTCTTATGGTAATAACAGAATCAATACAGGATTTCACATTCTGCCAGCTCCAAAATTGAACAAGCTACTCTCTGCTCCCAATGTACGTATAGAATATTTCAGGGAAATGCTGTAAATATTGAAGAGGAACCTTGCCTGGACATGAAATAACCATCCTGCAGTACGTATGAGATTGCCACAGAGGGGAAGATAATAAACTGCTTTCCTTTTCCATTAGGACAGTACAGGTTTGGAACTAAAAGCCTTACAGTGCAATGAGAATTACTCAGACAACGCAAGCAAACACTTCCTAGTTACTAGGACAGCTAGACATTAAAAGAACTACTCAGAAGGGCTGCAGAGGTTTCAAGAACAGCTAGACACGTGTCTGTCCAAAATGCCCCCGTTTTTTCCTGCCACGGGTCTGTACCTTCACAGACTGAGAAAGGCAATAAGAAGTGATCTGCGAATAGGAGGCTACTGCATTTAACTCCAAAAAAGGGTAGGAGCTCAGAGGAGAAGGAGAGGAGGTTAGAGACTATTTAGGTAATGAAGGTGATTTCAGAGAGCTTAAGCCTGAGAAATCTCACTGTAAGACATGCCGAGAACAAGCTGAAGGAATCTCAGATGTGATTATGGATGAGAACGTGGAGGCAGCATCAGATATTACAAGGTTAAATATAGTCCTTGTTCTTAAAAATGAGGAAAGAGATTACGTGGGAGTTTTTACTAAATAGAAGTAGTGAAATCATTTGTAAACACCTACAAGAAAATAAAGAGATAAGCAACAGTCAACATGGATTTTTCAAAAATAGATTTTCTGGAAATAAAATCTCAGTTCCTTTTCTGAGAGGTAGAAGGAATCACCGAGGGGAAAGGCTGAGCTCTGTCCTGAGCCTGGTTCTGTTCAAAATTTCATCACAGGGAGACACTTCTAAATTTGCAGATGACACCAAAGAAGAAAGACCTGCAAGTATGTTGGAAAACAAGAACAGAAATAAAAATGATCCACAGTAACTGAAGAAGTGGTGTGAAAAAGAAAAAAGGACCATGTCACGCTGGCAGCATCCCCACACCAAGGGTTTTGCACAGACAAACCTCAGCGAAGAAACATGTGTGGGCAGGGGTCCGAGGAGCGTATCAGCATTTATGAACATAGAACTCGGTTGCCAGGTGGGCTGAAGCAAAAAAATGGGTCCGGATGAACAGGACAAATAACTGTGGGTAATTACAAGGAGGAAGCTTTTTTTTTTTTTCCCAGTGGGAAGATAGCACAGCTTGGGAATGGATTGTCGGGATGACTGGTAAGTCCCTCCTACTGCAGGTCCTGGGGGTAAAGCTGGATAAACATCTGTCCGGAGTGACACACATAGCACTGATCCTGCCCTGGAGGCGGGAGGTGGACTCGACGGCATGAGGTGCCACTTAACCTTCCTCATCTATAACTCAATGTACTCTTTTAATTGGCATGAGAATTTCTAAAACTCCCAAATTTATTTTTCCTATATTCCATAGGTGTGAATGAAACCTCCTTCTTCCCATTTCTACTTGTAACTTATTTCAAATCTGGAGGAAAATCTCTCTCAGCTCTAGCAAGTTCTATGCTCTAAATCTGACAGAATTTTTGTGTTTGTATTAACATAAAATATTTCAAGCTGTTCACAGATTGAATTTAATCCTCCTTTCAATAATCCAAATTTAAATCCTCATTTCAATTATCTCTGTATTTGGTAGAATCCCTCAAATGATTCAGACCTAAAGTATTATACGTGTTATAATTTAAAACACGGCAGTTATGAATGGAAGTAGATTATATCTTATTAGAATGTTAATTCCAGCCCTTTGAGATAATTGTGACTACAAGCGACCGGTTAATGTGTCAGAAATAAACACTATCAAAAATAAATGAGCAAAAACAAGCATATGGGCCTGATTCACTCCAGAAAAATGACAGAAAGGAGAATTATTGAAGTGATTTTCCATGATACAGGTAAAGACCAAGTCCCCATAAACAGTATTTTTACATGCTTCTTTATGCATCTATTTCACATTTCAAGCTGTATTTTCCTCTCCATATTTACATACTGGACTGAAATCCCAAGGCTTGGCAGCACAACCCGCCAAGTGCTGAGCTGTGGTGAGAGGCCATTCCCGAGGTACCTGTGTGACGGGAGATCTGGCAGGTAAAGGAAGGGCCTGAGCTGGAGGAACGTCTGTCCAGCCGGGCTCCAAGGCCAGTGACAAAACCCCAGGGTGCGTGGGGAAGGCTGTCCCTTCGAGGCTGTCCATGTCGCCTCACGACAGACTGACCTGACAACTGTAAACGGGCACAGTATATTCTTAACAGCGCCCTAACCAAACAGAATAAGAACGGAAGCTCCACTAAGGTGTGCAAGAGAGAAGTGCTCTGAAGCTGCACTGCTCAGCAGCTACACATAGACTCACTGGAGCTATTCCCATTTAACGTGGCATCGGATCCAGATCCCTCATTCTCTCATAAGCAGCCCCACTGCAATCAATTATATTACTCATGTGAGTAAGCAGAGGAGAAGATGACCTTTAGAGAGATAACAATAGATAGTTTCCAATTAATGTTAAAGTAGGAGTACATAGATCAATCCTAAAAAGCACTTTGAATAATACTATATTAAATCCTCACTATATAAATCAAATCCAATGACATTGCGTATAGAGGGGTCTGAGGGACTGTACCATTAGTGATCAAATATCTGGCCATCCCCCTCTGGAATTCATTCAACTGATTATCTTTTATCAACAAACAAGTCAATGAGTTGATGGCTAAAGCAAAAAGCAAGGGTGAAAATACATGATTGTGATGCATGCCAGCATCCAAGCAGGAACAATGAAAAGGCAGACAGGATATAAAATCCCTGCTTCTGCAGTATTAAAGTTCACTGTTTACAAGTCCACGCATTGCTATTCCCCTCTCAATGCTAGCTTTATTTTATCATATTTTTTTCCTTAAAACCTTCACTTAAAAAACCCCACACACTGTTCTGCCTTTTTCCACTGGAAAGATAACCTTCAGAATGTAAATCAATGCACTTTTGCCCTGGTAATCCAGTCTTGCAGAAAGCTGTCTCCAGCTAAACAATATCAGGAAAAAAATAAAAAAGGCATATAAACCTTCGCTCTGCAATACCATATTCACCCCAGTGAAGTGCTCTTTTCAAACCCAAGCTGTGATCATTTTAAATGCTACTGCTCAGTCAGTCTAGGAAACATCTGAGTCTGTTACAGCTCTCTTGCAAATCAGCAGCAGGTCAACAGTGTTGGACCATTATGTCTGTCTTAAGTATATAGAGGCTTTAAAAAAAGACATTAAAATGTTTGGCTACGCTTGGCTTTTGAATGAGCTTGTAATGATGCCCTGCCACGCGGCCCTCCTCGGCTCTGGGCTCGTGGGCCAATCCCCGGGTTGGTTCGGAGCTCTGTATGTGGGGTAGGTGGCACCCCGTGCAGGGGTGTGTGACAGGACACCATGGCAGAGCACAAGGCAGGCTCCTCCCCATGCTCTCCTTTTGTTTAAATTGACTACAGGGAACAGAGCATTCCTGAACTTGTATTTGCGTGACACCATAAAAAAAGACTATATATAGGAACACTGGAGTACTGAGATTAAATTTTTCTGGCACTCCATTTAAGAAGTTGTCATTGAACTCTCATCTTGATAAAAATTTGTCTTAAAAAGGGGAGCAGTTAAATTTTAGAAAGACCATATATATTGAGCTCCTAGATAGAGCTTAGAAAGTACATAGAGTAAACTTATGTCAACAGCAAGGACTTGTTCTAGGCAGCATCTTGAGAGGATGTGGTCCTGAACACAGAATAAGGAGCTCACCTACTTTCAAGGTCAATTGAAATCCTATCATACCAAAATAGTAGATCCCTATCCCATAAGAGAGGAATTGCTACTACTCTCTCTCCTTTTCTGTTTCCTTAAAAGAAGCAAAAACCTATTCTTTTCCATCCATGATAGACCCTACCACACTCAAGGAGCTAATAATTTATTCCTTTGCTCTTATTGTGCTCAGACCTGTTTTACAGCTACTCCCCTCATCTGCCCGTCAGGGTTTGAAATGGCACACTTATAATCAGTGAAGCCCACATGCTCTGCAGTCCCATAAGCATAAAGCAATCATGACTCCATCAGATTTCCTTGAAAGAAAACTGGAACAGTCTTCATTTTTAAAACTTCATATAAAGCAAGTGAACTTTTCAAAATGACATTATTCTAAGACAGCAGTGAATCCTAATAGAGTGAGACAAGATTTCTGGAGGTCAGAAACATCAGCTTTACAGAAATATCCTAAGGGATGCCTGAATGTATTATCTTGAGACCTTTAACCCCTCACTTAGGCCCTACTGCCCATCACTCCACTATCAATCTATTTCTAACATTTTACTTGGCTATGAACTTCTTGGAATGACAAGAGGATGATTCATAATATAAAGTAAGGCTTCCAGGAAGCTTTTTCACTTGAAGCTACAGGGTAAGTGAATCAGCCTTTTGCTTTCTCTCAGGAACTACTTATCTTCAATCTTTCAATTAAAGGTCAAAAAATGGAAGTAGACAGCCCAGTCATCTATTATGTTTTTCCCCCTTTTCCTATTGTAAGCGGCTCTATTCTTTACATAGTTGTATCTCAACCACTTTGAGATTGTTTTCATTAGCAGAAATGTGAAAAAAATAATTTTGTAAATTTAAAAACAAAAGGAAAAATGCACAGAATGACAACAAAAAAGATCTTAGATCTCTCTTAGTGGTCAGCTCGTCTAGACGTCTCTGATGGAAGCAAGCCTAAAGTTTTTATCACAAGTCAGTGAACAGTATTTTTAGAGTGCCACACTGAAAACAGGTTTAAAGGGAAGTATTTTTCCTCTTCCTGCTTTGTTAGGAAGGAAAGGACTGCACAAGCCCAGCGTGGTTTTGTTGTCTGATTTTTTTTTTGGGGGGGGGGGGGAAGGAGGGGGTTTACCTGACAGGCACATGGGGAGAGTACCTGAGGAAGTGGATTAGCACAGTGTGCCTCTTCCATCCATGGCCTAAGCACCTGTTGCACCAGCTCAGTTAGAGCACAGAGGACACAAATCTCATTAAAGATCATTCGTGGCAAAGAAAGTCTCTAAGCAGGTGAAAGAACCAGCTCTGCGCCAGCTCCAGGCACGGGCCTGTACAAGCATGGAGTGAGACCAGAGGCAGAAGAATAATCACCAGAGGGGAAAAGGAGGGAAGAAAGGAAAGGAAAGATGAAAAATTAGCATTGGGTTAAACCAAAGCAATCTGACCTTTCCTTTCATTCATTTTCTTCAAAGGAAAAAAAAAGTGAGACAAATCAAAACCCATTTTCATAAAAAAAAATGCACAAAAACAGAAAGTTGAAGTTTCTTTTTTGAAAATACTGTTGTGGTCTTTATAAAATCCCCTATCTTGTTGCCTGTTTTAAGTGAAGACTTCAGGCAGGCTGTTTATGGCTGCAGCACGAGGAACCATGCTCTGCACCTCAGGCTCCCCTTTCCACAGGGGCACAAGCAGGGAGAGGCTCGGGCCACCGAGGAGGCACATGCCCCACGCGGCAGGTTACACCGGGCTCTGACGTCTCACCCCGGGCCTCTCGCGTGGGGCTCCATGAGGGGACCAGGCCAAGCACCAGCCGCACGCTCCACATTTTGGAGCGAGCCTGGTCCCGGGGGACATTAGCTCGAGAATAAATCAACCCCCCTTCCTGCAGCACCATNAAAATCCCCCATCTTGTTGCCTGTTTTAAGTGAAGACCTCAGGCAGGCTGTTTACAGCTGCAGCACGAGGATTTGGGAGCGAGCCTGGTCCCGGGGGACATTAGCTCGAGGATAAATCAACCCCCCTTCCTGCAGCACCATCAGTCTGTCTGGCGGGCAAGCGGTTTGCGAGGGACCACAGGCCATGGCCGAGGCTGCGCTCCGCACGGTGCTGGGCATCGCAGCATGGCACCACCGGCTCCTGTGTGCCACTGCCTGGGGTTCTAAGCCACCTTGGTGTATCTGAGGAGGAAGGAATGATGGATGGATAATCTTGAATTAAATTGCAAGCACAAGATTAGATTTCCTTCATGACTGACACTGCGCGTTAGCATTAGCAGCTGTGTCACAAAACAGCTCCCTTCTGCGTGTTCGTTAGGAAGGCGCTAATGGGGCTAACGGAGCGTGTGTGACCAACGTCGCATCCCGCATCGCCCACCACAGGTCGGCTTGGTGTGCGTGTGACAGCGGCAGTGCTCAGGCACAGGCGGTCTATTCATCACCTGGCTACCCTTGCACGCTACCATACCTCTTGACATAGATGAAACAGAGCTGCTGGTTGTTTGCTTTCAAAGAGCAAAATGTTCTTTTAAATCAGCAAACAAGCCCTAGCAGAGCTAAAGGAAAAAGTCTCTACAAGGAGAGCGTCCTCTCCAGAGGCTGGGAAGAGCCAAGTTCCCCTCCACTAGCTCCTCCCAGCACCACAGCCGCGTTCCACGGCCACCCATCACCCTTCTGACACACATGTATCTTCTAGTTCAGAGTTAATTAGAATTTAGAAGACTCTAAATTCTGGGTACCCTGTTTAGACAAACAGGGCGCCCAGCCATGGGTTCAGATCTACACAGTTATGATTTGCCTATTCAACACTGATGTTTGTAAGTGGATTGGACATTTAGAGGTTAAAATTATTCATTTCCCATTATTTGCTGATCATTTCCCATCATGTTTTTCACGTAGTACAAGCCTGTGTGGCTCTGCCGAGGGCAAGGAAATAGCAGATTTACATCACATAGGCCTCTGCCTGCTTTCTTTACAAGAGCAGCCTTCTTCTCTGAGCTGTGTAATTAGTGAAAGTTCAGACCATTAAACTTTTCAGAATTCATAACAACACTTGACCGACATCCACATTTCATGGAGCAGGGATTAGAAACAGTGTTCTGGTCTAGTGTTCTCACTTCTTCTACATGTTGTTGGCTAATCCATGGGAATGAATTACAAAGCTCTCATTTATTTCAGTAATACTGGATTGACCCCATGCTATTATGTGGTGCTATCCAAATGCGACTTGGCCTCATGCTAAAGGGCCCCACTATTCCCATTCCCAGTGCTCCACACTGGTCTGCTCAGGGTTACGGTGCAGCCACTTCCCCTGCGTCCCTCATGAGCTGAACTCCCTGCACCCAGATTCAGGGAAACTGTCCAAGACTTGGGTTCACAAGAATGTCCAAGGATCAGAAAGAGTCTGGAAGGAGGAAAAGTGAACAACGACTCTAACGAGCGAACAACACATCTAAATTTCACATGGCAGTACCTAAAATGGCTTGAAATAGGAACACGCAAGAAGAGGCAAGTGAAATCTGTTGGGCCTTTTCTTTTTGCTGCCTATAACCTGGTCTCATCTTGGTGATGTTCTGAAGGCAGTATCTTCACAAAATCAAAGGAGTTTTAAAACTAATGAGTCCTATTTTTCTAAGAGTCACACTAATTGGAGAGAGAGGGGTCAAATTCACCCCTGGTATGACTCGGGGGATATTGAAGAAGTGGGTGCAGGGAAATTATCATAAAGATGAATTATGTTTGAATTACAATGGAAATAAGAAATTGAATGAGAAAAAAATGAACAAGAAAACAAAAACAACAACAAAACCAAAAACAACAAAAAAGTAATATCTCAAAGACTTACTCTTGTAACAGTCGTAACAGATTTGCCAGAATCAGGCTCAGTTAAAACAACTCCAAATATCTAATCGAATTCAGACATCACCGCCTCCCCACCACCACCAAAAGTTAGCCTTCTTTAGTAACTAGCTTTTTAAAATAAATATGCCAAATATATTAGCAAATACCCACAAACTTAATATACCAAATATATTAGCAAATATCCACCTCCTTTACATACATTGTCCTCTGAGGAACTTACGGGTCTATCATTCTTCAGAGGCATTGAAAAGCAGTAAATGCCCTTCTTGCTCTGTTCTGAAACTCTTCCAGCCCAAGCTATCACTTACACTGAAGGCTATATGAAGTTTGAGGAATGGAACATTTCCAAAACAAACCAAACACTTGAGAAAAATGTCCAGACTGCAGATGCATTACTAGCCATTACAGCTCTAAGGCAATGCTGAGTGGAGAATGGAGTGATATTCTATTGCTGGATTATAATTGTTGTTATTTTACTATGGTCATAAAAAAGACCAAAGGTCAGACACACTCCTGTCTGGAGTTGTGTGCATCCACACCAGCACCATCTTTTTCGTAGTATATTCCAAATCCAGACCCACCAACTGTTGCAATCTGCCATATGGCATTAATCTAACACATCTTGCTAAAACATTTTATTCTTTTTTGATAATGAACGCCAACGATACAGACAGAAGCTGCAAAGTACACTGACAGTCCTTTTACACTAATAGCCCACACAGACACTGTGGGCTTCCTGTCAACTTTAACAGGGCTCTTAACAAACACAGAGAAAAGGCACGACTGCTCTGAGAGTCACCCTTTATTCACAGGAAAGGAACTAGCAGTACACAACAAAACGAGGTTTGTCTTTGTGGGAAGAACTTTACATTTACTTGGAACTGAAAGGATGACTACGTCCTGCTTGGGTATTCTGCAAATGACAATCTCTGTGCTCTCCTTGGAGCACATAGTTATTTGGCAGGTGGCACGGTTAGTGAGGGAAGCTCCACACAAATGCCAAGTGACTCACTTCCCTAAACATGATGCTGAAAACTCTGTGATCAGACGTTTTCTGCTTCGCCATTCCGTTCCGAGAACAAAGTAAGAGCTGCTTGCAGCAGCACAAGCAAGGAGGCTTTCACTGAGCTCTAATGAGTTAGTGTGTTTTGCTGAACAGCTTTGGATCGTGTTCTTGGTGCCACGGTGTAAGATATGAGTGTTAGTGACAGCTCAGTACGCATCTATCTGCTCAGCTCCTGAACATCAGTGTGTTTTGAGGGGTCAGAACAACGACTTGGGAGAAGTATAAGGGGAAAAATACTTTGTCCTGGGGCTGCATCTCTTTTTCTTTTAAACATAAGAAAGGGTAGCTGAAGATCATTCCTTACACTTTGTACCAGAAAGTATAAAGCAGCCTAGGAAACTGCCCTAAGATGCTATTTGACATTTCCTGGGTTGCAAGAGCATGGCTGGGAAGCATAACCCAAGGCAGCTGCACAACCTCGGCGAGCCGCCCGCCCGCGCTGGGCCCCCCGCCGGCACGGCAGGGCTCGGGCGCTCCTGCCAGGACATCCCTTCCGCGCTCATTAGCTGGCAAAGCCTCCAGCAGCGCTTTGAACAACTCCCTTGCTGGCCATGCTGGGAGCCTGGAAGCACAGACAAGCTGATCTCCTTCCCGTCCTTTGTGAGCTGCCCTGAGACTTCGACCCACCACGCTGTATTCGTGCAAGGCCAGCGGCCCGTTTCTGCGCTTCCTGGCCTCGGCGGGAGCCGCGCTGGGGGTGCGAGGGCAAGACCAGGCCCTGGCAGGCGTGAGGGGCCATTTCCAGGCTCTTCGTTTCATATGTTTGCCAACATACATTTCCATTTCAACACAGCTTACCTGCTTTTAGCTTTAAAACACTTCATATATTGCTCAAAGTTTGAGGGTATGATAGGGAAACATTACAAATGTTAAGCAGGTGAAAAATATCAACAGTGAGCAGGAGATTTATTGTAATCAGCCAATATGCTCAGCCTTGCAACCGCTCAGTACTTTCTGCTCCATAATTATATGGTTGCCACAGTGTAGCCATTCAACGGTGTTATAATTAGTGAGTAATTAACTAAAGCATTTGATGACATGCTGCAGAGCACAAAGCATGTGTGCTGTCGATAGCAAAAGGACACATAAACTGTCTTTGTGGCAGTTTCCTGAAACCAACATGTAAACCCCTTTCTTTTCACTTGGAATGATCATGAGAATTTTGCATGTTTTGTACAGGATTAGAAGCATTTATAGATGGCCTGCATGATACCACAGCACTTAGGCACCAGCCTTTTAATGAAATCAAACATATTTAGCTGCCTTTGGGGATCTCAGCCTTATAGGTACAAACATAGTGGGCTGCCTCAATACATCCATAAAGTCAGAGCTATATATCTCCCTCTATTGGTATATAAAAATACACATAGGAGCCTGCAGGGCTAAAAATTAAAGTTATGCTAGTATAACTGAATCTATAGCAAGCAGCATACTAAAATAGCTATTCTGTTAGGAAACACAACCTTAATTAAAGTAATTGTATTGGTGTTTAAGGTGTGAATAGATCAGTTGTTAAAAACAGCATTTTTTCCTCTGCAATTTGAAAGATATTTAAAATTGTCCAGATTGGTTTTGAGTATCTCTTAAAATATATACTATTTAATTTTAAATTAGTAATGTTTGTCAACATACCTAATGAACTTATGATAGATGCTCAAACTCACTGCTGCATGAAAAGCTTGAGAAAGGCTCTGCGGCAATGACGAGTGGCAGAGAGGTGTGTGGAAGTCCAGGGGACCTTCCTGTCACCCAGCAAGGAAGCGACGGACGTGCGCAGGCAGCAGAAGTCTGCATTTCTTATGCCAGACGAGGACAAAAACTGCTGAAGAAATGCTGAATGCCATCCTGAGAGCCGCCTGCTGTTCCTTGCACCGGTCTTGGGCTCTGTGCAGGACTAGTGACATGTTTCACTTTAATATTCTCAATCAGTTATGTTTCTCAAAATGTTTGTTTGCATCTTTTTAGGGTATTCAGATATTGCAGAGTATTTAAAGGCCTTTTCTTTCCTTTTGCTAGAACAGCAGCATAACAGCTAGCTGCATATGTCCATACATAATCTCCAGTAACCCCTGCCAGCCCCCAGCTGGAATGCATCCCATTTGTGTTTTCTTTTAAGTGAATTATTTTACATTTTCTAGCTGTGGTGTCTGAAACATTTGGTCATAAATTTATTGGAAATATGGATGTTCTTACAGAGTGACTGTGTCAGCTTGAATTTGACAGAACAAGCCAATGTAAGCTATTTGTTCTCCTGAACTGAAAAAAAATGTTCCTCAGTAAGCTATGAAACATCGCATAGCATCTAGACATCTAAACACAGAAGCTGTAATTTCTCAGTGAATGCCAGATGCTGAGTAGCATACACAGGGCTAAAATCTACCTGTGCCTTTAGTGAAGTCCTTGTTACTGCAGCCTCAGGCTTTTCAACAGGCAAAAGTAGGTTTCCAGAATCCACAGTCATGGGAGGAGATGTAATCAGGTGCAATATTGTTTGACCAGCTATTTTTCAGGATAAAATGGATTTGGAGATTAATAATGACAGATTAAATGTTGTCATTTTGAAATATTTACGTTTGGGTCCTCACAGCAGCAGCCACTACATTTGCTAGAAGCACATTTGGAGGGTATATTTGGAGAACAACATCCCTGCACACGTCCGGCCGTGCTGGTCTCAAGGACCCGCTGCAGCACACAAAGGCTCTAGTTACCCCTCCTGCTGCAGTGCTATTTTGTGCCTCCTCTGACACACGATCCGTCAAAGTTCCCTGACTGCACGGGCTCTTCGCTTAGAGTTTAACTGCACCAGCCTCTGCCACGGTAAGGTTATCACTGACACGTAAGAAAATGACTTCCAGTACAATTGTAGCTGAAGTGGGAATACATGAAGAGGAAAAAATGATCATGTTTCTTACACTTGGATCCTAGTTCACGTGACGGATGTCAGTGGGAAAGTCTGATAAGTGGGTGTCACTGTTTATTTGCAAAGCAAATTCATCAGCAAGCCAAACTGCCCTCACGCTGCCTAGTAATATGCCTTAGCTTCACCTCCATGATAACCTAACAGCGAGAGGGAGATTTAAGCTTCATGTTCATGAGCTCCTTTTCAACCCCTGCTTCTTTGCACAGATTGCCAGGAAGAGAAATTGTCTGGTAGCACTTAACAGGATTTCCTGTCAACCTCCACTATCCACTAGATGCTAGAGTGAAACCACGAACTCTGAGAGCTGTCACATAGAGACAACTTGTCAGTTTGAAAGGATCTGAATTGTATTTTCACCAGCGACCCAGGAACAAAACTCTCCATAGCTATGTAGCCCTCCGTTCTCCTTTTATAGGGGAAGGATGGGATTTCACAGATGTTTTTAGTGGTGGTGACCTAACTGCTGCCAGTGACCTTTGTGAGTGCAAGGCCAACATCAAGGGCTTTTGAGAAACCTACTCCAAATGCACACAGGCAGCAATGTGTTCTCCTCGCAGTGCCCAGAGCTGATCACAGCCTCTGCACAAAGCTACAGTCTCTCAGGCTCTTTGGCTAGGTAGGCAGGCAACTCTAACTGCATAAAGTTATTTCCAGACTGGGGGGAAAATGCTGCTTCTGCTGCCCTCTTAGCAAGGTAATCAGAGAGAGCACAGACTGTAACTGCACTGGTGTTCAGCAAGGACGAACCGTTTACCATCCCCAATGCTTCATTTTTGGGGCAGAGCATATAAATACAGTAGTACATCAATAGCAGGTGAATCAATTGATACAGAAATTAGATGTCATGTACAGCAACTTCGCCTTTATTGCTTTTCCGATATAGCTCATCTTATGCTCTCTTCATTACCATTAAATAATACTTGGAAAGCAGAGCTATTTTGCAGTTTCTCTATTTAAAAGGTGGGCTTTTATTGCGCAGATTTTTTTGTTCTTGACAAGACAGTCCAGAATATCTACCTGTGTTTATTACTTTGGGTAGTAAAGCATTTAAGAGAAACAGATGCAGAAATACTGCTTCAATCGAACCCTATCACAAGGAAATCCTGAGCCAACGCTCAGGCTGGAAGCTGATAGCTGATAGAGGCCTCTCTAGTCCCTTGACAGCTCAGTTCACATTTAGACCAAGCGGCAGTGGCTGAAGATAACAAGGCCTTTCTGAAAGGCTGAAGAAAGGCTGTTCTGAAAACATGGACCTGGCAACGCTTACGTGCCCACTCCTTCCTGAAGCAATTTGTCTCCCGGGCTCAAAAGGGGCAAGTTCCTGCTGCTGCAGAGACGTTTGGGGAGATGCTGCGCGAGCTGGGGCAGCTAGCGGGCCAGCTCAGCAAGTCCTGTGCCCGGTGCTTTGAGCCTACAGGTTTCCTTCACCGCATGACCTTGAAGGCTGCTAGAGGAGGAGGCCCAACAAACCACACGCTGGCCATGCTGTCTCCACATGTTTCTGTTTCCCTCTCAAGCCCAGTTAAGTGAGGTCAAAATAGTCTGGCAACATCTGGAGAGACTGCACTTGGCTCCGCAAACTGCTTATGCGTTTTCTTGCCAAAATAAAAATTGGAAGAAATTGATGTTTAGTAACTCTGTCAACGCTAATCACAAATTTCTTGAATAGAGATCTTCTAGTCATGTAAAGCTAGCTGGTGCCACAAGGCTCTGCAAAGCTTTCCTTCCCAGCCTGGAGGATTCGGTTAAGAATAACCAGCAGGCATCTGGGTAAATTCATTACACAGGGAATTTTCTATGGATTCCCAGGAAAGGTGCTCTGTCCTAATGTGAAGTACCGCAGCAATGATGGAAACCAAGGGGACGTGACAAAGCTCGCACCACATCCAAGCGGAAGGAGCCCAGGCAAGCTCCCAGGTCTCCCAGAACAGCGACTGTGTCAGTCTTTGCAGCCGCACCACAGAGACAGAAAGGGGAGGAAAGGGGCAGTCTCTGCTGAACTCAGTGACAAGCTACAGGGACAGCTTTTCAGCAGAGCCATCCCAATGAGGCCTGGCAGGCCAAGAGGATTATAGGTCTCCAAGCCAGGCATCTGGGATGTACCGTATTAATTTTGCCACTTAGAGGGAAATCCGAGCTGTAATCAAAAGCTTTTCAAGGACTAAAAATAAAACGAGGCTCACAGCTGAAAGTTTCTGTGTATGAGACTATTTGTGCAACTTTCTAAAATGCAAATCATAGTACTTGCATAGGAAGTAATAATTTCACCTTTTCATATGCATCTATCCTATGGCTGCAGATACATCTGCCAGACCATATGAAGAACATGGCAATGTGCCTTACAGCCTAGACAAAGTGACACAGATAGAACTGTATTTAAATATATTAGAGCTCATTTGAAATCTCTTGAATACTTAATGAAAGTCTGAACCTATCTGTAAAATGATATTCATTTCTCCTTATTTTTCAGTGACAAATTTATGAGCATGCAGAATGATGAAAGACAGGGGACCCCGGGGACCCCAGGGGCCATCTTTTAAACAAAAACAAAAAAACAAAAACAAAAAGCAAGCAAACAAAAAACCCACAACTGTTTGAAATACAGGTACAGAGAAAAGCCCAAGTATCTGCTGAAAATAACAAGAGCCATTTTTCCTGATTCTTTTGACTAACTGACATGCAGCAAAGTAAATCAAATGGATGTTCCACCAGTGACAACCAAAGAGGTCATTTTTTGAACTGAATGAGCAGTTCAAATGAGTTTCAAAGGGGTAAGGGAGAGTTGTATGTAAAATCCTATTAGGAAATAACGGGATTTGTGTGCCTACTCTACCTTAAAAGAAGAAAGCTCCTGTACTTCATTTCTTTACCACTCACTTTATCTTAAGCAATCTCTGCACCTTTTCTGATGCTCTGAGAGGTGGGCTGATCTCATTTAGTCATATTAGCTGTCAGAGCACTGACAGTCCTGGCAGCTCAGACGCTGTGCACTCCCTCTGCATACTTGAAAATTTTCTCCAGAAAACTTACAAAAATCATTTATTTCTGCTTAAACTCATTATTTCTTTTCTCTTTGAAAGCTATGTAGCCTAGCAAGATCTCATGAATTGTTGTCCTTTTCCAGCCACCCCTGAAAAGCCACTGCTTGCTTATTCTCTTAATTTGTAAGAAAATCTGCAACAAGCACACATAAGCAAGGTCTCCGTGCCAGTCATATAAGTCTGCCATACTTAATATCACAGCTCTATGGCATATACACCCTATACGATAACATACTTAAAAGTAGACATTTTTGTAACTTGATAAAAACTGCCATGGATCCTAACTAGGATTAGTGCCTTATTCCATGACCTGGCCTCTGACGCAATGTACACAGAGCGGGGCCACACTCACCATCGCCCCTTGGATTGCTCTCTCATGGTTCTTTTAAAAAGTTGCAATCAGCTAATAATTGTGGTTCTCACTCTTGAAACAAGAAGAGTGGGGAGCAGATCTAAGACTCCTCTGCCGAGGCTAAGGGCATCAAGACACGCTGGTACATAACCCGCCCGGCTTCCTAGGCAGCCTTTGGCTGCAGGAGACCTTTCACTGACAGATTTGGTACAGACATTGCTTGTCAGATCTAAGTGGAGCTGAATTTTGTACTGCTACTAGCACTAATCTGCTGGTCACTATCAGTGTTATATGCATGCTTGCATGAACAACACCCATAAAAGACACTTGGGACCATCAGAAAATTACTCAGAACGGAAAAGGATGTTCCTCTTAACCCCACAATCCAGCATGTGACAAATGAGATTTCACCACAGCCCATTTCCAGTAGATATTCAGCTTCCTTAGCTTCAGCATTGGAAAGGAAAGGATTGGCATAAGGATCACTGCTGTCTATCACCTGTGGTAAAACACTTCTTACCCCTGTGACACCTTAGCAATGACACACATGTGTGGAATCTACTAACCCTTGCAATACCAAAGCAAAACCAAGAAGAGGGATTATCCCTAATCCAGGAATGGGGCTTTGCCTACCATGACAATACCAAGGTAATCGGTAAACCCAGGAACCTCACCTTGCTGGGTTCCACCACCAAAGCGCTTGATGACGCACACATCCTAGGCCAGCAGGGTATGTCCCATCTGCAAACACATGGAGGGAGAACTGAACCAATCTTTTCCTATGACGAATGTCTCCCCTAACACATCCTTCACACATAGACCTATGGAAAGCCTCATCTGCTGCTTACACTGTGTTTATGGTTACAGGGGCTGCAGTCAGACAGCAAATGAGGTATATTCTGCTGATGAGACTGTGCTGCTGAGCAGAAGAGAAAAAAAACTATTTACAATTTTCCAGTAATCTGGGTCAAGAGGAACTATCTGGAAGAAGGGATAACAATAAATTCTACCGAAGTAGAAGGCTTGGGGAGTCCTCTGGCACAGATGCTGGGGAAGCCCTGGCAGTGAGTGCAGACCGAGAAGTGCTGAGGGGGCTGCAGGACACGGCCCCAAAAGCAGAGCCACAAAGAGTGAGGGCAAGAAGAAAGATTCCCTAGGGACTGAGGAGCCTGCAAAGGTCCATCCAAATAAATGGTGGAAATTTAGAAGCCACAATCAGAACAAAAGCTGATAGCCTAAAAAGCAAAGCTGGAGGATAAAGGTCACTCTTTGGTCCCCAGCAAGAGTAGGACAGGCTGAGGGTACGTCTGCAAGCCAGTCATTCATGGGATCTGTCTCACCAAGCATATCTGAGGTTTCTCTGTTTAAAGCATTCCCCTGTTGCCATGTATTGAGCTGGAGTTCTAATGAAAGGAAGTTTTAAAGACTATGAAGGCCCTTGGACGCTCTCACGTCCAAGAAGCAGCGGGGTAGGACCCACCTTGGTGCTCTAGCCATGCCGGATCCTACCATAACTGGCAGGGCTTGCTCTGAGCTCTGCCCCAGCAGAGGAGCAGGGAAGGAGCCTCAGCCCGGGCTCATGTGGCAGTGCCTGTGCCCAGGCTCCCTCCAAAGCACTCTTGTTTTGAACACCTCAGCTCTCACGCTCTGGTACTAACGGAAATTTCCTTGAATAACACTGTGTTGCTTCAGTCCTTTGGAGGCTTAATCCAGTGCCCACTGAGATGAGATGATTCCCACTGATTTCAATGGGCTGTGAATTACATCCTTTATTTCTGACTTAAGAGCTCTTTTATGTTCTTTTCTTTCTGTATCACAAGCCCTAAATCTGCATTTTTCTCTGAATCACAAATTTTGCAACCAGTGCACATCCCTAGATTGGATCATACTTGTTCCGCAAAGCGCCACCCCACCAGCCGCGCGCAGTGCGCAGCCAGTCAGTCTTCATCACTCCTCCTGCACTATCTGTTTCATTAATAAAAACTGACATTTCACATTTCAGCTGTAACATACCTAACCAGCTATTTATTATACATACAGAATAGCAAATGTAGCATTCTCTGACTCCTGCTCTAGTGTGGGCTTTCCTGACAATCAGACATTTTATTATGCTTTCCAAACATGAATGTGCTGAACCTTTTTTCACATCCTCTCAAGCATGTTAATAGCAAGTGTGCTTTATTAGTACGTGGAATTAAATTCTCAGGAAACATCAGCAGATGTCATGATCAGTAATGTGTGATCAATGCTTGACCTTTTGCCCTTAGTTTAAGTACTACACCGCTAACTATAGTACTGCAGCTAGCAAAAAGGACTGTTTGAATGTTTCATTTGCGAAAAACAGCCATTAGGCATGCAGTAATTCAGTAGCATTTCCCTGTTTCAGGCCATGTTTGATGGTTCTGATACCCTGCACTCCCATGTCCTTGTTGCTTTCATCACTATGTTGCTGGAAACGACCGCCAAGACCCAACAAAAAATACAACTACACATCTAGAATTCTGGCTGAAGCAGCAAGATGTGCACAGAATAAAGAGTCTGCCAAAATATATCAAATTTGCAAAACCTGAACTCATAGTGAGTGAAATTTGACCCATGCTCAAGCCAGCCTAGATTAACACCCAAGCCAAGTCCTGCTTAAAGGAAGGAATTTGGTGGGTGCTCCCTCGACCCTGACCCAGGGGTACACCAAAGTAGGTGGGAGGTAGATGCCCATCAATTCCTTGAGCCCCGCAGGCCCTTCGCCCGCAGCAGAAGCAATGGGAGAGCTGAAGGCTCTTTGCAGGCTGCCCCAACACGCGCCAGGAGCGAGGAACAACGCAGCTGCCTCCTGAAGACTGGTGGCAAACGCCAAGGAGCACCGAGGTCCAGGGACCGAAGCCTTGAATGGGCCCAGTGGCAGGGGAATTATGGCAAGTCACGCTCTCGCCTTTAGTCAAACGCAGCTTGTGAGGGCTCTGTGTGGCCTCGCAATGGGAGGTTTGTGCCTCTATTTTTCTGGCTGCCAGAGTTACTGCACAGTAAAACCTTAAGTTTGGCTGACTTTCAACTCAAACCCAAGACCTTGGCATAGTTCTCATTTCCACCCAAACCCATAAATGAACTTAGGTTCACCTGAAATTCGACTGAGAACTGGAGAGAGATTTGTGAACCTTGGTGGGTCTGTTCCATACGCTGGGGTTTTGCTACTAAAACACGGCACTGCACCACTCCAGGTGCAAGAGCCCCTAATCGCAATTGGCCTAAAAATACTTCAAGTCACTCCGCAGGCTGCAGCTGCCAAAAAAACCACTTTCTGAACAACACTCTTGTTTTTCAGGAGCAAGCAGTATATATTTGCAAAATCCCCAAAGCTCCCAAAGCCCACAGCATTGTAGAAATCTAAAAATGTTAGTAAAGCTGTACAAAGAAAGAACTGTTTTCAGAAAGGGATGCCTGACCCCAAATACATTCGGTGCCATTTAAAGAGAGAAAAGAAAACAAATTACACTTCTATTCTTGAAATGTAATAAAAAGCCTCAGGACTATTGCAAAGTCCTTGCATTTAACCTCCAGGGCTCAGCACACAGACCCTGCAGCACCCCAGAGACAGGTGGGTGGCCAGGATGGTCACCCAGCCCTCATTACCCGTGCGTGCTCACCTGAAGGAGACACGAGGTCACAGGCTGCCGCAGGTGTTTGCTTTCCTGCCACTCAAACAGATGTAAGCCTCTTCCTGCTACTTTCCAATCCCCATGATCCAAGTGCATGGAATCAATTTCTACAAATAAGCTGTGTTGGGTGTTTGGACCTAGCCACACTCTGGCTTTGTTTTCCTTGTGCTTCTAAACCCGTGCGCTGTATGGAAACAACGGGATAGAGCAGGCAGTGGTTACTGCAGTGATTACTGAGCTCCTCAGGTGGTGTTACAAGGCATGCAGCTGCAGGCCACAGTACTCTACCACCTGAGATGTGCACAAATCCCATAGAAATACAGACTGAAACATCTTCTTATAGAGCAGAATTTACAGTCATGAGTAAAAGCAGCAGGGAACATTTGGTATGTGTACAATGTCACAGCCAGCCAATCAGAAATGATACTCTGCAAACTCTTTACAGTATAAAAACAATTCCAAGATACAAAATATCATGATTATAAGGCTACTGTATGAAGTTTGCCAATGGAATTCAAACCACTTACTAATATTAGCTAATGCAGTCACACAGTGCTCCATGGATAGAGCTAACCAAAAAGAAGTTATAGAAAAGAATAACTAACTTATTTAGTTGACTGTCCGACCATTGTATCTGTGGCTGCTACCACTGATAGTCCTGTTCCAGCTGGACAGCCTTCTGCAGATAAGCCAAGAGCCCTGTCCCACAGCCTCGGGCGTTCTGCAAAGCCAGAAGACCCCACTGGAAACAGCACCTTTGGGACTGGATGGTTTGGAACCATGTCCAGCTGATGCTGTTGCTTGTAGCAGCAGCTAAGGACAGAGCAATTTTATTTAATTTAATGGAGATCCTTGATATTTCTGCTATGAAATAGAATAAAATTTACCCTAATAAACTCTTTTTGCCTCATAGAAGTCTGCTTGCCCTTGCTGAAAGACAAAGATCCTGAATCTCTTTTTATGCTGAGCTACCACCCCCTTTCTCAGCTCAGCTGCAGCTCCTGCCAATACGTATAGGTTGCACAGATGCTAGCTTTCCTAAGCCCAAATTAGTACAGACAGTAATACAAGCACCTTGTCCTCATTCCCCTTTTCCCCCCAGATTATTAATAAAGAGTCAACTGCTTGGCTACCAATTGTACCACATGCTGCAATTACTTGTTTAAATGATGGCAAATACATTAAACAAGTATTAAACACCACTTAGATCTGTGCTCTTTGAAGAGGGAGACACATGCATTGGAGGCATGCATTAATCATTTAATTAGTCCTAAAATCAACATGATTTTTGAGAATTTTAGTTTTTGCAACTAAAACAGGTTCAAACGTGGGCACACACGAGCACACGCAGGTTCACATGTGCGCACGCGCATCCAGCTGCTCCGCTTGGGTGTGAATCGCCGCCACGAAAGGCGCAGGTGTCGCCACAGCCTGCGCACCCGCGTCCCAGCGCTGCCACCTCGGCCCGAGCAGCGCGGGAAGGGCAGCGCCCGCGCGCTGCACAGCCCACACGGGCAGGGGGGCTGCAGCCAGCACCGCCGCCCCGCGAGCCAGGCTCGAGCTGCGCAGAGGCCTGCGCCCGCTTCCCTGCCCAGCCCGTGAGCTGCGCCGCGAGCCCTGATAAGCTGCAGATTGCTCCCGCGGCAGCACCATAGCAGCGTCAGCTAACTAGCCTAGCTTCCACTTGAACAGTGCCCTACAGATTTGTGTCTTCACCCAGACCCTGAAAGAAAGTCAGTGCCCAGGAATTAGCGCAGAAATATTGCTGTCAGGGAGATTCTGCCATGCACCTTCCGACGAGCAGCGCGGAGATTCACCCCAAGGACTTTGGCCTTAGGGTAAATCCATACTGAACAGCAGCTAACTTGTAGTATCTTGAGATCTGGCAGCTTTACTTTAAATAATGTCTATTTCCAGAGAATGTACTCACTGAGCACCGTATGCTCTTGGCCTTGTAAGCAACCTCCAGCACAGCAACGTGCACCTATAGAATAACATAGGCGAAACACCTCCCTGCGCCTGGGCCAGGTCCTGATCAGCACCAAAGCGTTTGTCAGCACTTGGGTTTTGTTTTCTTGGGGAAAGGAAATTTCCAGAAGGCTACAAAGCGCCTGCTCCCTCCCATGGCTCCAGGCTGCTGGAGGCAGATCTGGATGATTGCTTTTCTTCCTGGTGCTTCCTAACATTGCAAATCAAACTGCAATCAGAATAATGAGGTGTCACTACTGGAAACCAGAGTTGGTGCTACATATTGTCAAAGACTGTTCACACTAATCAACTAATAATGACATTGCTTCCTCCACTATGCTAAATAAAATTCCCCTGGTTGTGCAACACAATTACTACTAATAACCTTAGAAACCTTAGTGTGTTTAAGAAGACTATTCCAGAGATTACCTGGAGACTTATTTTAGAGTGAACTGGGGAAGACAAATCTACCAGATGGAGATTATTCTTTAGTAATTAAGCAGACATTGTTCCCATGGGTGTATAGTATTTTCCAATATTATGAAGCATTTTTCTTCTAATGATGCACCTGCATTAAAATAGTAGCTTTCACACTGATGAAGAATAGTTTAAATATTTAAACATTTTAATAAATGCATTACATTAATAGCCATTCTTTAGTCTCACAAAGAAAACCAGAGGAAATGATACTCACTCAAACAATCCGATTAAAAGATTTAGTATTAAAAGAGGGATGATGAATACAAATTTCTTTTACAATGAAAATGCATAGACTCCTGAAGAGCAATACACCTCATGACTACTAATACAGTTATTAAAAACTATGCCAGCACAAATGCTGAAAATATTGCATGCTCTCTAAGTCAGGGACTAAGTGGCTTTGATGGCTTCAGAGTCTACTTGCTTATTGAGCTAAATTTTACCCAGATGCAGCAACATTTCTGCATTGAAATGACAAGTGAGAAGACATATATGTTACGACACAAATGTTGCATGACTTATTCTTGAAAACGTTAATCAGAAGGAAAAAACAGAGCACAAAGGATCTGAAAGAGCAAGCAGAAGTCTCAAGGTTAAATAAAGCCATGCAAACAGAAAGAAAAAGAAAAATTCAAATCTTAGTTACAGCCAAAAAAAAACCTCCCAGTGATTTGTCTGGTAATTTTATTCCTGAGTTTTGAAATGCAGGTTATCTAGGGGCACAATTTTATCACCTTGTCAAACATATTTGAACCACTATGTTACCACCAGACTTCTTGCAGAAAAAAATGCCGACAACACAGAAAAGGAAACTCGCACGAGCCCGGTTCATTAGAGCACATCTCAGCAGCACTCTGATTTATCCGATTAAACCTGCATCATGTAGAATCCTGTTTTGGAGGGGACAGGGATGAAACGCTTCAGTAAAAACATAACCCATACCAAACCAAAGAGAAAATGCTGGCCCACATACTTCAGCCTGATGGTATTTGACAGCTCCCTTGCAATACCGTAGAGTATCATCATTGTGCAAACTGCCCTCAACATTCAACCCTGAGAGCATTTTTCCTCAAAAAAATTCCCAAGCCCAAATCAGATACTCTATTCAACTGCATTTCTTTCCTGATACTGAGATATTTCAGAAGGCATTGCACAGTAACTTGAGCAGGGGTTGGAGCAAAATTCATAAACACCTAATTAAGCCTATTCCCTTTTAGTAAAAAAACTCAAATTGCTTAAGTGCTTAACTTGAAGTACTTTCATGAGTGCAGTGTTTTGCTGAATCAGAGCTTTCACAAATGCAAATTTTTCAGCAGCACCAACTGCAAGCCTCCAGACTTCTGCAGGCTTATCTAAAACTAAACCCGATCTGAAAGCCTTCCAAGTTTTGCCCATTACTATTTCCTAATGCTTTGTGAGTTGTGCCAGTGACTCCTGGGATGCAGAGCTGGAACGGATTTGAAATATTTTAAATCACAAATTTCCCCTTAAAGAAAACAGATGTATGCACATATTCACTAGAGTTCTTTATAATTTGAAACAGTATCATTTTAAACCAATCTTATTAGATACAGATGAACAAGTTTGTTTTATCCTGGCAAACTGCTGTTTCGCTAATTCTTGTCCTCTGCTTCTAGAAGTCTTCTTGCAGAGCATTTGTTTTCCTGAAGCAATTACTCTTAGTCTGCCATCTTGAGCCCCAGAAAACAGGCCCTGCGTTGCATCTAAATGAACCTTTTAAATGTAACACATGCCCTGGGAACAGCGGGCTCCTGAGGCCGGCACTCCTTCGCACACTTCCTTCTGCACGTATGTAATTCCACTATCCTTAACATTTTATGCAGTTTCCTCCCTTTCTTTCTCTTACTCAGGTTGCCTTTCCCATACTCCAGGTGAGCAAAGTGTTTAAAGAACCTAAGAGGGCCCAAGGAGCTCTCTGCAGCTTCAAAAGAGGCCATTTTAACTGTGAATTATTTCCACAGCTTGAAGATGGCTTGGATGGGGACACGTCCAGAGCCCCATGTATTGTTACCCTTGCATTCCTAGGGACCAAATAAAACACTGGACTAGACCCGGTGAGCACCACCAATGCACAGATGAACACCTACAGCAAATAGCCTTCAAACCCTTGGCTTGCACAACAGTTCTTGCTCATTTTATGTGGCGCTTCTCTGCGGCCAACATCCGTTTGCAGGTAACAGTATTAACCAAGGCCTCTCCTTCGACTATTACTACACACAAGCTCGTGTTGCCACTGGGGCGTGCTGCTGCCGAGCGCCGGCAAGGCAAGTGGGACAGGCTGCTCACACCAGGCACCTTCACTCGCATCTGCCTATTTGTGCAGGTTGGTACCGCGCACAGCTGCCGTTGGCGAGGCTGGTGCATTGACAGCATACGAAGGATAGACTTTTTTTGTAGAAAAGTTTGAAAATAGGAACATTCCACAAAAAAAGAAAAATTATATCCCCCCCTTCCAAACAGACACACAACTCCCTTACCTTCGAATCAAGTGTTTGGTTATTTAGATGGCTAATTCCCAAAGATTTGCACAGCTGCTAAATGCTTAGAGACTTTCAAAACACAGTAGAGTTTCAACATCACTAGCCAGGCATGTTGCCTATCTGCTGATACCTACCCATGCTGACTTTTACAAGTTCTTTTATTAGCAAAATTCCCCAGAATGCCTTCTCTCAATAGCTGATCACAAAAAACAGGGAAACAACTGCCTGTTTTGATTTTCAATAACCAGCTAATACAGCTGAAGTGTCTTTGCAGTGAAGAAAGGATAACAGTGCTGTTTTGTTTTGCTTTCCTCCTCCTGCTGTTCAAAAACCAACTTCCTCCATTATTTGTATTTCAGGAACGTGTCTTCTCTTTCAGACCAACCGTATATACCTCTCAAAGCAGAGGAGAAGGCGAAGCTCGCTCCACGTGGCACGCGGGCAGCACATGCTCTTTCAGATGCCCCACAAGCAGCCCACCACCCTGCTGGGAGGCAGTGCTTGGAGAGAAACGGGCAGGAGAAGAAGCTGCTCCTACATTCCCAGGCGTCCAGCTGTTCACTCCATTCACATCATGGCCACACGTGCTGGGGGGATGAATCCTCATGCTCCCTTCCACCTACAAAAGCATTTCGTAGAGCTCTTTTTACAAAGGGTCTGCACAAGAGTGAGCATCTCAGAGACACCATTTGCATGAAGAGAGCTGAGAACACAGAATGCTCCATAGGCCAACTAAAAAGAAAGAAGAGCATGATATCCAGACTGCTTAGTTCTGTCACACTGTCAGGACTCAGGACAGTCCAGCAAGAAGACAGTTGACGGGAACACGTGCAATACACAGGCGTTGACCAGAGTTCGGCGTCTACTTTGGAGAACAGAAAGGAATAGAAAACTTGCAAACTCCTATCTCCTGCACCTGGGAGGAGAAAGTGCAACTGGAGAGAGAGACCAGGACTATGGCAGGATTTTACGAATATCAATTCAGCCTGTTCCAGAGAAGGTGAGAGCAGCTGTGGTCATTCAGCTAACAAGGTGCAGAGGAAGGGCAGAGCGTAACCGCGGGCAGGAGGAGGGAAGGGAACAAGTTCCAAACAAGTCATCAGGGTGGAAGGAAATGCAAGGGGATAAAGAAGATGAGAAGAATGGGAAGTGGAAACAGGGTGGCATTAAATACAACCTGTGTAATTAAAAATGTTAATAGCCTCTTGGAGGTTGTTTCCAAAACAAGTCATTTCCTTTAGACAATCAAAACATCATCAGCTTCACTATTTGCAGAGCTTGAGCTCTTGGCTGAAGAAATAGGTTAAAATTCTCCTGACTCAGGATGACGGGGCAGAAAGAGGAGGTTCTTGTTCCTTTCCTGCTTTCACACCAGGCGGGTGGATATTCATTTTATTTATTTAAATCATTCCATTTTGCATGGATTTTTGCTTCCTTTTTCATGGTCCTGAAGAGACATCTAAGTGAATTTTATTTTAGAATGGTCTCACAGATCCATGAGTCTTGATCAAGGATGTGACAGTGAGTGAATTCAATAGCTAAAGCTACCACAAAAATACATGGTAGGCTGAGTCTTTCCTTTAGATTAGACACCAGAGAAAATGCAGTAGCAGCACTGTAGGACCTGTACTAAATCAGGTGATGTATTGCTAAGGTGGCAGTATCGTCTCTAAATCATATTGCTTCACTTGAAGGGATGGCAAAACAGTCTAGAAGTAGAGACTAGAACTAGATGATCTTGAACTTTAGCATTAAATCAAAGTACTGGATTTATTTCAACAACTGTTCTCAGGAGCACTCTATGCAGCAGGATGCTTTGCATGCTAGCAATAAAAACATTCAAAATAATCTTGGATGCTAGATGAATGATAAACAAAACGGCGTTGCACTTCTAAAAGATTCAAGTAAGATAAGCATATTATACCCACCCACAGTAGTTGTCTATATTTCTTTGGGAAAAAAGGCGTTTAGAAAAAAAAAAAAAAAAGTATAGTTATTTCTAGTTTTGTCTTGCCTTTTCATTTCTACAAGCAGTGAAACCTTTCCTCATTCTATCCAAAATTTTGCATAGTCTATCAAATACCACTCCTATTGAGGCTCCTCGGGTAGCAGGAGAGTTAAAGCTCCGCAGAGACGCCAACATTAGGCCTGGGGACCTCAGGCTTTGGGCTAGAGTTGAGAGAAAAAAAAAAAAAAAAGAGAGAAACATTTCCATGACACTCGCATGAAACCAAATTCTTTCAAAATTTTGTCACAGGGAACCTGGCCTTTGTCCCAATTCAAATGCAGCCCTATCTGGAAATATCAAGAGACCTAATGGTATGTAGAAAATGCCTTTTTTTTTTTTTAACTGAGCATATTATAAGACATTATTGAGACTGTGATACATTTTGGGATGTCCAGTTATCAATACAGATCTAGTACATTAAGTTGAGCGCAAACACAGGACACGAGGTGATCCTTTGCATCATATACTTTACAGAATGATAAACATGGAGCATTTTTGTGGTGAACATCCTCTGCCAGTAATACTTCACCGTTTAAATTTGCTTTCATAAGCAAGCCTCTATGTGGACATGGCTAGTGGCAGAGAGAAACAAAAGGCAGCCCTAGGTCTGTAGCAAACAAAAGAAAACAGGCAGTGAGCTTACTATAATAGAGTCATAATAAAATAATAATCTCACCAAATAGAGAATAAAACTGCTAGTAAGAGAGCTTTTAATCTTCACTTAATCTTGTTGGCTGTGGTTCAAATTAGGAGCAATTTCATGGATGTCAGTGAAGTTATTCAGGTATAAATCTGGTTTGAGAGCAGAATCTGGTTTACCATTCAAGCATATTTAATAGACAGAGAGGGGAAAATTGTCAATAGTTGTTCACAGTGTTCTTTTAATTAAATTAATATTTCAATTCACCTTGCTGAAAATGAAGTCTCTTCAGTTGCTGACACAGACCTAAAACCTGCTTAGTTACAATACTTACCTATACTATGTCAGAAAACAAATAGCAGTTAGGATTGTTACAAACACAAGAATTCTCTCGCACAGGTTTGAATAGGGACCTGGAACCTGACCTACCTCCCGTGAGCACAACCCAGATAGAGGAGAAGTTCCACATGTCACGGAAATAAGGACTGCTCACACGAACAGGACTCCAGGACTAAATGGGTAACTTTTAATCTCCAGAACCAAAATCTGACATACTAGAAGTACACTCACAGAACTATAGTCTGATGACAGATTTTGCTTATGGTGTTTCTAGGGCTCAGCTAAAAATCCTTCTATTGGAAGCCTAATAAAAGATATCTAGAGATCACATTTTATATCTCTTGATGCTTCTATTCACATGTAGTAGTCCATACTCTGTTTGCAAATACGTGAGGGCAAATGCAAAATCATCTAGCAGAACCTAGGGAATAACCCTAGATTAAGAAAAGGAATCGGGAACATCTTTATCTGTCTGATTTTCAAGTCTCTCTGGTCTGCTCAGAAGTTTAGGAAATAGGCCCTGAATGACTTGTACATCTTCCTCACCTGCCACGGAACTTGGAACACAATTAAATCATGTTGACAGCAGTTTTTATGGAGGCCTTGGGGAAAAAAAAACTCAATACTTAGAGACACACTGACTCCATGGTATTAATTGCATGAAAATATGGCAGGAAATTGTACCCTACAGTGTCTCAGTAGTGCCTAGAAACAGATAGAGGTAGTAGATTTTTGAAGAGCCCAGATCACTCCGTGTGGGTCCTAAACTTGGCAGAAGCAGCTTTACCCTACACGAGGGCACCTGCTTAAGGACCCGAGCCAGCTCGCAAAGAGGGAACGCTGCTCCTCAAGCCTAAGGGTCCCCTGCTTTCTCATCCTTCCCTCCTTTGCTACAGGCTTACGGATTTCAACGTGCTGTTGTTAAGCAAAGGCAACTTCCTTTATTCTGCATGAGGGATCAGAAAGTGCTGCAGGGATTTCAGAAGTGGAGTTCACTGATTCTCATTCAGCTGGAGCTCCTCTGTTGAGTCACATTGACCCCAAATAGAAAGAGCAGAGGCATTTAGAAGGCAAAGGCAGCTTGCTTTAGGCAAATAAAACTGTAGACACAATGAATAGTCTGCAAATGGAGCTTTACTTCTGAAGGATACAACCATGCATTCCAAGCACGTGCTGTGCTCCAAGTTTAGAAAGTTGTAGGATTAATCTCGCATGGAAATCCTAACCCTATCAAAATCAACAATGAAACCTTGCAAGGGTGATTTTATCTTAACCGTATGAGCTAATCAGAGTCAGCATGAACATACAGCACTGACTGCTTCCCCATCATGGAATATGATCTAGCCTTCCTTCAAGTCAGTGGCAACGTAAAGGAACAGTATTGCAATCAAGGTCATAAGAGCCTGAAGAATTATAAAAATAACAGTGAATATGTTCTCTTTTTTTTCTCAAGGGGGAAGAGAAGAGAAGAGAAGAGAAGAGAAGAGAAGAGAAGAGAAGAGAAGAGAAGAGAAGAGAAGAGAAGAGAAGAGAAGAGAAGAGAAGAGAAGAGAAGAGAAGAGAAGAGAAGAGAGCTCATGCAAGTTGAGATGAGAAGAGAAGAGAAGAGAAGAGAAGAGAAGAGAAGAGAAGAGAAGAGAAGAGAAGAGAAGAGAAGAGAAGAGAAGAGAGCTCATGCAAGTTTTCTTAATCTGTAGTCCTCCTAATGTTTTCACCATGGTTGTAAATAATAAAACCTACAAATGCTTGGTGGCAGCAGGAACTCTTTGAATAAAAACTGCAGTAACCAGCATTGGTTACAAAGCATGGGTTTAGATATAAACATTGTGCTGCATTCCCTTGAGATGGCTCAGTCCTCCAAATTTGTATTCATTTAAGCAGATTCCCCCCAAAATCCAATTGCATACAGGATAGCAAGAACAGATGAGAGCCTTTAGCAATGAATTAAAGTTTTGACTGAGAAGCCTTTGGGTTAGGGCTTAATCCTTCAAGGTTCAGAGCCCTCTGGCCTCAAACCAACAGAGCATTCAAGCATAAGACTGCTTAAAGTTGATGGGACTACTCACATGCTTGAAGATAAGCGTGAGTTTAAGTGTCTGGCTGTATTGAGGTCAGACTGCTCAGCCAGAATCAAGTCTTTAGTCCCTTTGGACACTGTAGTGTTATTTGCTATGCACATTTTGTGTTCACTGCTTGCAAACCAAGGTTTAATTTCATCAGCTTTTGGGCTTTCCATGGAGTACTTTCCATTGATATTCTAATATCTACCCAAGTCTCCGTAAGTTAAAAGTCCTAAGCCAAATAAATAAATGGTGAAATCACAGAAACTCTGTATCCCAACTCAGATGTCCAGTCTTGACTCTCCTTCTTTCCTTCTCTGCTATATTGTAGCTTCTGTTGCCTGTTACTATTTCCTTTTCAAAACTGACTCAAAGGCCTGATACTCATAGCCAAAGACTCTTAACCCAGGTAACAACAGCAGTGGTTACACACACTTGTGTAACCTTGTGACACACTTGTGATCCTTGTGACCTTTCAGGCAAACCCACTTAACTTGGGCCTTTGCCAAAACATGCTCTTGCCTGACCAAGGGGAAGAAAACAGGAGGTGTGGAAGAGCATTCACATGGCTACGTCCTCTTGTATTACCTAATGACT
Organism: Crypturellus undulatus; assembly: GCA_013389825.1. Taxonomy (NCBI): domain Eukaryota; kingdom Metazoa; phylum Chordata; class Aves; order Tinamiformes; family Tinamidae; genus Crypturellus; species Crypturellus undulatus. The sequence goes on from VWPW01013336.1 coordinate 1,614,817, forward strand.
CAAAATTCTTGTAACTAATATCACGTACAAATGTGCTAGTTCATCATTCAAAACATCCCATACAGTTTTTCTAGTATATTTAAATTTGTAAAGGTTTAATGTCACTTTGTCTACTGGGAGGCCTTTATGTGAGTTAAGAGTGGCTCTTACAGATGAAAATAAGTATAAACACTATAAATGTACATGAAGGGAGGTTGATGTTTTGTCATTGATGTTACTTTGTGTTAAAGAATTCCATGATGCTCTTTACCCAAGTGACAAAACAATAGTGGTCTTGTTGGCAGGATAGGAATAACTCATTTTAGCTAAAATGATCCTTTGAGCAAATGTTACTTTGCACTAGTGCAGACATTTTCTTAATTTAAAAGCACATTAAACAAGCAAAGATACTGAAAGGGTAAGTCCTGGGTAATTCAGAGCTGCTCTTGAATACTAACGTTTACTGAACAAACTTGGGGAGCTTTTTTCCCCAGGAGGCAAAACCTGAAAATATCTGTGGTAACAGATACAAAAACAGTAAGTCAGGCCGCAAAGTAAGTTAGATAAAAATCCTCTGCCCCAATTCTAACATATCTCCCTTCAGGTTCCATTTACTTTCTATGGACAGAATTAGAGGAACCAAAGTATCTTTACACAGGATGTAAATCTGATTATTAAGTGCTACTTTACTACACTATGGAGCATTCACTTGTGTTTTGATCTCTGCCTTAGTTAAAAAAAAAGCAACAGCTAAAAGAAAAAAAATTGCAGTTGTCAATTAACACAGGAAAGATATTTCTGTTGCAAAATACCTCTATATATTGGTTAAAAATATCTTCTAAAAACTGACAACTCAAATTGTTTCTGAAGTGACTCAAAATGGAAATCTTAGCTCTCAGGCATTTTTTTTTTCTTACAAGTTTTGGGCTACTCCTCCCTTGGCTTCACCAAGGGTGCCATTACCCATTCCCCTTATGCTGCGGTTCCCATTAAACTGCTCATTGCCAAGAACAGCTGCTAAGTTGCCTCCTTTCACTATCAGCCACAAAGCCCTCCTATAAACAGGATTTAATATTTTGTAGCAGTCATCTGAACAGCATCCTACCCTGCTGACCAGCACCACTCCGCTGCTGCCCTGTGCTCCCCCTCTCAGCCTACAGCTGGCACTACCTTGGACAAACCTTGGGCCATAACTGGCATTGAGCATCTACGCTCCTACACAACAACTGTCGGCGTACAGGACTAAGGTAAGAAATATGTATACAGGTTGGAACACAGTTTTACCTCTATAAAGAGCTAAAAACCTCTTGTGAAGAACTGCATAAGTATTCCATGGTATATGTTGATTACCACATGGCTTGAGATTGTATTCTAGCAAGAATTTGCTGTCATGGCGCAACCTCAGATGGCTTTTTCTTTATCAGCACAATATAATTAAACCCACCACCCAAGAAAAGGGAATGCTCTAGTTAATACTCTAATTTTGAAGCACTTTTACACTGTCATATGAGACTGGAGAGAGAAATACACTATGAATGTTTCACACAAATTTATCTTTAAAATAAAAGCATGCATATATTTGCAGTCATGGGTTACCATTAAGTTTTCAGAATTTTACATTTGCATATATTTAGTTACTGCAGTAACTATACAATCTGGAGAAAACTGAAAATACTAAAGCTAATTTCTGCAGTTGCTGAAGGATGTGCAGAGATCTTACAGGAACTTCTGGAAGATGGGCATGAGTTTGCCAAGAAAATTTTAATAGAGATGAGAATAATAAAGATCTTTAAATTGTTACTTTTCCCTCCCACACAGCTTAGTTATTTTTTCTTCTCTAATGCACATAATCTCTCTATAGTAAGTATTACACACACAGCTAAAAATGGCAAATGTTTATGTTTAATCTAGGTACTGCATGTTCTGAGTAGATGACTAAGAAAAGGCTTTCAATCACATATTACTTTTTAAAAAAATTAAACTGTCTAGCCACTTCCAGTGTGGATTTAAGCTCTCCTTCTGGACCATACACACAGCATATGCCTAGCAGTTTGAAGACCATTCAGAAACCTGCACCAGACTGTTTTCAACACCTTGCAAACATGCATGAGAGTGTCCCTCAAACGTATATGCAGTTGTCATATAGACGGATGGAAAGAGTAAGGACACAGTGCCAGAAACAATCTGCTTTGAAGGATAAAGTGTCTGTAACTCAAAAACAGGTAGATAACAATTAGAAATATACCTTATGGCTTCCAAATACCAATCAAATACATGGCAGCCATGGTTCATAAATCCTCCTTAAATTATGCTGTTTTCCATCAGTAGGTAAACACTTTAAAGGACAGATTTTTTCTTTTTTTTTGTCACACTTTTAAAATGGTTTTAGTTGCAAACAAAATCTGAGAACATTTAAACAGATGTCAAAATGAATTTTCACTTAAGAAATTCCTTTCCAAGCAAGATTTGCATACAACTTAATTTAAATTGCATCTGAGTGGCTAAGCAAAAATATTATTTTTAAAGAAAAAAATATAGATATCATGCATATAGTGGAAAAGCAGCCATATTAAAGAGATAGTTTGCATTCTGCTATCCTCCTCCTCTTCTCTCCATCCTCCTCTGCTATTAGCTATTAGCAGAGGAGGAGGCCAGGAGACATAGTATCTTAGCAGTTCAACCCAAACAAATACTTGGAAAGAGGCAAGTACAATTGGGCCACATTAAGCTTCAGCAATGCCAAAAAGGACAGTTTGTTTCAGGAGGCTTATGAATGGCATGTATCCCAGCAACTACAGAGCATGTATGAGGACAACCAGGTAGCGGTTGTTAAGAGATACTGTTGTAGAAAGAAAAACATAAATGGGAGGACAAAAGCTTGTTCAGATGCACGATACTGTAACTAGATCCAATTTCACTCCAGTAGGAGGTAAAGGAGTAGGTTTTAAATTATCTGAAGCTTTTTAATAACCCTAAGTCTGTCTGGCTGTCCTGTGAGGCCGTAAATGAGCACACGTCCTGAGTGTGCCTCTGCTGCGCCTGTTGAGCTGCCGCACGTGTCTAGGAGAGACGCAGGGTCTGCCGTGCTCCGTCCGGCCTGCGCAGTGTCTGCGAGAACAGAGGTACCAACAGCTCTTTCCCCCAGCGCAGCAGCCTTCTCAAAGGGCCTGTCCTTGACTATTCACATACACGGGTAGCAGAGAGCTCTCCAGCTCCACCAGCCATGGAAAAAAGAGGAATCCAAATCCTCTGCACTGCACAGGTTAAGAGACTCTTCTGCTTTGACGACTGCTCTGATCATGAATTGAGGAGGCACCGTTAGCTCTGGGATGCTGCGGAGAGCCGTGCAGCCTCAACAAGCACACACTATTTAGGAGCAGAAATCTTCTACATCACTAAAGGTTGCAGGACTTGGACTTGATGACAAGGCTGCGCCTTCGAACCCTATGCCATACACCTGGAAGTCTGCTCTTGTTCTGCTGTGCCACCAAACCTGAGGTTAACAAAGAAGAGGGACGGAGCAATCGGGCCCTGACGGACAAACACCGGCTCTTCTGGCGCGGAAAGCAGAACCAGCCGAAGTGTCTGTCTGAGCCTGATCAGTGGGTCAATTCAGCGTGCACATGGACTACTAGGAGTTTCATAAATTGCCAGCTATCTTGCGGACATGAAAATTTGATCTGTTTTTTTGCATACAAGTAAATATCCATAAGCATATTCAAATAATATCTGCATGCCAGCAAGATATTTATTTGGATCAGTATTTCCCTATATGGAGAAGAGGCCTCCACTTGTTGGCTGAATTTGTGAACACTGAAAACAAAGCATCAAGACATCCTTCCTCATCAGGAAGGGAGAGGAAATTTTCTCATCGCAGACACACATACCACACACCACAGCTCCCTAGGGGAAACACATCACAACGTATTGGAAAAAGGGTGCTGACCGTGGGGCACATTTAGGACTCTTGGGGCATATTTAGGAGCCGGAGCCGTTACCGAAGCCCAGAGATCAGAACTCAGTCAGTCTGTTCAACACAGCTCGAGGATTATCCACACTCCCCAGCTTCACACTTGTACCCAGGAATGGCGGGACCCTGTTCTAGGCCAGTTAGTGTGCAGATTGCATATAATTAATTTTAGCTTCAGTTTTCCTAATTGAGACGTAACACAGCATGCTATTGTAATAAAAGTGAGACAAAATGATCCTAGATACATTTTATCAGGTGGAAATTAAACAAAAAATCATTCTAGTAATGTAGAAAATAAACACTTTGCTGATCATACACATATGTGGTATTTCTTTATTTGTGTTTACTTAAAAGATGAAAGTTAATGTTATTTTTATAAAAGAAAAAAAGAAATTAGCTCACTGAGGGCTTAATTATCCTTTCTTCTCCAATGGGAATCAATGCTATTGGCAGCTTGCAGGCCTGTTCTCTTGACAAATCAAGTTGTTGGCTGAGGCGTGAAGTGTTAGATTATGATCGACTCAGCGTGACATTGTGATTCATGGCTACTATATTACAGAGGGAAAAAGGGGATTTATGCTTCATATCCACTTTGAATTCATAGTGAAACAAGTGAATCATTCTGTTCAACCTCAGGAGTTCATGTTCTGTACCTGGGGGCTGAACAATATTACAGGCTTGAACATTTTGAGGAACAAGTGAGATAAAATACCATCGTGAAATGTTCTGTCTTCTCCCCCATGCTATATGTTTACAGAATCATCTGGAGTAAAGGTTTAATTAGAGCAGTTCATTAAAATGAAGAAGGAATAAAAAGGATGGTAGGGATGCTGGAGAACAGTGTATACTGAACAACTGAAGAGAAGTACTTTCAAGTGGATAGGTGTAACTAAAAGAACAGTTGTACACAGTCTGCATGAAAGCCCTAAATGATGTACAAGGTTTTCTTGTTATATGTGATATAAATATATATATATATATATATATATATATATATATATATATATATAAGCCATTTATAACACTATTCAGTTGTATGGTCATATTTAAAAAAAGATTCTAACAGTAAGTATGTTTGTAGCTGGCTTATATCCACAGTTCCCTTATCAGCTGCTATAATGATGGAGGGCAGATATACAATTCTCCCCAGGCACATGACATCAAACATACATTTCACTGGACCGCATTAATAAGGTCTATAATTCTGTCTATTCCTCCTGAAAAAAACCACCTCTGCAATTTAGGCACGATCACTTAACTATATGCACAAGCCTGCAGTTACAGTGTCATAGCTTGGAGCAAGATCTAGCCAATCACCACCACGCTCAATCTCCATTAATTTCAATATGTCATATTGTTTTAAGCATATTGTTTAAGCATAATTGTTGTTTTAAGCAATATTGTTTTAAGCACAGAATGCAGGCTACTTTTCCTATAGTGTTAGGAAATGCAAAGCAAATTCAATTTCATCCTGCAATACAGCATGATTGCAAAAGCTGAACCAAAGTCCATCTTGAAAATGTCAGCACTGAATTTCTATTTCAACCTCATCTTTATGATGAATAGAATATCAAAGCATGAAACCTAGCACAATGAAATTAGAGAAAACCCACACATCTGCTCCTCTTTTTCTGAAAAAAATGATTCCCTCTTTTCTAACTAAGCAAGAGCACTCTCTTAGGTTGTACTCACAGGAATGAATTCTCTCCACCTCTTTTTCGAGCTCTTGTACAGAGGGGCAGTCACCTGAGAAACTCAGAGAAAGGCCAGTAAAGATAAGGTTGGAAAATCTCCAGTTTAGCCATAATAGTTTTCTTTTGTATATTTATGATTTTCAAAAGATTATTTCATTCTGATACTTCTATATAGAAGCAGCAAAGAAGGAAGCTTATTAACATTAACGTCCCTTGTTCATCATTCTGAGCAACTGCAATACTTTGTGAACAGGTAAATCTCTGCCAGATGAAGTTCAGTATTTAAATAATTGTTAATGCAAATGGGGAACTATGCACTTCTATCCAATCCTCATTGTCATCATACCAAGCTTAAATCTGGATTGATGTTTGATTGCTGCTTCTGCCTGCAAGCAGTCATCGACGTGTGTTCCTTTGATGGAATACTCTCTAGGTCCCAAGTTCACTATTGACACACAACAAGGAAGATATTTCTGCTTTAATTATGCGTTGCCCCTGTGGTATCCCACTAGGATAGTTTCCAATATCTAAATTCACATAGGTATGTTATTTGGGTACAAATCGGTCCATGAACATGGAAACATTTACTCTTCTGAGGAGTCAATATTACAATAAACTGTTCTTATGCTGTGTGTATATATATAGTATACATATGTATATTTACACCGCATAGAATCCAGATGAAAACAGGAACTTCAGGATGACTTCTCAATCCAGAAGTTTGCTCAAATAATCCAGCTAATGCCTAGGTGGTGCCTGGACTTCAAAAGCTATTTTGTAAAGTAGTCAGCACCTTTAAGGCACAACGGCTGCAATATATCATTACTTTGAAAATGCATCCAATGATGACATGGCAAAATCATGGCATAAAACAAATCTAAGCTAGATCTTCATCTGACGTGTCAGTTTAGATAGACAATTGACTTTAAAGTTGCTGCAGAGATTGATATCAACAGAGAATCTTCATTTTCTGTACCCAAGCTGTGGTGCTGAACACACACCCAGGCCAGCCTACCCGAGCGGGAAAACGTTAAGTTCAGCCTGGCAGGCAGCGTTCAGTAAAGTATGCTCTCCAGCAAGGAGCACAAGATCTGAAAACAGCATAGATGTGTTAGCTGACAAAAGGAAGTAAAGGATAATTTTTAGTGAGAAAAGATCTCTGTAGGAGCTATACTGTCAGGCAGCTGAGATCCTGCTCCTCTTGAACACAAGAAAGCGCTCCTGCACCGTGAGGCTGAGCAGCACGACAGGTTGCTCAGAGACGATGCAGGGTCTCCATCCTTGGAGATATTCACAACCTGAGCTGACCCAGCCTGGACAACCTGCTCTTGCCAACCCTCCCTGAGCAGCTGCTGGAGCAGACAACCTCCAGAAGCCTCCTCCAACTCCAGCCATTCTGCAGTTCTGCCATATAAGAAATTTATTGATAATTTAGTTATCCTGAATTTCTAATACCAATTGCTAAGGCAAAATTACATTTGATTAGCTTACTGGACAAGATTTGTATCATCTGAAGGCTAATGTCTGATCCTAAAGATTTCCAGAAGAATAGTGCTGGAACTGCTTAATCATCACATAACTATATTTGAGCTAAAAAACAGTAAACAAAAATACAAGCACCAAATGCCCTCCTCTCTTCACAAAGCACATTTGTATGGACTTACACCCCACTGATGCCACTTCAGAATTGGGATCTACATGAGCATTCAGCTGACTATATTAACAGATTGGCTAATCATGTTAAACCTCTGAAATAATGAAACATCTTCAAGACCAGTTCAACTTAACTAGTGCAGTCTCTGGTGCATTAGTCTTAGAACATTTCCCAAAAGTTACAGTCTGCAAAAGTCTAATTACTTTTTTTTTTTCCTATTAATTATATTGAGTAAAACATACATCTTACTACAGCAGCCAGTAACCTCTGGCTAGATAGATGTCTCACTATGCACTGAAGACCATCCCTATCCTACAGACCTTCAAATACAAACAAGAAAGTTTACCAAGGAAGGACATCTAGTCCTATTTGTGGATATGAAATCAAGGTACAGAAATCTGACAGTTGCCAAGATCTCAAGAGTTTTTGCAGGAGAGCCAAAATGGAATCAACAACTTCTTTAGGCACACGTGTTCCATGCAGCTGAGCACCGCGCACAGGCACCTGTGGCACTTCCTACTGAGCAGTCTTTGGCAGGGGAAGAGCTGTGTCAGGATGATGCTGCACCTGAGCCACTAAGACGCGCTAGAAGCAGCAGCACTGAGGCTCTAAGACACCCGTGTCAGCTCGGGCACACCCTTCTTGGTCCGCGCTGAATGGGCAGATGCAGGAACACTTCCAGTTTCAGAGACAGTCCTGCCTCTGTGACGCTCCAGCGTGCACCCACCCCGCGCGCAGGAGCATGGGCGCTGCGGCTGGCAGGGCCCCCACTCCCGAGCCGCATCCTGCAGCTGGGCTCTGCGCTGCCCCATGCAGCCACACAGCCACGCGGCTCCGCTGCAGCTTTTACACAGGAGAGTTTCACTCTTCTGTTAAACTGGGTCAAGCCTTGATCCAGGTAAAAGTTTGGGCTCCAGTATACACTGCTAGGTGATTACTGCTCTCAGAGCTTGCAAGCCACACAGATCTACAGCTCGCATCCCAAGCCACATAATAGGCAAAACAGCACACCAGAGTATGTAAATAAATCATTAGCTACTGCTATTAATTTCTCTTTTTTTGTCTTTTGTAGCACTAAATACATTAAGGAATTTATGATAAATTTTCCAATTATATTTGTTCAGAAGCATTGGCAAAACAATCTGTGCTATTAATGAGATGTTTAGCGCAAATTAATCACTAAACTGGACTGTCTGTGCCCCAAAATAAAATGTGTCTTGCAGTGTGTTTTTATTAGCATAGTCAATTGCTGAAAAATCGTAATGTTTCTTGACAGATCTTCACAATTACTTTGATTTCTTTTCTTTTTCTTTTTTTTTTTTTTGCAGATTTATTCTAGAGAATTTGTTAAAAATGTAGTAATCCATGAAGTGCTCAACTGGACTGTGATCTGTCATGTAGCTTTGCACATCTCTTAGCCTGATCTAGAGAAGGAATCGCTTCCAACTTCCCACCCAGGGATACCAAGCGAGGCGCAGTGTCCAGCTGAGCTCTGGTATGTCCTATGATACCAAGGAAGGAAGTGGGAGTGACACCAGTGATGGCTGCCGGATCACAGATTAGAGAAACGCTAGGGTTACTGAAAAAGTCTTACTGACAATGAGCTCTCCATCCATACAGAGCTCCTTGGTTACCTCTTTTCTTTCCCATTTTTGGCATTCAGAGGAGCAGAGAACCTTTTTCACATCAGTCAGATAAGCAGTAAATAGGGAAATCTAGTGATTATTAATCAGAATGAGTGGTGATTGTGAACATATTCTGCATAGACTGTACTCAAGCAGTTTACAATACGCAAACATAGACAAACTTTCTATTAAGCAGCACAAACTGCTCCTGTTGATTCCAGTATTGCACATATCCAGCATCCCCTGGCAGGAACAGCAGTTTTTGCTTAACAGAAATGTACTTAATCTAAATACACAAATTGCAAGGGAATTGCAAAATCAGAAGCAACCATCAGATCCTCTTAGCACCACCGCGCTGTCTGGAACTAATTGCAACATCCCGCAATTATGTTTTTTCCCTAGATATTTGCCTAGCCCTTTTCCTTGTGATGATTGTTCATATCATTGCCTTGTTTTAATACAGCATAACTATTCACAGTGCACAGGCACTCTCTGCTCACACTCCTTCAGGACTTGACCCTTTCTTGGCTTTAGTTCATACCTCTTGTTCTTGCATTTGACACAAGTTCAAATCGCCTTGTAGCATCTACCCTCTCAAGTCTCTTCAGAATTTTATATACCTCAGTAAGGTCATGCTTACTCTTTGTCCTGCACACATTTCAGCCTTCAGGTTGTGCTTTTCTGATTTTTTTTTCCTTTTTTTTATTTTGTAGAAAAGCTTATCTTCAAAGGAAGTACCTAATTTCTAGCAACATTATAGTTGGCATCCTCTGTGTATTTTCCTGATAGTCTTCAGGCTGACCTGTAATTACTGCATGCCACATGTGGCCTCAGAACTCACTTGTTTGTGAGAGCAATCCCTTTCTTGGCAAATACAGATATAATGACATGTGATCCATTTAAAAAATGTGTTGTTCCTTGATTTCTTTTAACAGCTATTGTCTTCAGTGCGACACTGACTGCTTATACTGGCTTTGTGTTCAAAGCGAAGGCTTAACAGAGCTGGTAGAGTTCAGCCCACATAAAATCCATCAGAAAGCTAGAACCACCTTATCTTATCATTCACCTTGAACACCGCAAGACAGCCCTGCCCTCGGCAGCAGCCCTGACGGACCTTCTGCTGTATTTGTAACGAGCATCCCACTAGCACATTATATACCATATTTTCTCCCTATTTATAAGCAATCTAGTGATTTCTTTTTTAAATATATGCATCTGTATGCAACTTTTTACTCGAAACACCTGTAAAAACACATTTTTAGGAGCCAGGCTGCAAAATAAGCTCTAGTTCTTTTACAGAAGTTACTTCCACAACAGTAAGTTAGACTATTTACACATCTACATTCGCCCTTATACATCTTAATGATAGTTAAGGGGCTAAGATACTTTTAATATGACTGTTTATCTCACAACAAAATAGCCCGACATTGTCAGAGTTGTATCGTAAACTGCACTGCGAACTTCAAGGCTATACTGCAAAATATACTGCAAAAATGCTCATTAAAATTTGGTGAATCTTTACTCAGAATTTATGTCTAAAGGAACAGAGAATGAAGATACTAAGATAGCAACCTTCATAACGATGCAAAGGTGCATGTGGAAAGAGAGTAAACAATGTAATATTTTATATTGTGTCAGCATATTCTGTACACTATATTACAGAAGCTTTTTGCCCCAAACTGCCTCTCTACAGATGCTGTAAGTTTTTACAGGGCTATGTTGACTTGTCAATTGTGTTTTGGAGGGTTAAGAGGCATAGAAAGATCTTCACTGCAAGCCAGGCACTAACTTCAGCTCCTCTACCAGCCTGCAGTAATTCTACTTTGAAAACCTTTTCTTTGAGTCTAGACCCACAACGTTTCGTTGGCTTTCTGGCCAAGGACAGTGAAAGTTTTGGGAATGACTTAGAGTTTCAAAGAATTGTCTGCACCATAGAGAAGAGAAAATAGTCATTCTAGAAAATTCTTTTAAGTGAGAGGCCCAAGACATACTCCTACAAAATCTGGGAAAGCTGCATTTGTTCACAAGGACAACTTGTTTGTTCCTACAGAAAACTCTTAATTTCAGGTTAACCATAAACTCCAAGCCTAAGTTTACCTTTAGATAATTAGAGAAGAAGCTGGAGCTGCTACTGCAAGAAGTGAGTGCTGAATATTAGGAACCCACCTAGCATCATGCTACTCCTTCCTACCTCTCAGCGAGCGTGTGAGGACTCGACTAGCCTCTGTTGCCCTCTAGTGACTCCCCGGCAGTGCACGGGCTCTCAGACCTGCACTGCACGTGCCTCGGAAGCCACCGAGTACATCAGGAGGTCAAACTAACATTGATTTACCAGCTCCCTTCTCCCACAGCCAGATCTGCAGGCCTCCCGGCTCCAGCCTTGGTGGTGCGTGGAGGCTGCAGCAGAGCTTCCTGAGGGATCGTCATTATCCATATCACACACTCTGTAGGTGGGAAGCCAGCTCGCAGGCATAACTATAGGATGAGCTAGCACAAGCACAGTGGGAAAAATGCCACAAGAAGGACTGCCAGCCCTCTTTGAGGGCTCCCTGGTCAGGTTCCTGGGAGCAGCTCCAGGGAGATCGGGGCCCGCTCTGCAGCAGTGGCATTCCGGCCTTCACTGGGGTCTCTGGGCAGTGTTTTAATAATCAATCAATAATGATAATTCTGGGCAAGAGGGAAAAGGAAAGTGGGCAGAAGAGAATCAATTCCTCTCAGTGAAGAGCCTGATTTGAGCCTGTGCAGCAGTGATACAGTCCTCTCAGATTAGTCTGAGGTCACCTCGCCTCTTCTGTCATCTGCCTTGATGAAAACATGACGGCGTTTGGGTGTCTTCCCCTTCTAACTGAGAGGGCTGGCAGTGAATGGTGCTTGGGAGTCTCAGTGCACGGTAAATATCAATTTGTGAAGGAATGATATTCCTGCATTTATATTTGCAATATATCTGCCTTTGCTCAGAAAATGCCTCTCTCATTTTCCTGCTTGCAAAGCTGCTGCTTGAGATAGCAGATTGCTGTCACCCGCGCTGCACAAATCGGCTGTAGCCATATTGGTCCCCACCATGAGCATATGTGAGCATTTTTCAAACGTCACAAAAACTTGCCATCTTAAGGATTAATATTAAACACTTTGTACCATATGGAGACACAAGAGAGGGAGCCCTTATAGATTTTAACTAGGTACTGCAAGATTTGCTGGGGAGGGCTGTTTTGTAAGCATCTTTAGTGACTGCAGATAATATTCATGTGGTTAGAACCAATATTTCTCTCCACAAACCCAGCTTAATTAGGTTTGCTGCAATTTTCTACAATAATTTAGTTCTGCCTTTGCCTTTTGGCTGGCGGATTGTCCCTGGAAACCTCTTATAGAAATTCCCATTGACTGCAATGATTCTCAGTTAGGGCAAAACTGATCACGCTGCCTTCCCTGCTGTTGAACTCAATCAATAAGCCATACATAACTCTTTACAAACAACAAATACTAGTAGGGTCAAAAATCTGAAAACTGTTTGACACCAAAAACATAATGATAGTATAACTGGTTCTGCCAGGACTTGCACCAGAGCGTAACAGATGAATCCCTCGTCCACTGAGTCATCTTGCAAACTTTTTTTTCAATTAGTTTCCTCCTTATAAATTGACAATGAAAGATCATTTCTCAGTTAGAAGGCACTCACTCAAACAGTAATATACCATCTGTAGCCATGGGACGAAAACACCAAGTTTAGCTGGATGTCTTGGATGGATCAATTTGAGTGAAATTCCCTGTGAAGCTGCTCGTATTCTCTGTCCAGCCATGTGGTACTTCAGCATTACTGAAGTCTGGGCTTGGTCTAATTCACAATTTTGGCCAGTACAATCTGAGCTTGCAGCAAAACTACGGAGCAGTCGGAAGCAGGTTCCCTGTTAACCAGGGATTCGGACCTGACACGCTCTTGCTTCCACACATCCCTCTTTTGCTGCCATTTCCCTCCATGTTTTCTGTGGCATCACCACTAGCCAGAGGACAGAGCCCTGTGTGGCCTGTCTCAGCTGTGCCCACGCCAGGCAACTTGGGTGGCTGGTGCCCAGCTGTGCCAGCCCTGCCCAACAGGAACAGCCCTTTGCATCTCTTGCCTGTTCAGTAGTTGATTTTCAGGACCCATAGAAGAACTTAGCGACATTTGGAACTTGAATTCTTCCCTTAAACTTGGTTAAAATTGACCAGAAAACTCAAAAGTTATCAGGGACAGATGGGCAGCTCATGCACAGACGTGCCACTTCTCCCCAGGTGCCCTGGAGCCTCAATGCACATGTTGTTCGGAGTGGTTCCTAGCGCCCTGGGCTTGGTGCTCCGGCTCACTGGAACGTGTCTCCTGAGCCATTTGTTCCATCAGCGCAGACTGACCCCAGCTCACCGAACGCCACCTTTCTGCTCGCTTCCAGTACGAGATTAAATAGGCCATATTAATAGAGTAGCATTCTTTCGCATAAAGTAAAATGTCACCTTTATTTTTGACTGAATGTATTTTTCGATGTCAAAACAACGATGAGGAAAAGGAATTACGTGATATAATCACAAGCAGGTTTTGCCTTAATTTAAGAAATAAATTGAGATGGATGGTAGATCAATCAATTCACTGAATAAGAAGAACTAAACTTAAGAGATCTGGAAATGTATAACAATGATACAGAAAAGACAGCTAGTGAATGGTGACTGTGAATTTCATTTGAGCACCTTAAGACAAATAAAGTTAAAGAGAAAAAGGATGTCCTAATTATTTTTTTCATTCTGCCTACATGAATTCTATATAATATTTTAACAATAATTGCTAGGACCACAGAACAAACTGAACGTATTTTCTTCATTTAAATGTTACTTGATGAATAGCAGTATTGTAGGGATTACGCCTCCTAATGACAAAGCTGATCTCCTATATAATAGCTGATGGTTGATTGCTACTTGTGCTATTCAAGGTAAAAATGAACTTTTCTGAGTGCTCGGCTTCAAAGGATTTTGAGTAAAAGAAAGGGAAACAACACAAAGGCAGGGACAAGAGCACGAACTCTGGACTCAGAAGGAGGATAACCTCTGATTATTTCAACATTTTGCATGATACAAGCTTGTTAGGAAAACATAAGGCATCTCTTATTATAAAGGACTGATTTGAAAGGAAAATGAAAATGTTCACAGGTTTTGCAATGTGTACATGGACAAGTGTAAAGCGTTCGGTAACGAGAGCACAAAAATACAATATAAATCTCTCAAATCCAGACCACAAGTGAAGACTGCTGAGTTGCCATTGTTAGAAGCCTTTAACACCACAGGATTTGTTTTCTCATTTGCAGAAATACTCTTTTATGTCCATTGCTGCCTATACTCACAGGGAGAGCATGTTATAGAAGGTGCTATGATCCCTGCCTCCCTTCCCAATCGTTCCCCTTTCCATTGATAACATACCTGGCAAGTTACTATCTTAGCTGAAAAAACTGTGCCCATGCTGGATAGAAAGAAGTGTCTGAGGAACTCCCTGCCTAGAGAAAGGGCAGGGAGGCCAGTACGACCACAGGGAGCAGAGAGGCACTTGCTGTCTCTGCCGATGTCACCCATTAAAGATACCAGAACCATTAACACAGGGAAGAGGACTAACAAGAAATAAATGAAATAATCACAGAATGAAGTGCTGATGTTTGCTTTTTGGCCAACTTTTTCCCCAACCCATGGTAAACACCCTTTAGAGCCCTCTGTCTTGCAAACTCATAGAAGAAAGAAAAGCAGAGACAAAAAAAGGAACAAGCGCACGCACATGCTCACTCAGTGGGGTTTTACAAAACACCTCAACTCTCAGTCTTAAAATGTCTAAAATGAAAATCTGTTGCAAGGACACAATAAAAATAAAGCAGATAACTCTCTCCCCTAGGAAGAAAGGGCACACACTGCTCCCCGCTACCCAGGAGCCATTATTCCTGCGAGAATAAACCCCCTGGCACAGCAACACACACCCCAGCTTCCCGAGCAGCTTCGGAGCTGACTTTGGAAACGGGCATGGCTTAGCATGAAATGAGCGCATAGGAAATGCCTCCGTTGGAGCATTCCTCTGGTTTATCATTTACCTCCTCACGCGCGCTTCCCCAGCACGGTGGCGCCTCGTTCAGTCACGTTATTATCAAAGCACCGCAGTCAATCACATCACACTACAGATGTCACTCAATAAGCACCAGGAAACAAGGCACCATTACACAGGTATAAATACATATTCCAGTTAGTTTTCTTCCCATAGATACAGTTATCTAACAACCTCACAAAAACGAGCCCAGTGGCCCAGTAAAATCCTACGCTAGATACCAGCACTGTACAGTTTATATGAACCCATTAAAGTCAAAAAAAATGGTGATTAAATTCAAACATGATGCTTAAACACAAACACGAATCTTTCAGTGTTAGGAAGACAGGTTGGGGCTGACGTGAATGTTTCTCCTAAAATTTGAACTTGATTTGCATGCATTGTGTCCGCTTTAGGGTCACCATGCTGCCATGGCACGGTGTTACCACGCTGGTGAGCATCCTCTAGGGACACCATGTGCCTCGTGCTGTTCTCATCACACCCACATCAAGCATGACCTCACCCACAGGGAGGAAAAGGAGTTCAGCTTCAGCACCTGGATGTCCTGGAGAAGGGGAATTCACACAAAACCAGAGTAACAGAACATGTGGAAATCACTACCAAAAGCACAAATAACCTCATGCGGAACTGAAGCTCATGCCTGGGTAGAAAAGAAACACATTTTACAAACAGAAATGTGAAAGGTCTAGAATCCATCCATCCTCCCTCTCACCTGCACCAAGGTCTTTGGCAGTCAGAGGTTTTCCCACAAGAAGGTTTGGACCAGGTATGGGAAAAAAGCAGAATTTCAATTTACCAGCTCTGCACATAGGTTCTTCCTCACACTGCACCATGCTAACAAATAATATTGTTATTTCAAACAACAAAACAGAACAAAAAACCCCATCTACTAACTGAAAGTGTATAAAATACTAATAAAACAAAACAAACTAATAATCCTTTCCAAGATTTTTTTTAAATAGAAGCAAAATTAAAAGTTGCAAACCTGCTCACCATAACGTGATTACGCTCAAGTGCAAGACAGTGTTACTAGCGCAGCATTTTTTGGTAGTTTATGGGAACTCTCTACAGTCTGAAGTTCCTTAAAGTTAAATTGCACTTCAAAGTTTCATTTACACACTGTAAAAATGATATAGTCAAGTTTTCAACAGGGAATGAATTATTCATTAAAGAAGATAATGGTGTTAAACTCGAACAAGGAGCTATAACATTAGCATAAAGAAGGCCTTATGTCACATTAATTTTAAAAACAGAAAACATACAACACAAAAGATACTGAACCATGGATTTGTTTTTTGGCTACATTAAAAAAAAAAGCAATTATTCTTACAGCAACCTTTTCATAGCATTTTAATCATACTGTTAGGTATTTTACAAGCCATTTGATCTTAATTATTAATTGCATCAGGGTAGGCTGGGAAGAACATGCTTCTGTTCTAATTTTATTATCTTTGCTCTTTGATTTTATGCAAAGATCCAAAACAGAGAAGTGCTTAAAAGGGGGACGGGGAAATCTTAATGATTCATTATTTTTCGCTTCTCAGTGAAATACAAAATACGCATATAAGAATATGCAAACTCATGTTTGTAAAAAAAAAAAAAAACACGCTTGTGGTATGTTTAGCAGCGGGGTTCTCCAAAAGTTTTGGAGAAGAAAAAACTGCTCTTGAATTCAAGCAGTTGAATCTAATTAATGACAGAAAAACACTTACCTACTAGTCACCTTCTCTGGATTAACTTCTGTAAAATGGACTCTTTGCTACTCCCCTTTTATTTCCCAGCCTTTCAAAACTAATATTATTAAAATATTTTGATCTTTGGGCAAATTGACTTAGGGATCAAAATGACAGAGTTTTTTGTTTTTTTCCTAAAGCAGCCAACTTCTCCCGCCATCTGTTGCCCTCCTGTGCAAAATGGCGGCTTAAGAGAGTTTAAACCCTTATATTTATTTTGAAATTAAAACTCATTTTGGAGATCTTTTACCTGCTGCTTGTAACTGTCTCCGAGTTGATATAGGGCCAAAGGCAGGTTTTTCAGGCAGGCAAAAACAGTGCTGCATTGGAAAGCCTGACTGGAAAGTCAGAAAATTCATGCTGGACTTTACTGACTAGAACTTTCCTCAGCAGTATCAGTCTATTCAGATACGCAGCTCACCTCCTGCAAGGCTTTCCTGGGCTGTTGGGAAGGTTTTCCTTGTCACTCCCAGGCTCCATGTGTCCCATGAGTTCATATGAGTATACCAGGCTATAGCACAGTAAATCCCCCATCTCCCAGCTAGGAAGCAAACTTGGTGCCAGGGAAAAGAGCTTTTGTGGCGACTTCAGCAAAACCCCAGGGCCGACAGAAAGGATGCTCTGCCAAAGCCAGGAGTGACCACGGAGCAGCCAGCGCTTCATCCTGGTCACCTGGAGCTGGCAGGAAAAACCCCTTCCTTGCCACCAAGCCAGTCTATGAGACTGATTTTTCCTTTTGGATCTATCCCAGTTCTTGCTGCTCTAGGAGCAACCTCAGAAACACGAATTGCCTGTAAACTCGTTCATCTCTCCCCTCGACAGCCTGCACATCACTTCAAATGTTAGCCCTGGGAAGCAGAAAATAAACCATTTGTCTCCAAGGTTTGTTAACAAAAACCCTGACGTCCTCTCGCTCGCGGGGTCTGTCTCAGGGCTGATCATCCTGCAGACCCTTCAGTCTGGAGCAGTTCTGGGGTCCCTCCCACCTGCCCAATCCTCCCCTTCCCTCCCAACAACTGCTCCGACAGAAAAGCTATTTGCAAATGCCGGAGACACACCAGGATCAAAAACACAGAAGTCTAAAACCAAGTTCTATTCAGCAGCTTGCCAACCAGCAGCTACTGTGCCAGTTACATTGCACTTTGGATCAGTTAATTAAGACCTTCCTCCATCTACAGGAATCTGCCATGGAATTTCAAAGGCTGTAGCAAAGTTACACATGCACAAGGCTGCCCTCCCCCAGGGAGCTGGCACCTTCCCACAGTAACAGGGAACTTCCAGGATCTCCGAAAAGAACCCCAGGAGTTTCTGCCCAGCCCGCAGGCTCTGCTGATCCTGTCTAGTAACCACCACTCAGAGACATCTTCAAGCAGGGAGGGCCTTATGTGAGTCCCAGTTCCAGAGAGACTTTATGGTTTTGAACAAGCTTTAGATCAGGCGCTAAATACACGGATTTGGGAGCGTGTTAGAACATAAAATACTATTTGAAGTTGGATGGAAAGTAAGTCACAAATAATTTACACCCTGATGGGGGAATTTAATATTCCTTTTCCTGAAAGTTCAATACTTTGAAAAAAGTAATAATAGAAGTGTGTGATATCGGAGCGAGGCATATAGCAATCTGACAGAGTAATACGGACGCTAGTTGAAATAATGAAGAGATAGCAATAATGGAGAGCCTCCAGTCACCAGATAACACTCGTGCGCTTCTCGATACACGCCAAGGGCAGATGGCTTCACAGGTAGAGACTCTGATAATTCCCTGCTTTATTGACTTTAGTTCTATTATACAAAATTATGGCTATTTAGATACAACCCTTGTACCTGACGGATAGCGATGCCATGGAATAACAGTCGCTCACTCCACTGTTACGGAATGACTATATAATTCACAACCTGAAATTTATCTCAGTTTGAACAACTATCACACCCAAGGGGATATGGTATCAAGAACAAAATGTATTTTAGACTCCAACTCAGCTTTGGGAGCCTGAATTTCTGAAACCATGGTAACATTGGGCACAAACACCTGTGGGTCCATTTTACTGCAGCTAGATCACCCAAGTACGTCCTCAAAACACTGAACATTGCAGTAGTGACTCCAGAGGCAAAGGAGGCAGAGAACACAGACCAGGTAGCAACTTGCAATACAGAACTTGGGTAGAAATGGGTAAAAGCTGGATAGATGTATAGGCTGAGCTTAGATAAACATCTTTTAAACTCTCTTAGTTAAGATTCACTTTAAATTATCCAAATCTCTGGGTTTATAATCTGGCTGCATTGTGGAAATTCTTGACTGCAGCAGAAGCCAGAATACCAGGACGACAGGCGGTCTCAGTACCAGATAATAACACATAAATAAATAAATAAATGAAAGAAAACCCACAGAAAATAAAAATGCAAGTGAAAACATTTTTTTTTAACATTAGGATGGCAAATATATATCATTCCTATATGCAAAAATACGTGGTTTCTTCTCCACCTTTTCTCCTCCTCAATATTCACTAGCTCCCTATTTCATTTCCAGCTCCTAGCAGCCAATTATTGATGGAGCAGGTAGAAGGGAAGTGGAGACGAAGGAGGTAGGGCAGTTTAATTAACACACAGGCAGTAGAGGTTTATTTTTGCACTCCAGTCCCTCCTGGAGAGACAATGCTCTGGCTATCAGACCCTATTAAAAATGCATTTATTTCATATTCTTTCATAATATTCTCCATAAGGAAAGGAATGAATCATAGGTGCATATTTTTTGAATGATTTATAAAGTGGTACTGCAGATTTATGACCTGAATCACAGGTTCTTGAAGAACTGCAGACTACTGCTATGGGGACATCACAGTGGTTAAAAACTCCCTCCCCCCTAAATATTTGACATGGAGGAAGGTTCCTTCTCTCTAGGACCTCCAGGTCTGGGAGATGGGATATCCCCAGTTCTAGAACATCTGGTAAACGTGAACGTACCAACACCTCTAGAAAAGCACAAAATAGCATTCAAGCAAGAGCTACATCTCAAAAACAAACAAACAAAGAAAAACATCAGAATGATTCTATGAAATCACGAGGGAAAAGCTAATAAGCAGTTTCCAATATGTGGGAGGTGACAGGTTCAGACAGGCGACAGGTAAGGTGGATCAGTTTTGCTTCACAAATGGCTCCTCTGAAGGCACTTCGCTCTCTGAGATTTCCCAACACCACAGATAACTAACATTTTTATTTTCAAGATAGCCAAATCATCCTGATAAAACTGAAGGAGCAGCAAGGAAGAACGGGGCTGGTGTATGATAGGAGAGAAAATGTGCATTTTCCCAAAGAAATGTCAATATGCTCTTTTTCCCAGACACAGTTTGAAATGGATTTTCCATTTCAGAGGCATTCAGAGCTTACCTTGCTGCTCTCCTCCCCCTGCAAAAAGAACCTTTCAGCTTTGTGAAGTCAATCGCAAAACCTAGTAATATCTGCCTCTGTGCACTCACGCACGCTCTTTTTCTCAATGTACCAATTTTGCATTTCATACATCATTTACAAGCTTGCTGCAGTTATTCTTCATAGTCAAGCATCAAGTTATACTGTAAAGTATTTTACATATAAAATATGGAAGCAGAGGAAAAAAAAACTCCTCTCCCAGCAGTATCTGTTTCTTTGGGGAAGGTGAGAGGGAATGAAAAGGGGGGGCAGTTGTGTGTTTGCATTTGCAACCCAAAAGCTGCATCTTAAAGGCAAGCTAATTTTTATAGTCAATACAAATCACTTTATGTTCCTAAGATGCACATGGTAAATTCAGCCAACCTCTTTTCTCACTGGCCGTGCATTTACTACAAAAACCTACTGATAGAAACTTCCTTCATCTTTTTTTGTTCTTTAGTAAATGTGAAAGAGAATACTGTCATACAAACTATTTCTGGATAAATACAGCAAGAAACAAACACACAAATAACACCATGATTACTGTCAAAACTTTACGTTAAGAGAGCGCAACATTTTCAATAGTGAAGGTGACTTGCTGCCTGGATGTCTAGCGGAATTTGATGAAGTGAGATGCCCACACCTTTTCCAAGGGGGTTTCAAAAGGCTCAAGCATAGGTTTCTAAAACATGCAGAAATATTGGGCTTTTTGTCACAAGGCCAAGTTTGCAGGGGTACCAGGCCCATCTCGTGGAACTCACACTTTGGTCGGGCACCTACTGTGCTGCCCCCCGAACCCATGAGGTCAAGGGACACGAACCCTCCCCATGAGCGCGGGGGGCAGCATGGGCAGCTCAACCCCGAGGCCTGGGCGAGGCAGGAGGTGTGAAGGGGAACACTCTGCAAGAGCCTCCTCTCCTTCCTGAAAGGTAAGCAAGCTCCCAGGCAAAAATCTCTGTTAAGTGGGGAAAACCTATCAGAAAGAACAATCACAAAATGCTTTATTGCTACTGGGAATTACTGAGATGATTGAATTCTGTCTTCCCTGCCCGCTTTTATATTTAGATATATATATATAAAAGTTTCCATCTTTAAAGGTTTGACAATAAAAAAAATGAGCAGGCCCAGCCTGACAGGAGCCTGCAGCTCAGGCCGTGGGCAGCGTCCCCCTGCCCGGTAACAGAGATCACGCGTGGTTGCATGCGAGGCACCACATATGAAAGATGAAAGATCTTCCATTTGGTCATAAAACTTCTGAAAATCCAAACATTCCTGATTATATTTCTCTTCCTCCTATTAAATTTTTTCTTCTATCCAAAATTACTATTTTATACAATTATCCTCTGAAAAGACTCAAAGACCTAAAGAAAACTGCATTCATTTGTGTATAATCTCTTTAGCTATTTTTGCTCATGTTCCTAGTTCCTCAGTCTGGCCGCACATCTGCCCTTCAGTATGCACTGCCAGGGTAAAACCCGTGTGTTCCTGGACTCCCACAGAAACCAGCCAGCACGAGCACAGAAGCTGTGCGATTGCACTGGGATCAGGCAGTTCACTTCGGAGACGACAGTCTGTTCCTGAACACCTCAAGTGCCTCTGCATACGACGTGCATTACAATGAGAGCATGACATTAATAATATTAACACCACACAAGGTTTCACCAAGATGTAATCCAAATAGGTGACATCAGCCCCTGTAAAAACCCTGCCCAGGGTCCCCGGCCCCGCTAGCTCGGGCGCTGCAGGTGGCCTCTCTGCAGAGGCCTGGGCTCCACACCTGCGGGCTGGATGCGGGCCAGGCTCAGGGAAGCGCGCACAGACCCCACTAAAACTGCCGGCCATGCGCAACAGACCCAGCAGAGAGAGGAAGGACATAATTATATTCTCTAAACACACTGGAGGTTAATACGAGCTAGGAAACAGGACTGTTTGTTCCGAAATGCTGATAGAACAATAGAACAGCAGGTAGATTTAAATTGCTTGTGTACATTTAATTTGGAAATTAAAAGACAATATTAGAGCTGCGACCCCCCAAAAACAATCTAATAGCAAGACTATACAAAATCTCATTAGTATTAAGATGGAGCTTGATACGTGTGTGAATTTCATAACAAAACGGTCTGATGGGCAGGACTTGAAAATATAGGAGATCCTGCCAGTTCCTGAGTTTGTATCTTTGTATCATCTAGGTCTCACAACTCGTTACGCCTGTTAAATATGTTGAGACTGGGTATTTCACATTAATTGGCTGTACTCACGTTTTATGGAAACCAGGACAATAATCTCTGCGCGTTATTAAGTCTTTAAAAATGTCCTTAGTCTTGAAGCTCATACCAAAGGTTCTCAATAGTTTCATCCTAAAAAAACCTGATCCTCCTAGAAACCTCTAAGACAGGAACTGGTGCCTTCATCCCATAAAACAACTCTGAACCACATGAGGCTTTTAAACACCCACCTATCTCAGTCCACAGGCTTGTTTGGATGTACAGCTAAGGCACTTTAAAGATCTTCACAGGATCCCTGTCACAAACAACTAACTTAGAACCACATCTTGCAAATTTAAGTCGGTGTTAACAGAAACAGCATATTAAAAGACATGTAAGCAATGTTTGATTTAAGTAAGGTTATAGGAATTAAGTCTTTGTTATCTCACGTTTTATGACCACAGTCTAAACCAAACTGAAGTCACCTAGAAATAAAATATTCCTGGTAATGACAAGGTTCTTGCTAATGTTAGAATTATAAACTTAGGGTAACTGCAGGGTTAAGAGGGTCAAGTGCTTTATTGTTGAATACAGTCTTAATGTTCCCTGCACTCCATAGATGTGTTATTTCCATGTGGGGCCTTTTTCTAACTTAACTGCTTTGGGTAACTCAGACACTGATGTTCTAAAAATCCAAAAGGTTTTAATAATAATAAAGGGTCAAGTGTTTTCATGTAGAGTTTAATGGAGTCTTGTAAATAATTTAACATACTGTAGTGATGCCAGAAAATGTATCCCTGCCATCACAGGCTCTCTATTTTTAATTAATTGTATTTTTATACATTGAATTCTATTGTTTTCTGACTGTACATGGTAATTATACAGATGGCATCATCTAATAGTGCACCTTCTTGCTCATTTTTCAAGACTCTAATGTGCAGGGTTAGAGATAAACTTTGGAAATTTTTGTTTGTCTGTTTTGCCTCCTTGCTTGGCACAAATATTTACATGTAGAATAGGAGCATGCTGCCTGCCCACCATAAATTTACTGAAGCTAAAAGTGAAGGGTAGGATTGAACTACAGGTATATTTGGGCTATCCCAATAGGCTCAATTCCCTGCTGAGATACATCAGAGGATCAGAGGCATGGAGAGAGTTGTTCAGAGTCCCACCAGCACAACTGAAAGCAACAAGTCAACTTGGAATTCAAATACTCTACTCTGAAATAAATGCATTACATGTAATTACACGTAAATTAACTACATGCCTCTCCACTGTAGTGTGGCAGAACCTCCCTACCCTGGGAATCCTCACAAAATAGATTAACAACAGATCAACACTGTGCACTTTGTGTAAATGATTGACTATAGAAATGTCATCTTACCCATTTCTACCACTGTGATGTCTGTCCTGATATAAAGAATTAAATAGAGAAACTCACTGGATGGCCACAGTAGTTTTTGGTGTCTTCTGTTATCCTTAGTTCTGCTACTATTATGTAATTCTTGACGTCTCTTTTTCCCTGTATAGTGAATTACATTAGAACTTGGCTCACCTCTCAGCAACACCAGAGCAACTTAAAAGAAAAGGACAATCAATAAGATGGCCTTAATATAGAGGAGAAGAAATTATCTGTTTGCTTTGGCCTCCCATCTACAAGCAGGAAATATACATTTCCAGGATCATCACCAAATCCTCATGTTTCATAAACAAACATTCTCTAAACACATTTTTGTTTTGACAGCAGTGAAAAGGTTAAGGATGAAACCATTTCAGCATATCCGACTACTCAAGGTTTTGCCAATTTGGATCACAACCTTAACATTATTATTTAAATGTGGCTTTTGTATTTCATTACATACAAAGCAATTGTATTTGCATTTATGATGCACCATAATTGTAAGAGTATGACATTGTTCTGATGATAATGTTCATTGATCATTCATAATGCAGTTGGCTCATGCCATGAATCATGACTCTCTTATCACCTTTCACATTTTACTTGCTATTAGATGGCTTTATTTGCAGATTGATGCCTTAAACACACATTTTTAATTTCTAGTTGGTACAGAATGCCTCTTATCATGTCTTAGTATACATCACTATAAATTTCCCCAAAGCAAGCTGTTGTCAAAGTGCTCATTTTGTTCTCATAACAATAATGGGAGGATCTTCAAAAGTGTGAATTTTGGTGATGCAAACTAATGTCAAGGGCAACCATACATCTTGCTCAACCCTATGTATTTCAGACATGTTTGCATAACCTCACAGAGCTCAACTAAAAATAATTCTATTTTTGTCTGGAATTTGGTAGAAAGCGCAAATATCTACATTTTTCTTGAAGTGAAGGTTCTGGTGAACAACGACAACAGTAAAACTCCTATCAAAATGCTGACCGCTTGTGTTTAGATGTGTAGATGGAATTGGATGACATGTCCTTCCAAATTAGATTACAGTTAAATTGCATTTCTCTAGCGTGCTGCAGTAATGACTATGGTTCAGGTAGTCTTAGCTCCAGAATGCCTGAACGGCTGAGCCAGCTCTCTTGGACAGGATTTTGCTTTCAATTTATTACCTCTGTGCTTGGGTTCTGCACTCTTGTGCCTGGAAGCATAGGCCACATGTGCCTTGGGGCTGGCAAGCCCCAGCCAAAGGCTCGGTGGTGGCTGACTGAGCCAGCTCTGGGGCTAACCTGCCCTGCACCCAGAAGCAGCCCAAGGGCAGAGCCGGGGAGACCACGAAGGAAGCAGAGTGGGAAGCAGCACAGGGATCAGGGTGAAGCACAAGCCATCACTGCTCTTACACCGCGTATGCAGGCGAACAGTAATGCTCCTGTGACCTAAATTGAGACAGCAATAGAAATATGCTCATAGTAAAATACTCTCCGTTTTCAGGTAAAATGCTTATTAATAATGCAACCCAACAAAACATGAAGTTGAAAATGCTACGTTTTGCAGAAAGTCTGTTTTCTTTCCAAAATGATTTTTGATGAGATCTGCACATAATGATCATCTACACACTATGCATTGCAGGTTTGAGCCTTCCATTCATCATGAACTTCGTACATTGTTAAAGAGAAAATTGTCAATATTTTCCAAAATACGAAAAGATCAATTTAGTTTTAATTAAATAAGAGACTAAATTCTACCTTTACAAAGGAAACAGATTACAATAGTTATTCCTTATGGGGAAAAAAAAAAGGGATAAATCTACTGATGAAATGATTATTTGCAAAAGATTTTTATCTATGTTTTTACTTTTACTTAAGCAGATATACAAACATAATCTCATGAATATCGGGTTTTAAATTAGGACTGAACTGTGTATTCCTGGACACTCTTTGCTTGCTTATAATCTCTCCCATTTCAATAGGGCCAAGCACAACTGAGCAGATCCTGTTCTCTATCTGTGTTTCTGAAAATCAGCCTTTGTGCTCTCCAACAGTTAAAAAATTTCTCATATCATGCAATCTCTTTGCAACATTCACTTTTTAGAAAAATCCATATTATAAAGCTTTCCATATATCCAAAGCACAGTGTTTGTGCTTTTGCCTTTAAATAACTAGTTGACACAGGGGCTATACCTATCCCTGGTTGCAGGAAGGAAAGAAGCAGAACAGAAATTAAATTCTGAACACACGCATATAACTTCCTGATTTACACAGTGTGGTTTTGGCTAGGGCCTATAAAGCCGTAAATTCCTTTTCTGGGGAGCTCGTGCTTCTTTGCATGTAAGGACACTGTGGGGAGACGGTCACACATCCCACAAAAAAAAGCCTGATGTGAGACTCCCAGTTGCTGAAACACTACTTCCAGAAGTCAGAATCTCCTGTTGTAAATATTCCCTAATTTCTCCATTAGGTCTCAGCAGTTACACTTTGATTCTGATCTCACCTACAGACTATCCATACTCCTGGTTTCACTGCTGACCTTAAGCCATAGGCATCTGCACAACACCCCTCCCCACCTTACAGCCTGCAAAGTAGGATATGTTTTCCTCTCTCCCTCTGTTGATCCCAGGTACTGAGAGGTATCTGTGAATGCAAATTTCCTTTCGGGAGGTCAGATAGGCTAGCACTTAAAAAGATGCTCCTAGATTTCTATACTATTCTCTTACAACTAGAAGACTATCCTCTCACTTTTAGTAGATGATGCATTTCTGGAAACAGCCATGGAAGTGAGCCAGTGCCTTGGGATCTGTGTGATAGGAAAGCTAATACCTGAATACGGAGGGTATCTTACATGAGAAGGATGGTTCCAGGCTGTGCTGTTTGCACTGGGGTATCTGGTCATTGCTAACAGCACTTCTCTTTACTTATAATGACTTCTGATGAAAGTAGAAAGACAAGTGCCTATGAAAACATTTCATGAAAGTGTTATATAACTAAAATTCATGTTAATGCTCTGATAGAATAGTCAGCATGGACAGAAAAGCTGAGTGGGTGGAAAGCTCTTTGTAGCCTCACTATATGCACAATGACTTGATACTTTTAGTAAGAACTGGAGTCTAGATGGGCTTTTATGCTATTGGATGACTTGCCCCATGCCACTTCAGTACTGATTTTTATTTTCTATCACACTAAGGCTGTATCTAGAGTTTTATAAACAAGTAAAAGATGAGAAGATTCCCAGGAATGGTATTTCCATTACACAGTTCCCAGAAATCCCAGCTAAGTCTAAGCTGTGGGCAGCTGAACATCACAGGAAGAGATGGGGCCAACCCCATCAGAGAAGAGTATAAAACTAAAGCTTCCAGGTGGAGGAAGAGAAAAGATCAGGCCAGAGAAATAATCTGCCAAAGATCCCATCTTGGGTTCGTGGCAGACCTGGCATTTACTGGTTCCCAGGGCAGCACTAGCCCCATCAGGTCACACTGGCTCACAAGCTGTGCACCTAAACAGCGCCAAGGCAGGTCTCTGATCCAGCCCATTCCCCCTCGGAAAGGCCCAGTCTTGTCATGGATAAATGCCACCCTGAGAGCAGCCTCCAGCCCATCTGCCCTGTGGGATGATGAATGCTCAGCAGCTTTCCTAATCCAAATTCACTCTGTCATTCCTGGAAGAAGCAATTCCAAAGAGACATCTTAAATAAACAAGGAGATGAGCCCTAGGTAATATAAATACAATCACATAGTAAAAATATATTTCAAAAGATCTGTTTTTTTTCCGAGGGCAAGATTGGGCGCAGGGCACAACATCCCATTTAAAATAAGTCCAGAAAGAAAGAAAAAAAATATACCAAAGAGATTTAAAGGCAACACGGCTACTGTTTAGTGGAAAGTACTGTATCTATTTACATTTATTTTTCAAATAATAAGTAGGAAGAGCATTGCTGCTGAGGAATTATGTTTGCATTATAGTTTCTTTTCTCCAACCACAAAACCTACAGAATTGTACCATGGAGGCTTAATTTTTCACTCTGATTTTCTTTTTCACAGTTTGCAAATTGTCTATTTATAATTACTTTCAATTAACTCAGCCTCAGCCAATCAACAGACCATAAACTGAACTTAAACAGTTATGAGCTGCATTTTGTGATGAGAATTTATCCTTACATTAAGTGCTAGTTCATTAGAAAATCTGAGCTCAGGGAATTAGAGGGGCTAAATCAAGCTTTAAATTCATAGCAACATAGATCTAAAATATGCAGAGCTCTCCATTGCAATTATCAATTTAACTATGAAGCCATAAATGGGGGTTAGATATTCTGAATAGGTTCTATTAGGATCCCCAATATATTTTTTTTCAGGAAAAAAAAGGACAGCAGAGAAACTGGTGCAAATCCAGTGAAAATACATTCTGCTAATACTAAGTTGATGGTAGCACAGACATGTGGCCTAGCATTAGTTGTATTAATCAGCAGGCTTTATAAAATTATCTTTTTACAAAAGTGTTTTCAAAAAAAACCAAACAAACAAAACAAAAAAAGAAAACAAAAAAAACCCACTTAAAATGTATGCAAGTCAATGTCAAAATACTCATATCAGCTGGGAGCCTTTAGGAAGTCTGAGGTTTCAGTCCTAGCTCCAGAAAAATCCACAGTGACTTGTGTGAGTCTCGAGGTGAGCCCATGCCCAAGCCTAGGAGGAGGTTGCGCTTGGAAAGCCCTCCCTGAGGGAGCAGGAGGACGGGCCTCCCCTCAGGAGCACAGGGACGGGACAGCCCAGGAGTACGGCTTCCTGGGATGGGAAAGGGGTTCCAAGTGAGGCACCATCAGAATCCTGTATCAACAGTATCCGAGCAGGAAGTTTAAGGGATTTATAAACAGCTGCCAGTTACCCTGCTGTGCCCGTGCGAAGGTTTCTTTCCTCGGCGGGGACTGCAGCAGCCCCAAGCAGCAGCACAGCCTCACAGCCGGGCACCTCCAAGGGGCCTCTCCAGGTTGCACTGGGACACTGTTAACAGCAGCTCCTTCGGGAACCCAGATCCCTAACACAGGCAGCAGCCACATCCTCTTCTGCTCAGAAACCAAAGTAGAAAATTCTCCCTCTTGGTACAACAGAGCTACATATACAGTGATAATAAAAAATTAACACATTCACTGATAACTAGGGTGAAAACAAACTCTAATTAAAAATAAAGCCCTTTAATTCACACATTTTTAATATACACATTTCTAATACACAAAACAGTCCTCTGCATTAACACCAACACTCTGGGAAAAGTGCAGCAACTTAGCCACGTTTTTTTCCTTTATGAATTGTTGCTGCAGAGGCCACCCCTGGTTCTCTAGTTCCTTCCTCCTGGGGCCCTTCTAGTTTCTCTGGGCACTTCTCATTTCTGATGAAAGAACTGGAACCACTTTCTCAACTGCATTAGCAACTGGCCTGTTTGGGCAAATTTGCCCTCTTTCTGGTATTACTCTTTCCTACAGGCTCTTCCTATAACAGCTGGTTTCCTAGTAGTATGTTAGTTACTCAGTACAGCTATTTTCAACATACCTACTCCCAATGACTTATAATGTTCTATTTCAGTGAAACTACTCAAGCAGTTAAGCTGGGCACCTTTACTACTACAAAAAAAAAAATCTTCATAATATCTAGGTTGCTATCACAAGGCAAACTTTGATGGAAATTCATTAAATATTGTGGTAAAAGCCAACAATACTTTATTTCTTCTCTGGACTCTATCCTCTTTAAAATGCATGCTTTTATATTTGATAGAATGATCAAATATTGTATCTAAAGCTTATAAAAAACAACAGAAGTATATTCTTATTTGCATTATCTAATGCTAAATATATTTGCAGAAGCAATTTGTCCCTCCAATGATCTATAGTTGGCAGAAATGTAATATCAATATCTCAAAACATGCAGAAAATTATCATTTACTGCTTTCCATAGCATATCACATTATGCCCCCATCACAACAATTTGAACTCTTATTAACTGATAGGAGGATAATACAGAACAAAAGAGACAAAAGCCTGCAACTGCACTGGACTTTCTGCAGAGATGGAGCATCCTCTGCAATGCTAATGTTTAGGTTGTTTAGTGGAATATTAAGGTAATACTGCTGCACAATGAACACTGCCATTTCCACTCACTGCTCCTGATGGTTAGAGATACCAGTGACAACAATGAAACAAATGGCCAGGCATTAGACATGAATACAAACTGGCATCATGAACAAACCATACAGTGATTGAACTATATAAGGAAAAGGGTTCATTAAATTATGTATAAAGCATCTCATGGAGCTGACACATTGCAAAATGGACACCTACCATAAAGATTTCCCCTTTTCTCCAGACAAACTGGCTAGTCTGATCTTCCTTTCTTAATTTTAGTTTGTTTTTGTTGTTAAAACCAAAGGACACCCCATGAGACCACAGTTCTGGTCCCATCTAAAGCAACAGTAAAACTCTCAGCTTGACTAGGCCAGAAGCGACCCCTGCATTCCTAGGAGCTAAGAAGCTCCTGAAGCCGAGTGCTGTTCATCACGCGCTATGACACGGAAGAGAAACAAGCAGCAAATGGGCAGAGCAAAGCAGCAACAGCACCAGCCCTGAGAGAGCGGTCACAGCTTTTGGAGAGGTTGAAGCTCTATTGGCAACATGTCACACCAACCCCTTTCCCTTTAAAACCATAAAAATATGGACTGCCTAAACATCGAAATTACCTGACTACATTGCAGCAAAGCAAGTCATTAGAAATGGTTGGTCTTCATATAACTTTGCTAAGGAACACGTGAATTTTCACCACATTGTTCCTTGTGCAATAGGATTAGAGAACCTAAATTCCATACAAAGCCTTTCAAATGCAGAAAAGTCCAATATGTTGTGAACTAAAGATCAACAAAATTGTTCATATACTGAATCAACTCCCACTCAACGTCAGGAAGATTTGGATGTGGAATGCCTTTGCTATTTAGGCTAAATTACATTTATTTATTTAAACATTTTTATCTAATGAGGCTGACTCTTCGGGGCTTAGAATTACCTTGTTTTCAATACAGATGAATATAAGCATACTACCTCTTCACAGCTGTTGAATTTTTTTCCCTCCACCATATTTTCCTAAAAACAATAATGAAATATATACTTACAATCGCTTTGACATGTTTCATTTCAGATATATTAATACCTCTCTGAATAGGAAAGAAGGGATGGAGGGAAGGAGGGAGTGGGGATGTTTAAAGAGTTTTGAGGAATTCAGGCCCTTAGTTCTAAACCAGCTTTGCGATTTCAATATAATGCTAAAAACTCCACCGAACCTTTTAAAGGCTAGCAATTTCTAATAGATCTTTGAGATCGCTCCTTAAAGTCAACAATATGAAAATTACCTTTTATTCCTTTTTCTAAAATGGATGTTCATACTTCTGATCTTAATGTTTAAGACTCCAACTGGGATAGAGCTGCAGAAAAGATGTGCTACAGAAAATGCAGTTTCAGATCCCTTGCATGTTCCCGGCAACGCTTTCTGCTTGAAACAATAGCTCCTCAGAAAGCTCTGCGACAAGATGCTGTAAAAAAATTACTTGTTCTGTAGCACATTCCTTCTTGTTAACCTCTGTCCTTTTCCTTTGTTGCGACTTTGACCTAAAGCAATTGAAAAGTGAATGGGAACTTTGTATTTTCAAAGATTCAAGACTTCAGGTGAGCTTCAGTTAGTTCAATGAAATGTCCTTTAAGATTTCAATGATATATTGCACATAAAATAATAGCTGACTTAGGTGACAATATGTACTGGTATATAAACTAAAAATCTAAGAAAAATATTAAGCAGAAGATTTAATTCTTTCTTGCCTATCAGAGAGGACTGTCTCTTCATGAAAAAAAATGTACCAACAGCCACCTTTCCTAGGTGGCCTCAAAGCCTAGCAAGTTCATCCATGGGACCTTCCTTCACTTTCACACAGCAGATCCCAGAGGCAGCTGCTCCTGATTTAGAGTGGCCACATACCTGCATGGAAGTCCAAAATGGTCAGGACTCTCTCATCTGTCACTAGTGATTAATGAAAAACAATGTGTCAGACAGTTCATTTTGAGAGCTGAGACTTTCAAGAACAGTGTCAACGCGAAACTTTGCATCACAATATTTCAGAAAGGCAGGACATACTAACCCATCACATGATGGATCTCTTGTAGAAATTAAGAATTTATGAACAAAATCCAAGGCTCAGTGAAAGAAAATCCAATACTCCTCTGAGCAATGTTTTTTTTTTTTTTTTTTNGCTCTGAGCAATGTGTTTTTTTTTTTTTTTTTTTTTTTGAGAATAATGTGGTATCTGCAAGAAGCCTTTAAGGTCAACAGGAAGGATGACCCAAACACACTTTGGAAACAGGAGTAATTAGACAGTGAATAGATTGTCAGGGTCCTCATAGAACTGCTCTGCACACAAGGACAGCCTTAGCACACTAGGTTCAATATGACAAACCAACAGTGCTAAATAGGCAAGTGTTACACGGTGACTGCGTAAGGAATAGATGGATTCCTTTTGCAGCATAAGCTTTTGAAAGTTGAAGCGTGGCAAAGCGAGAGCAGACAGATAAGGCTTTCCTGTGCCAGAACCCTCCCCAGCCCAGAGCAGCTTTTGGTTGTTGTCATCTGCCATTGTTTGATAAGGCAGAAATCAGCTGAAAAAGTAATTATTTGTGTCAACAGCTGTGCTTGGGTGAAAGGAAGAAGAATGTCCGTGATGGACTAGGATTTAAAATGGCCTAATTATGTTTTAGAGCTTCGTCACCATAATGCAAATATATAGCTCTGTGTATATGTGTATCTGTTTAAAGTGATGCAGGGAGAAAAAATGGAATTCACAGCCATGGTACAAACAGTCCACCTTAGCAATCTCTGTTAAATATTATGAAACACTATCAGCTCAGTTAAACTGTAATTTAAGGGACTTTAGAAACAATCTTCCTAATCCATAGCTGTCCAGTTATAGGGAATGGAGTTCAAAACTGTGATAGGGACACTCCAAGCTTTGGCTCTGTGCCTTCAACAAGTCAATACAAATGTTAGAAACCTTGATACCTTGTGACACTTCAAGTGCCTGAATCTGAAGGTAGGGACTGGGAACTTTAAGTTGAATTACATCATCTAATTAAAGCAGCTTCTTTCTTCTAAATTAATGAAATATTTCTACATGCTTTTAATGATGGTGTTAATAAAGTCAGCTTGAGCTCCGTAGGCTTGAACTGGTAGTTTATCAGGTGTCTGAAGCCATCCTACACACATATCAGAGATGAGCCGCTACATCTAAGCCAAAAGGAGAAATCAGTACTTCATAGGGATTTTTTTTTAGTGTAGTCATTGAACACAGGGTTGGTATCTTAATATTTGTCTTATCCTTTGATGAGCTCACGGTCCTCAGCGAACAGCAGTGTAAGTCATGCCCACACGCACCATCCCCAGCGCACTGCGCGCCTCGAGCTCCGCACTGACGCTGCTCTCAGCGCCGCGGCCTCAGTGACCGCAAGCCGCTTGCAGGAGAGCTCCGCGCAAAACTCGCATTGACCTTGATCTATCCATTTTGGCTGTAACGTGCCTCAAGTTGAAACAGGAGCTCAGCTCTGAGCACTAAACATAGAGAACAAACGATTCCTTCTCTTAATTATTTATGGACTACTGTCCCGTTCCCGGGCCTGGGTGGCTGTCACGCTGCCTCACAGCGACGCGGAGCAGGGGGGACACAGCTGCCCTTGCTTGGGGGATGCTCTTATTTCAGACAAAAAACACCTTTTTCTTGGAAATAAAATCAGGGTGATGACCCCAGGCCAAGAGAATCAGAAAAAAAAAGGAGTAAAATCCTTTTGTATTATTGCAGTTTACGAGACAATAAAAGAGGAGGTTACAAGATTAGAAACCTAAATCACATGAAAAATATTTTGAAATTGTAGCTTTCGCCACTGTCAGTACAATGGAGCTTTAATAATAATTTCACATTGCCCTCTTCACAAAGATAGTTTAGTCTGTGCAGAAGAGCCAAGGAATCATTGTAAAGGTGGCAAGCACCAGAGATTAATGAAGAACATTGACAAACATGAAGAACATGNGGTGATGACTCCAGGCCAAGAGAATCAGAAAAAAAAGGAGTAAAATCCTTCTGTATTATTGCAGTTTATGAGACAATAAAATTTAGAAACCTAAATCACATGAAAAATATTTTGAAATTGTAGCTTTCGCCACTGTCAGTACAATGGAGCTTTAATAATAATTTCACATTGCCCTCTTCACAAAGATAGTTTAGTCTGTGCAGAAGAGCCAAGGAATCATTGTAAAGGTGGCAAGCACCAGAGATTAATGAAGAACATTGACAAACATGAAGAACATGCATAAACTGCACAGAATTAACAGATGCTTAACTACAACTCGGTGATGGCTTGGGGACACATTAAAGAAGATCTGGGGAGCAACTCATCAGCAGACAACTATTCAGGCGTATAGTAACTTTGTGTACATTGAAAAAGGCACCAAAATGCCTAAGAGTATTAAGGGCAAGAGGAGTATTTTGCTAGCTTAGCTAGCTTTCCTCTTGGAAAGAACCTTCGTAAGAGCTTTTTGGGGATAACATTACAGCTGGTTGCATGAGCATGAAACCAAGATATGGGAAGTCTGAAGAGGTGATCCTGCAGCAACCCTTTTATCCCCTCCTATGGGTTGACAGAGATGCTACTAGAAGATCAAAAAAACAAGAACAGGTCAGGAAAACCTTTACTATGACACATACTGTTCTGTTTCTTGCCTCAGTTTTCTTCCCCTTTTCCCACAGGCTTATTTTAAGCAGGGACAGACCATGCAGAAGGAGGACCCAAACTATGCTCCTGTGCAGTTAGCATTGACAGCCTAACACCTTGTCCCCCACAACCGTCACTCATTCAGCCATATGAGATCTTCTGAAGAAAGTATCCTGCTAGCACAACTGTTATCAGCATGATCTAATACTGCCTTTCCTATTAGAGGCCCTGCTTGTCCTTCCCTGATGCCTTTACCTTGCACGAGTGAAAAGCTCTGAACAACCCTAAGCCACGATAACGCACAGTGAGTGAGGAGCAGAGCACTAGGGACAGCCGCAATGCTGCGAGGTGGGCACTCCGGGAACCTTGAGAAACAGCCCTGAGCACTCTGGGGAACACTAACAACTGCTCAGTGAAGCTGATACTTCGTGCCCTGGATCTTCCTCCCACCCACAGTTGAAATGCTTACGGTTGTACAAAGTTCCAGCGTCATTATACTTCTAATACTTCCCCTCAATCAACAAGGATTTTCCTAAATGAAAATACCATATTTATCCATCAAAGCACCAACGTGCAACAAGAAGGTACTGTTAAGAGCAGCCTTTATTCTGGAATCATATTCAAAGATGAAGAAAAAAAGAAGAAATTAAGTAACAAAAGTTAACGAGCAGTTTTATTTTCTTTCAGCAAAGGTCAGCAATCCCACAGCAGCAAATTAATCCCAATTAGTAATGATATTTTGTCTTGATACATCATGACACTTTTGATTTACTGTGTTTCCAGGATGCAGGCAGCAAATGTTAATGATTCGGTTTGCTGGGAATTTATACTCCTGCTCATTTCCCATTTGCTGATCAGTTGCAGCTCGTCAAGACTTGGCTGCTTCGACTAATGAACTGACGGCCTCGCAGGAATAATGGTGTGCTCTGCGAGCCTCTCTTTTTCATGCCATCTGCAAAAATGCAGGTTCCTCTCTGAAAAAATATTCCTGGCAGCCAGGAAGGAGTGATTATGATCATATAAATGTCACTTGCAATTTGTATTTCACTTGTTTAATAGTGTTACTACTAAATGAAGGTTTCTGTACAGAACAAAACTAATTATAGTAAATTTAGCATTTTTAGGGGAAACTTATGAAGGGAAGCATACCTAGTTTTGCTCATTTCTATAAAATATTCTAATAGGAATGATGCATTTTTACATAATGATTTATCTGCCCAGCTGGTCTAGTTTGAATTAGAGCTACACAGAATGTTTCTCTGGAGGCTTGTACAGGCAGTAAACATCACTTTTCTTACACACAGTAAACACAAAACCCATTCAATCTATTGCATATGCTGTACCTAAGGCGGGGGGAATTTTCAATGCTTATAGCAACAAGAGTTTTACGATTATTCTGTGAAACGCTTTCTTATCTAACTGATGCTTTCTGTGAAAGTTTGATAAACACCTTGCTGAACCCAACAAAAGAAAGGTCACTGTGGTTTTCATGCAGACTTCATATCATACTGTGCTTTCATTTAAACAATGCTGAAACCAGCAGTGATAATGAAGTTTATGAAGCCACATGTCTGAAAACCCCATGCAAGTGGCAGGAAAGCCTCCCCCAGTGGGATGCTACAAGAGATCCTGCCTTTT
This sequence comes from Crypturellus undulatus, assembly GCA_013389825.1. Lineage (NCBI taxonomy): Eukaryota > Metazoa > Chordata > Aves > Tinamiformes > Tinamidae > Crypturellus > Crypturellus undulatus. The sequence continues at coordinate 1,650,998 of VWPW01013336.1, forward strand.
GCCCACTACAGACTCGTTCAGTGGAGTCCTCTCAGGCTGCTCCAGAACATCTGGTCCCAGCTCCAAGAATGGGCTGCGTTCTTCCCAAAGCCGACATGGTTTATTAGGCTCTGCTACTCATTCCACCCCAAAGCACAACAGAATTAGAAGTCACTTTCCCAGCTGTACTCCTAGCATTTGTATCTCATGAATCAAGAAACTAATTGCCTTCAAATTTTCAAAACTAATATTTCCACATGCTAACAGAGCTAGGTGGAAAGTAAATGAAAAAGCAACATCTTTTAAAATTCTTAAAAGGAAGAGGGGGAAAAAAAAGAAAAATCTGATGAGTTTTTTTTCTTGTTCTCCTTAGGGAAAAAGGTAAAGGTTTTCCTGAACACTACTAAAAATGAAATGAGACTACTTTTGCACTGCTACACAGAGCAAATTACAGCAAATTACAAAGAACTAATCTGCAAAGTCTGTATTTTGAAGCTGATCAAATAACCCAAACACCAGATCATCTGCATTAGACAAAATAACCCTCAGTTCAGGGAGCATCGTTTTCCTTTGTCTCCACCATGGTCCTTGGCTGAAGCCTGTTCGAGTTTTAAAGAGAGAAGAAAGAGGAAAATTTACCCAGGAGGATGAGCTCCTTAGAGAAGTGCTAGAGAGAGAGAGAGAAAGACAGAAAAAGCAGAAATAAGCACACTGGGTAGGCAACATCAAGCTGCTACAGCATAGGGCTGACATCAAGACAGTTGCAAAATATAAATAATAACTTAAAGTAATTTAAGCCACAGAGCAGTCTGAGCTTCCAGGATCCCCCAAGCAGATGGCCTGACAAATTCAAAATGTGCATTCTGCAGAGAATATGCAAAGCTTCAGACAAAGGGCATCTGCAATTACAGCTTTTCTGAAAAATTATTGCTCTGACTACTTTGCTAAAGATTGACAGACCGTGAGGCACAAGCCTGATTAAGATGCACTTGGTGCCTTAGCACAGTGGCTCCCAGCTCTTCAAGAAGCCCCATGCCCAGCACAGCCCTGGCGAGCACCAGCTGCCTTCACCTTAACCCAGGCTAAAGGCTGAGCAGCCGCAAACCCACATCTCACAACCAGACCAAGTTCTGCTGCGAGTTGAGGGACAATTTCTCGTTTGCTCCATGAGGATTTCAGGCAATGTCAACATCGCGGCAACTGATGCTGTTGGCACTAATGCATCCTCTACAGACTGTTCCAAGCAATGCGTCAATCCTCAGCACCGGGGTTGCAAAAAGCTAAACTGGTGTCTGTGCAAGTGCACGTGCAGAAGGTACACCAGAATGAGAGGCTGCTTGTACAGCCCCGGGGGCATGAGGGTAGCTCTGGCTGTTCAGAGAGAAAGAAGCTAGAATATGAGGCATTGGCACCTGCTACCATTCAGGGAGGGTCTCCCTGCATGGTAGGGACCAGCAGTCCTTCAACCTGTGCAACCACGAGGCTCAGGAAAGATCACATTATGGCCATATATACACTATATGGGATATGGCATATTGCTCATGGAGTTAGTGTTAAAATCTCTGCACAGGGACCATGGGATGGCAGTAGTTAACACATTCTGAAAAATCATTTTTCTTCCTTTTCCCTCTCCCTGCCTCTTTTTCTCACGTGCTGTAAAACCAGACTGGAGCTAGTCACACTTGACACCAATTACAGAACTTATTTCTGATTCAGGGCATAATAGAGGCCTTACAGAAAACATAGATGGTTATTTGCCTTTTTCAGGAAAGAAAATTAAAGGAATACTTTTTTTCAACTGATATTCCAAGTTTTCCTATTGAGAAGGTAGGCAAAAAAGAAATATGTGACTTCAGAGACTTTACCTGTGTGATACCTATGTAATTTACCATTACCTGTGTAACTCCTGATCTGTCTTGTAAACTAAAAAGCTGCCAATACGCTTTTTGCTCTCTGCCTTTGAAGAGAAAATTCAATTCAATTTTTAATGTAAAAATGTTTAAAATGTCTTAACAGAAATAACAACTTAGAAGTGTGAAATATCCTTTAAAACAATTTAAATTAAATATCATTGTCCTTCCTTCAAGGAATTACCTTTAATTGATTTAATCTTAATTTGTTTCTTCCTAGCATGGTAATTGCCATTGATTCCAATTAATATTCAGCTAGTCCTTCTCTATAAATAATTACCAGCTGATTTATTTCTCCCTGATCAGGTCCTCCTTTGCTGTGGCTACGTGGTACGTGCAGCAAGACTTGTGACCCGGGGCAGGGTTGGACTCTGGCCGCTGCAGTGGCCAACGCTCTTATCGCCAGACCCCGGCACGGCAGAAAGGCCCCTGTGGCTCTGTGTGAGGAGGGAGCACCTGAGCAGCAGCTGCCTATCACAAAGGCAAATGGCATGAGAGTTTGTCTCAAATTCTGCCCTCTCTGCACAGCTAAATCCTGGCTTGGAGAAGTACTGCTGTCACACACAATCACAGAATGCTTGAGGTTGGCAAGGACCTCTAGAGATCATCTAGGCCAACCCCCCTGCTCAAGCAGAGACACCTAGAGCACGTGGCACAGGGTGGCATCCAGGTAGGTTTGGAAGGTCTCCAGAGAAAGTGACTCCTAAACCTCTCTGTGCAGCCTGCTCCAGGGCTCTGTCACCCTCACAAGAAAGAAGTTCTTCCTCACATGGAGATGAAACTTTCTATTGTTTCGATTTCTACCCATTACCCCTTGTTCTTTCACTGGCTACCACCAAGGTATATTACCCCTCAAGTGTTTGTATATGTTGATCAGATCCTCTTTTCAACCCTTTCTCTAGGCTAAACAGGCCCAACTGGTTTAGTCTTTCTTCATATAATAGTTGCTCCAGTCCCTTAATCATCTTCAACGCTCTCCGCTGGACCCTCTCTAGAAGCTCCACATCCCTCTTGTGCTGGGGAGCCCAGAACTGCACCCAATCTCCAGGTGCAGCCTCCCCAGAGTGCTAGTCTAAGCCCTGAACTTTCTTGCCCCATAAAACATCCCGTTTAAGGAGAGTAGGCAGGAGACAAGCTAGGAAGTGGGCCTGTGCCCCTCTCCCTCAGTGGCACAGCAGCTAGAGAGCTTGCCAGGAGCCAGAGGTCTGGTTTCAGCATGCAGAGTGTCAGAAAGCCCAGAAATCAGCAGCCCTCATCTGCAAAACATGGACCACATGGACCTGCTCCCCTGCATGAGTTCTTCTGTTTCACGTACAGGGAGGTATCTCCTCCTGGAGCCTCTCTGGGAGCAGAGGGTGCTGAACCTCTCCAGCCTGGCCGGCTGCTCAGGGAAAACGGTGCTGCTTGGCTGGAGTTCCACCTCCGCAGCAGGCTCCTCATAATTTGTCTAAGGCTTTAGGTTTCAGTTCACGTATACACACACATCCCACACACAGAGTTGATAATTTAGACCTAGCCACAGAAATTATTACACTTTTGAAACTTGAGTGACTGGTACGCATAGTATCCAGCTGTTTTCAATGCACCCTGTGTTTCTATTCCTGACTAGAAAAGCTTCTTTATTACTAACATTTCAATGTTTTTCTCCCTCACTGAATTCTCCCTCATCATCTGACCTCAGACTTCCAATATATTTTGGCAGGCAGCTCATATCTTACCTATTAATTCAAGACTTTTGCCACTACCATTACTGTTTCAAGATTTTCTCCAGTTGCTCCATTTCAATAAGAGAGAGACAACCCTTGGGTTTTAGGTCATTTTACTGTTTGAAACATAACATGTTTCAAAAGAAAAAAAAAAATCACACTTCTTTTGGGAAACACTGACTTCGGACATTGTATGTTTTTTCTCACAACTCTGTGTTGCAGTACAGTGGGTAGCTCTTTCAAGTGAAGTTACCTTCTGTTTAGCATTAAGACATAAGCGTTCCCGTACTAGTGTAAGTTACTGCTGGGCTTTCTGATGCCCTTCACATCTACCCTGGCAAGAGACAGAGCCCCTGCCCTCCACTGTGAGGGAGCAGAAGAGTGGAGCTTCCTCTACAAAAGAGAAAACAGAAGCAGAATAAGGAAGAGACTGAACAGAAAGTTCTGGCACAGCCGCTCAACAAATAACCAGCCACTTCTAGGGAGCAGCCTCAATGAGCAAAACTGTCTCTAAGGTTTCAAAGTCCAGACTGGAGGGATGGTGTCGGGACACCCCTCTGACCAAGACTGCCCAGAACAGCCCCTCCAAGAACAGCCAAAGCACCTGCTCTGAGCTTGGAATCACTGCCAAGAACAAAACAATTAGGGTCTGGTATGATGTGGGCAGAGACTTCAGTCCTACTCACAGCAGCTACTTGAGGACCCACTCACTTCAGGGCAAAAAATTCCCCAGTTCCAAGACTGGCACGGAGGGGCAAGAAGAGCTGGAAAGGAACTGAGTTATTGACTGGGATAAAATGGCCTCAGCCCTGCTGCTAACATGCACTGGAAAGCTCAGACTCTTGTGAAACCCTGCCACTGCCAAGTTTTATGAGCTTTGCCACGGGCTTAAACAGCAGAGATATTCCTCTACACGTGTTTCAATCACTTTCAGAGACTCAGAGGATTCAAAGATTTAGCATCATAAGCGGCAAGGGTCTCTCCTTCCTGAGTACCAGCTGACTCTGAACACTTATGAGAATACATACACTGCCAGAAGTTAAACCAGATAATATGCAGAGCAATTACAATGGATGTAGATAACTTTTTTTTTGCGTTATTAGTAGACAAGGCTCTGTAATCAGCATTACCATAGTTTCTAGAACATGACATGGTCCAGGACTAAGGACACTAAACTGCAGGGCCTCACTGTGCTAGCACCTAGACCAATAAACAGACACGTTTCTTTGCTCAAAGCCATTTCAGCTTAAGGCCTCGTTTAAGTGAATGGGCCAATATTTTTGAAAATTCTGACTTCCAAAAATAAAAATAGGTGCTTTGGGTAAAATATAGCTGTGCCCAAATGAACTAGACATTCAACTTGTAGAACTGCTGTTGTAAATCACACTAAATGTCTAAAAATAGATACCTAAATACCTTCATAAATCTGACTTCTACTTAATATCAGCATTTCTTGCCAGTAAAAACACTGAAGAAAAATGGTAACTGTGCTTATGTTACTACTTCTCTACCAGCTGGGTTTTTTGCAAACCTGTCTTGCACAAACACGGAATCGGATAAAGTAACATTCCGATATTTATCTAAATTACCACTAAGGCTCAAAGAACAATTGCAAAGTGCAAGCAATAACCTCTGAAAGTCTCAGCAGCACAATAGGTTTACCAGGCTGTATGTGTGAAAATCAAGATCAGGAAGTTTGTATTTGTGCTTTGAGTTAGAGAACCTCAACCAAAGGAGCAAATTAGAGCACTGATATTACTCCATGGATAGGATTAGATAGGGAGATAATCTCACCTCTCTTTGAACTCTAACTGCAATGCATCCTGAGGCCTGGGAATGAAAGCTGCTACAAAAAAGCACAGTGTTATTGTACTTCATCTGAACTAAATCTCTTTTGCTATGAAGTCCTTGTTTAGGTGAGACTTCAAACATACACCTCTTCTCTGCTGCACACTAGGGCTTACTGAAAGGAAAATTAACAACTTGGACCACACAATGCACAAATATTCCTTTCAACCCAAAACTGCTTAAACCTTCAAGGCTGTCATTCTGCAGATTAATTTTACCTGTCCTTCCCTGAGGGCCAGTTTGGTGTTAGGTTTGCAGATGACAAGGGCTTTGCAAGGTATTGCGTGGGATACTGCACCAAAGACAGGAACCTAATGAGGCAGGGAGGGAACCCCCATTCTCAGCCCTCTGGAATTTCTCCAGCAAAACACATTTATGAACACATATCAACCACAGTCATACCTACAGAAACTAAGGAGGTTCAGCCATACTTCACAAGCTGTGTTGTACCTGTTATTCCAGTTTAGAAATTCAAATCAAAAGACCAAAACCAACAGGAGAAATTCTACTCAGCTGACAGCTCCATAGAGTTCAGAAACACACCTCCTAACCAGCAGTTCACTTGTCACCAAGGAAAGATGATTAGTTTAATCCACACAAACACGCTTTCTTCCTTCCAATGAACACAAATTAGCTAAATTCTCCACAAACAACATTTGTGGCACTAGCAAGGGAAGCATGAGCAGAAATCACTGTTTGAGGTAGAAGGAATGAGGCACTTCCATTTATTTGAGTCTCACACACTCTGAATCAGTGACAGTGTTGTTGGGTTTTCACCTTAATCAAACTTCCAGATCTTTGAGTCAATACCCATGTACCAGCCACACTCAGACAGGAACTGTGTGCTGCCCTCCTACATCTTTCCTTTCTTCACAGGCTAAAATGCTTTGACAGATTTTATGGTTGCCCCAGTCCACAAACTGATATGGACAAAACCACAATTTAAAAATGAATGAGAATCAAAGGAGAGCGAAGCTGAACAGAGCAGAGCTTCCCATAAAAACACACCTGCATTTCCTTGAGCTTTGGGTTTCCCTCTGGAAACTCTCTGGCTTAGAGATAGCGCTATGAAATGAACTAGACACCTCTGCGTCAATGCCCATTGTAGGTTATATAACTGCTTTTCATGCTTTTGTGCAAATTATTTCCTGGAAAAAAAAGTGTATTGTAAAGGCCCTGATTGGGGATGTTATTCTAGGCATTCCATAGATTGTAACGGGCATAGATAAGTCAGCAAAACCCTTTCACTGCATTCTTTTTCTGAAAGGTTTTCTAATAACGCCAACCACCCCAAGCATCTGCAGATAAGGTACAGGAAATATGAGATTCCCTGCCCCATTGCTCCAGAACCTGCTGAGCCTGTGCAGGGACAACTCCTTGTAACAGCTACAAACATTTATGTCTTCTGAACATCCACAATTGCACTATTTTTGATTCTCAGCTATTATTTCTTATCAAAAGGAAAAATACAAGCTATTATGATAGGTCTTAACAGCAACAGAAATGGATGGGACTTTGGCTTGAAAGCTTGAAATCCAAAATTTTGGCAACAACTTTGGAATAGATAGGATTTTGGCAATGAATTCCTTCTCCAGTAGAGCTGGATAGAGAGACTACAGGGCCAGAACATACCTCACTATGAAGTACATCCATCTTATTTATTTAGAACAGTTTCATTCCTCTCTCTCCTATCACAAATATAACTGATGCAAGCAAATGTGAATACAAAAGAAGATGATGCGATTCTTCGGAGTCACTGCAGGAAATTGCACATGTTTTTGAAATGAAAAATCCTCTCAAAGTCAATCAAATATCGCCAAGAGGTCAGTGGGGAACTGTGCTGTGTCAGCCTGTTTGCACCAGGAGATGCAATAACACACTGATAGAGCAGGTTTAATCATAAGAATCTTTATTAAAAATGACAATTATTTCAGACCTGCAACAGTTTTTCTGGGTTATTTTCTCACTGGAAAGTTAATTTGAGTAACAATTCCACAGCAGTCCTGTCATCTAGTCTATAGTCTAACCAGCTGAATCATGACTGCCTCAAATTCCTGCATTTAAATCCTTGCTCTTCCTCCTCTCGAGATCCGCCACAGACTTCAAGAAAGCAAGAGGACATATAAAAAACATCTTTATTATTTGTGCAGCATATTCAAACTAAACTTAATAGCTGCTAAATTTTATAAATTTTCAAACAACTCCATGAACCAGGATGAATACACTGGGATCCAAATGTATTTTTTATGAATAGCAATAAATTCACAATTTGTTTTCTTTCAGAAACAATGTGCAAAATACTAATTCTAAATGCATGAAAGTATATTTTCCAAAGAAAGAGATTTGGCATAAGTAAAGAAAACACGGAGGTAGAGACATAGGCACAGAGGCAAACAAATCTGAGCATAGATTGGATTTGTCAGAAAAGCATCCCTGATGCAACACTGAAAAGGTCATAAGGAGAGTGCACCTAACCAATCTACTGCCTAGTTCCTTTTGGTCTTCTTGACTGGCAAAGTGTAACCCCATCGGGGAGCACTTGAGTGCATCTATCGATTAAAAAATGAACTCCCTAACATATGCAGAACCATGCACCAAACACTAACAGAACAGAAGCTGACAAGGCATCTGGGTAGAGAAATCCTGCCATGTAGCAACCATGCTGAGATTTGAGATAGAACCCTTGAAGCAACAGACACATAAATATCCCATTTCCCTGCCTCATCCATAGCATGCAAAATACATAATGAATCCCCAGAAATTGATTAGTATGAGCAGCTATACTATTCCATCCTGATGGAGGGAAGACACTGCCCTAGGCAAACACAGCCTAGCAGGGCCAGCAGAGATGCCCATCTTTTCCCTTGCCAAGATATCTTCAGAGCCGATTCCTGAAGCCACAAAAAAGTCTCAGTGTCTGTAGTGGCATAGGGGCAAGAACCACCATCTCCTACTCCATATTGGCACAGTGCTTAAACAGTGAGGTGGCATTGGTCAGCTCCTGGCCACAGTACATGTAATAAATAACATGATGGCAACTTGGGACTAATGTTCCTGGGGAAGGAAAAGGTCGCCTGATCAGGACAAGAAAGTTGATGAGACCTTCTACAGACAGCTGCAAGTAGCCTCATGATCTCAGGCCCTGGTTTTCATGGGAGACTTCAACCACCCTGACATCAACTGGGAAGACAATGCAGACAGGCACAAACAGTCCTGGAGGTTTCTGTAGAGCATTGATGATAACATTTTAACACAGGTTGTGGAGAAGCCAACAAGGAGAGGTGGGTTACTGGACCTCATACTAACAGAGAGGGACTTGTTGGAGATGTGAAGGTGGGGGTAACCTCGGCTGCAGTGACCGTGAGCTGGTTGAGCTTGGGATCCAACAGGAGGAAGCACGGCTGTAAGCAGCCTTGCAACCATGGGCTTCAGGAGGGCCAACTTTGGCCTCTTCAGAGACCTCCTTGCAAGAATCCCACGAGCTAGGGCTCTAGAAGGAAGGGGACCCAAGAGGGCTGGCCAGTATTCAAACAGCACTTCCTCCATGCTTAGGAGCAGTGCATCCTTTGAGTAAGGTAAATTGATCCATATGTTTAAAGAAAAGTAAATATCTCTAGGAAGGATACTATTATGATAAATAAGTAGCTTCAACATTAAGCAGTCTAAATTCTGACCTCGAGGAGGGATGTAACTTAGATCCATATACAGAAAAAAGATGCAACAGCTAAAACAGCAAGGACTTTGCTCTGTAATTAGTTTTAATGTTAAGCCTTTATACTACAGACCATATAAGAATTAAGGCCAATAGAAAGAAGCCAAACAATAATGATTCTCCGTGCTAACTAGAGCAGCTTGCCGATCCACATGCCTGGGTGCTCACAGTCGTTCCTCGTTGCTGGGCAGGATTTCCCATGCACGTCTCGTCACTGAAGTGTGAGTTCATTAGCCAAACTAACCTGTGCCTTACTCCAACCATCAAGGCCTTTGCACTAATTTGAAACTAATGAGAGTAAAAAAAAAAAAAAAAAGATGATTTTTGAAAGATAAAAGTCAAGGAAAAGGAGCATAACAGGATCTGAAGACCTAATAAAAATCTAATTGGGGAAAGAAGCTTTCTCCACCGGTATTTTCACAGCAGTGAAACTCTACAGCTCTGGCACACTGAAGTAGCTTGCCAAGTCGTTCCAGATATCCCTTGAATGCATTACAAAGAGAGAAAGGTCAATCCCAATAAAACTGTTATTTAATCATTACTTTAAGAGAAGTTATTCAGAAGGACACAATGTCACGGAAGTCATCATTCATCTCCACGCAGTCTCTCTCTTAGGAAGACATTTTCGATATGTAAATTTCCCCCATCTCATAATCTCTTTGACCCCGTTTTCTTGGCTTTTTTTTCTTCACTGGATTTGAATTAGTTGTTTCAAAAGTCACCAGAGTGGGAACTTTCTGCACAGTAGTTCTCAGAAGCAAATTGAATTTGCAAATGCACTAGGAGTTTGTAGTCACAGTCATCCAATGCAGGAAGAAGATTGCAAAGGTGGCTTAAGCAGCTATCAAATACTCACAGGACATCAGTTAAGAATAAGGAGAATGCCAGAATCTATTCCAGATAGAGACCAACTTTGTGAAAAAAATCATTCGATGAGTCATGGATGGAAATGCGAAGGCAGAAATAGAGTAAGATGCATATTACAATTTTATTTACTCAGGCTTTTCTGTAAAAGCCTATGATGCAGAAAGAATATTCCTGGGGAGAGCAGGAAGGAAGCATCTCTCCACATGGTTTAGGGCTTCCTTTATCATCTCAAATGCAATCACGAGCAGCTTCAACTGACTGACAGAAGTGCTATAACTCTTCTGAAAATATTTACTCTCAGAGACATTTTCTGCATGTAAATTCCTTTCATTTCATCATCCACTAAGCCAACAAATAAATCATTTGTTTTCTTGTAGTGATGGGTAAGTACAAGGACTACCAGGAGAGCCACCAGATGAGACAAGGCACACAGACACACACAAAACCAAAAATCCAAGTGCATAGCACTGAACCACAGAGCTAAGTTACAGTCATATGGATGCTGAAAAGCCTTTGTGCACACACCACATGAAAGGAATGGGACCTGGAGCACAGCGCAGGTACTGTAGGAGTTCTACGTGCATCCTTTCTTATTCCGTGAACCACCCCTTGATTAGAAAGGTTTCTTCGTGCAGTTGAGAAGATGCCAACTTACTCTTACTGCTCAATCTCAATTCCAAAAACCTTTATTAATGTCTTGCAAATAAATGTTATCTGTACTCTGACTCTGAAGCTTGCAAATAGAGAACAACTGTCACCCTGGAAATATTTGACTCAATTGCTTCATGTTCTTCTGGAGGGACAGGCAAACAGTTCACAGGCACAGTCAGATTTGATAGGTCTGAAAAGAATGAAGCAAGAAAAATCTCCAAAATAGAGCCCATAGTGCCACAGTTGACAGAGGGCAGCAGGAAATTTCCAAGCTGTCTAAATTCTGGAAGAATTAATTGTACTTTCTTGTTATCAGTTGAACTTTGGAAATATCACTGAATACTGAAAATCTAGCACAGATTGACAAGAAAGCCTCCCACTATTTTTCTTCAGTCTAAACAGAAGAAAGAACAACACTATTTGATGAAAAATATCTGAAATTTTGTACTGGTAACTGTAGTGTGGGGAAAGCAGAATGAGGAGAAAGAAAAATGTCAATTACCAGATTATAACTGATCTTTCCATTTGCTAAAGATTTGCAAAGTGAGTCAAGGGTTTCACAGCCAGTCCCCATTTCCACATGCAAAGACCTTGACCCACAGCTGATACAGAAAGTCATCAGTGGCACTGCAAAATTTATCTCTGCTAAGGAGCTGGTCTAGTTATTGCTTTTATATGGAGATATACTAACAAAATTAGTTTGACAAAAAAAACCAGTCTGGTGCTAAATTCTTGCTGGTGGAACATAACTTCCAAGCTGGCCTTGCTGAACATGGAGGCCCACTCAAGGCTACAGCCCCAGCTGGATGAGAGCACATCTTTAATTCCTGTGCCTGGATGTCTGGTGAATCCAAAGCTGGAGATAAAACGCACAAAATGTGGTCATTTCAACTGTGGGGAGAGCAACTGAGTAAATCTAACACTCCAGTGAGCAGGATGCAGTGTGCTGCAGCGTGCTCATTTGCCCCAAGCTCTGCTTTAGTGCAAATGCTGACACTGTATTAATGGGAGCCATGATTTCACAGGTATCTTTAATATTTTTACTAAAGTGATGATTTTTACACTATTATTTCTAAAGTAATGTTTTCTTAATCTTATGAAAAAATAATAAAAATAATAAAAACTATCAGCTACTAAAAACTATCAGTGTTTAGTAGAGATTTTATCTTCTGGACTCACATATCTCAAGAATCAGCAGGAAATTTGAAGCAATAAAATCAGACTCAGTTGGTATACTTAGTCATTAAAAAAATAAAAAACCTTGAAATTTCTCAAAACTAAATTTTCCATTCCCAACCTGCAGATGGCTTTAGTTACAAAGCTAAAAGCTCAGCTGACTAATGTGATGGCTAGGAGAGGCTATGACTTTGGGTGGCCAGACAAGACCCACGAAAAAAAAAGGAAAAAAGGAAAAAAAAAAAAAAAAAAAAAAAAGCCCATCCTGTTCAGTGCACAAACAGAGTGGGAGCACTGAGTAAGTAAGGATGGAAATCCAGTAGAGACAGATTGTGAAAAGAGGGCAAGGAGGAGTGAAGAACACTTTCAAATTGAGAAAAGATTTGTGGCTTAGTTCGTGTCTGCCACTGCAAGCAGCTCCTATCCCTCTCCCTTGGGAGGCTGCACTACGGAGGGGGTTGTTCTTACCTTCTCCAGCCAAATGCTGTTACTCAGCAGTTCCCGTGTTCTGAGCTCTCCCCAGGGGATGCGGGGAAAGAGCCATTTCACACCCCTGGTGCGATCCAGGTCTGGGCAGACTTGCCAGCCACTGCGGTTCCTGGGACCTGTGCCAGCACGGATAAGTCTGCTTGTCAGTATAAATCCCATGCATACATAGGCCATACACTTGTGCCAACCTTTTTTTTTGTTTTGTTTGCCCTTCTATCCGAGTTCAGTAGTGCTTTCTCATTAGCTAGGAGGTTTTTTCTTTTAAAATTGAATTGCCCTTGGAAACCACAAGGGTTTGTAAGTTCAGAAAAAGAGGAAGAAAAATTACAGCATGGATTTGAACTAGTTTTGCAGTTCCTGTGAACTTCAACAGTGGTTCAGGGGACTTGAAAAGACCACAGATTCCACTGGAATCCCTCAGTCCTACCCAAAATGCAAAGAGCTGCATTTTATCTGATGCTGCTTTTACCTGGTGTGATTTAATTTTTTTTTTTCTTCCAGGGAATAGAGAACTCTCTTGGTGCCAGAAGCTGGGTTTTGTACTTTCCACCCACACAGAAGAATGTGTTTGCATATGGTATTTATGCCACTTTTGTGGGACATATGTTTGCGTGTCTACCTCCCAGAATGGGAAGTCTCAGGCAGTGGGTGGGAGGAGGAACAGCAGGCCAGAGCCTTCTGCTTCCGCGTGGAAAAGAAAAGTTATGGAGCTCCAAATGTCTTCACGTTTGTTTTTACAGTGGAAGGAGGGGGAGAAAAAAAAAAGAAAAAAGGACAAACAAGGGCAAAGTATAGAGAGGGAAGAGACAGTAGCAAGTAGGAAGAATTTATGTATATAAATAATAGATATGCATGTGTGTTTATGCATGCACATACATACACGCCAATCTTACTCAGAAAAGGGCAATCTCAATAAAGTTTCCTCCAAGTGCTAAATGTAACAGAAGCATGAATAAAAAGAAAAAGATCTCCACACAGAGCAATAGCAACTGTACTTGAGATGGTTCAATGACAGAATTACTGCTGATTGCAGTGAACTCACCAGAACAGAGTGTGAACAGTCCATGTTTTCTACTCTACATGGATAAACAGCTGCTTTTTACATGTAGCTTCAATAGCTGTACGTGTTCATTTCATTCCAACTCTTCCAAGCATATTAAAACATTACTGAAGGTGAGCTGGCATAAGGTACCACCTGCCTGAGCCCCTGGCCCAGGGCTGCGAGCACACACACGTCTAAGGCAGTGCCATTAACACACTCTTCTAAGCAGGACCAGTCATAACAGTCAAGTCAGACAGTACAAGCATTTACAGGGTGGTCGGAGGAAGTCAGGCTTCACTCCATACCCCTAAAAGAAGCCCAGCAGATTTACATACCTCTCCCCACATCTTTTTATACTTTAGTTTTTCACCTGCAGTATGCAAATAACCACATTTCACAGAGCAGCTGTTACAGTAAATACCTGATCTGCTCTCAAGCACCAAGCAAATAACAAGGTGGGAGAGAAGGTTACATGAGTTTTGAAGATACAAGAGAAAAAATTAAATTAACACAAAATCTGGTGGTAAATTACATATTTTGATTTTTGTTTCTCCAACAAAGAGAACACTCCTTTACATTCAACTGAATTACCATCGTAAGTTAGAAATTTGTGCAATCGAAGCACTGGTCGTGCTGCTAAACACTTCCCACTACTGCTATTTAACATCTAGCAGCAATATAGGAAAGAGGAAGGTAAATGAAAGGTTGGTAAGGATTACCAAGACAATCTCACTGCCAAGCCCTACAAAGACTATCGAATTCCTAATAATGACAGATATTCAAGAAAGACAAGAAGAAAAGATCTGGTGGTAAGTACGAGGCACAGGCCTAAGCCAGGAGCAAGGGACCCTAATGGAAATTTTCTACATCAGGGAACATTACTGCTGAGTGTGGAAATACAACTGCATTCAGCATCACAAGGAGAGCATCAAAACGCCCCCAAAACACACTTGAGAGAGCAGAATGTATGTTTTGTAAACCAGATGTACTGGAAAATTCTTCCTACCACCCCTCTACAAATCTCCAGCAGGGCAGCTAGGCCATAGAGGAGGAGGAGAAGCAATCAAGTCCTGGGTATGTATGAGTGATAAGAGTATCTGTGAAGTGATAGCCATTATTTCCTTGCCAGCCACCTGCACTGTGAGTGTCAGCCAAAGGCAGGTGACAGGCCAGGCTCACGGAAGAGCTGTCTGTCACTTGCCACAACCTACTATTTCAGAAACATCTGAAAGGGCAACTGCATCCAGTGGGGACCATCTGGCAATCGATATAAAATAAATGCATTCCAGCTCAGCTCTTGCTTTGTACTGTTTAATCTAGGATGCTTTGTGTGGCTGATCTGTGCCACTTGTGTCAAGATAGTGTTATTCATTAGAGCAAAAGCCCCTCCGCCAGCCTTGTCCCCGCACAGCGCCCACGTTTGTGGAGCGCAGAGGCAGTGGGGGATGGCAGAGCGAGGCTGGAGCGCACACCAAAGCAGCCCCAGCGCTCACGCAGCTGCAAAAGCTGAGGAGGCTACTGTGTAGGAAAAGGGAAGAGGGATTTTGGGAGACGTGAGAAGTAATTTCAAACAGGCAGGTGAGACTGTTTCCTTGGTATCTCAAGCCAAAGAAGGGAGAAGACTCAAGAGTTAAGCTGGGTTTGTGACTTGCATTGCAAAACACAGCATGCTCAGGGAGACTCACCAGCTCCAGCAAATTCACTTCTTTCCCTGATCAACATCCTGTTCCTGAATCTTTCCAATCCCTCCATCCAGGGATTAGTTTCCTCCCCACCATCCCCTCTCTCTGTGTCCTGAACTCTCTCCCCGCTCCTTCTCACCCCATCCTGGAGGCTCCATGCACTATTTCCACCTTTCCACCCAGCCCTGCGAGATCTGGCTCCCCAAGTCTTCCCCAAAGGAAGTGCATGGCGCATTTCTGCTGGCATCGCTCTTCTTCCTTCCAAATCCCCAATTTCCCTCTTCCCTTCAAAGCTCCTTTCCACAGCTCTCCTGTTACTACAACTTGTCTTTTTTGTCTGGAAAAGAATCTTCACAACATCAACATATTCTGCTTACAGGAGTGCAGAAACAAAGCTGTGACAGCAGGTATTAAGCTAGGAAAGTCTAGAAACAGAATTTCTGTTCAGCCAGTTTGCACACTGTGCATGTTATCCATTTTCCCTTTCTGGTCACAAGAGCAAACCTCCACACAGAGAGGAACAGGGTTTTTTCTTCTTCCAGAACGCTCATACCCCATTTCTGTCCAGAGCATTAACTGGACAAGGGTTTGAGAATATTCTTGTTTCTGACACCTCACAACAGTTAAGCAAGGAGCTTCAGCAATTTGTCACTTCTGTGTGGAGCTAAGTATGGAACTGACAGTATGAGGACAGAAACAGCATCCAGCAGTTAAACATAACATGAAATCTAAATCAAGTCCAACTCACCATCTGCTTATTCACTTCATCTTCTCCTTTTAATTGTTTTCAGCAGGTTAGGACACACAAGCTCCTCTCTCTGAAGAATTTTCTGTATTAGAACTAGCCAATGCAGAAATCTGAATTAAAAAATAAAAAAACAACAACAAATCATTATCAATGGTATAGCTCTAAATACACTGTTGCTTTTTTTTATAGTTTGTTTCTGATGCCTGAAATCTAATGCATTAGTAGATACAAATTAATGGAAGCAACATACATTGGAGTAGCTAGTGCCTTGTGGCCATTCTCCTCAGACATTTCCTTCCAGACTTAAAAGCTGTACAACCAGACTACATTGTAGCACACGTACCAGTCTGTAGAGAAGTTAGCCTGGAGTCCTTCCCCAAGGGACATGGATAGTGTGGTCTCACTGGGTAGGGCTAAAGGTTGCACTGGCTCTGCCACCAATCTGTTGGTCAGGATACTAATCTCAGAATATTTCATTTCCTCTTGTTGCTTATCTAGAAGCTGAAGGTTTTGCTGCCTCGCCATTGAGTTATCCTGCCACACTGATGCTCAGGGATACCTCAATATTGCAGCCTTTTTATTGCATATGAGAAAAGCAGGGGAATATGCTTGTCCTGAGTGTTTTGTCCACAAGAGCATCTGCCAGCAAACCTGGTTCCATGGACTGGCCTGCGCAGGAGAATGTCTCAGATGCTGTTATACAAATGTTGTTAAATCAAGATCTCTTCTGCTTTAAAATCCATTTGGTGATTTTTTTCACGCTCCATCCAGCTGTATCGAGATGGGGTGTGTGCCAATATCATTCTCAAATGTGCATGTTCTCCATTTGCAAGTGAGGGTTTCAAATGGGTGGGAGGTATGTTAGGTGGGGCAAAGACAATATCTTCCTTTCCATTCTTGAGCTTGCCAACAGAAGCAAATGCAGCCTGAGGCGATTCCAAGAGTCTCTTGAGCATATGGACCAGCAGCTCTCAGCACACTCAAACCTCCCATTCCATTTGATGTGTTGGCAGAGTGCCCGCCACAAACACCTCGTTTCACAGTCAAAAATTTTTTCTGCCACTATTGCTATTATTCAAAGCAGCCGTAACACACATGCAACACCAGGAACACATTTTTGTTCTGCAATTAAGGATGAGGGAGTTACATACATCCAAGTTTAAGCTACACACAAAGTATAGCACAGGAGTGCGAGGTACCACTGCTACTTTTATGGATGATGCTAAGTGCATTATTTTAGACTCTGCTGGCATCGGCGAAGTCAAAAGGCAACTACGGGCATGAACCTCATTTTAGGTAAGTGCTGGAACTTCTGTACCGAGCTAGCTGCAGCGTGATCCATTTCAAAAGCTTTAATAAATGAAACTAAACAGTTCTCAGTGACACTGAGCTTGGAAAAAAGACAAGGCACAGTTGGCAGACTAGTCCATCCTCCAATCTGTCTGCAACTGGCATCCAACATTTAATCGGGAGGCTGCATGTTACATGCATTGAAGTGACCTTGAAGTCACTGTTTGCTTTAGAAGGGCAAATAGGAGGGAGCCAATACCAAAGTATGAGGTGAGGGACACACGTGAATCACCCAGTTGGCTTTTCCTTTTGCAACTTTTCCCTCGCTTTTCACAGCTCCCAAAATATAAGTGTTGAAATATTACTCCATTATTTTATGTCTACACAGTGAAGCCCCTATCTGCAGACAGTGCAAATTAGTATTCCTGCATGAAACCAGACAGTGCTAATCTACTCCAAAGGAGGCTCTGTAGCAGTCTTCCTCTCAGTTCCACAAACAATAGTCCGTTAGATTTAAAGAAAGAATGTCTTTAACAAGGTAGTGTCTACCACACGTGTGAATTTTCCATATTGTAACCATGGCTCAGGAAGTGCAACAGCTCATTGTACTCTGGGCTGGTGCTGCCCGCCCCCCCTGCTTTTTTTTTTTAAACCTGGTGTGTTACAGAAGACATTTAGGAGCTTCTCCTTCTTGAAGGACTGAAACCAATATGGAAGGAGATATAGATGGTAAACATTAGGTTTTCTGGATTGACTGAGGGAAGCTTAACTATCAGGCTGCTTTGGCCATATATGTCATGTCTACAGAAAACTAGTTGTGAAAAACAAAGTCACCTAATAATTGAGATTGAAACAACCTGGACTCTTGTGTGGGTGACACCATATCATAGCTTTTTTTACTCAGTTTAGTTTTGTTTTTACCCTCAGTCACAGAATTCTCAGGAAGGATTCTGTATTTTACTTCTATTTCTTTCTTAATTATACCAAAATACTGAGATAACTGCCCAAATTTGCCTTCTATTACATTCTCTCTCTTCCCTCACTTTTCTTTTTTTAAGTAGAGAAGGTTTCAGAAGTTCATGAATAAAATAGCATTTTGTTCTTGCAAAACTCTGCTCCTAGGAGGTTTACAACATCTTTCAAAACCATTAATTTATTAAAGACTTAAAATAATATTGAGAATGCAGAAGTGCGATCCAGTCCTTCAATCAGGAGATAATAACCATTTCCTAAGTCTCTTTGGGCAAGTCATTTAGTATTAGGCCCACAAAGATACAGAGGCAATTAATTCCCCATTGAAATATATGGTAAGTTAGATACCAAAATAGAAGCTCAGCATTTAAAGACCTCTGTGGAGCTCAGCCAGTTCTTTACGCACAAAATGCAAAAATCCATATCTTAAAGGCAGCGGGAACATGAGCGCATGACTGAATACGTGACACTCAACTCGGAGCACACACCAGTTCTCACTACCAGAGACAAGAGCAGCAAGTCCCATCCACAGAAGGCAGAGGCAAAGCCAAGCCAAGCAAGCAACTGTCATCACCATCACAGATGTCTGGAAAGTTCCCTACCTTACCAGGTGCACTAAGAATGTAGTAATTCCATAACTAATAATCTCTTCTATATCTTTTCCACTGTTGAGTGAAAAATGCTCTTTTTATATTTATCATATGAAGAAGCAACTACATACATTTGACATTCAGAAAAGTCAAGAAAGAACAAAGTGGGAATCATTCTTGACAACAGCTTTATAACCAAAGCACCGGACACAAGAAATCTCAACTCCCCTGGCCTTTCACCCTTACACTCCAGCTCAGCCCTATAAAATGCTACTGTGGCAGGTGCTCTCGGCCAGATAAAGGAAGCCAGGAGAGCAGCATTAGGCAGTTATATATGCCACTAACCCCATAACGTTTAAGCAGCTACAAAAAAGAAAGAGGCAGGGAAGATGACCAGAAAAAGGAGAATTGCCTCTAACTCTGGTTTGATGGAATTATTTGCAGAGTCTTGGGGAACTGGATTGTTTTATTATATTCTCCTTTTTCATTATAATGGCCATTTCTGAAAATGGGCTGTGCTTGCTGCTCTCCAGGCTCCCATCACAGCAAGATATCCATGAACTGCAGAAAACAGGGAATGTATTTAATATGGGCCAGAGAAAATGAGCAGAAAATTGAAATGCCAAGGTTGTGTGGGCAACTGGTTTTGGTTGATGATTATGAGAAGAGAGTTTGTTTGAAATACTTTAGTTTGCTATGTAACAACAAGATTTGGTACATATGTGTCCAATCAGAACTTCAATCCCTCCCCTCTCTCTCCCAAATTAGGCTATTCTTTTTTTGCCTGCTGCATTTCTGTTAAGAGTGTTGCATGCTTGCACAATTAATACAGCTTATCATGCAGCACTAAGAGACATTTAGTGCGGGGCTTATTATTGGATTTTGTGCACTATGTGCAAAGACAGTGGAGGTGACAAGGGACTTTTAAGGCTCTAGTATTCTTGGTTTTACATTAAGGACTTGCATTTGTCATCTAATTAGTCATCTAATCTTTTTTACTTAATACACTATGTTTCCAGAAGCATCAGCTAAAGCTGGAATATCTTCAAATTGTGTGAAAGTCTCTATCCCATATTCCTGTTCACACCTGCAAACAGGCACTGCATCCTGGTTGCCAGAACTATCAGCTTTCTCACTGAGCTTTTGGCCCTTTGCAGCACATGGCAGGGGGAGACTGTTTTTGCCACCAGCTTTGCAGCCAAAGCATTGCAGAAATGTATACAACTGGTAACTCATGTGGTGTTATGCCTCAATCAAGAGACATGCCACTGATTGGAAAAGTGGTTTCTCTGAAGCCACAGCAAAGCAAAGTGTAGCTCTGTACTGCAAAGGCACTTCCAAACAACAGAAAAAACTTCACACCTTTGAAGAGCACTGATGTTCAGATTTCTACACTGTAACAACTAAGTAGTAAAAATACTAATCCATTCATAACATTATAGAAGGAAAAGCTACAATATTTATTTGCACAGTGATTTACAAGGCCTTAGATGAGCAGGTTGATTTTCCAAGGGCCAAGTTGCAGTCGCAGCACCTGAGGCTGTCTGGCCACGGCCCGCTTTCTTTCGCTCTGTGTTTGTACAGTTCTTGGTGTAGTGGGGTCGAGCACAGCAACACGGGCTTGCAGGTGCTACTCCAATACAAATAGTAAATAATGATAAAGCGAGCACACAGATTACATTTATTGAACTTGTAAATGTAGTTTGTTCTGTACAGACTGTTCTGCACCAGCACTAGCTTGTGAGTCAATACGTGAGGAGTCATTCTAGTGGAGCTGCTGTATCTTCCCTATCACAGCACCTTATTCTTAAGCTGTGAGCAGTGCCTTATGAGAAAAAAAAAACCTCTCAAATAAGTTAAAACTTCCTTGGAATTTTCTTAAATGATCACATTATAATTGCCACAATGCTCCCTAGCACCTGCCATTTTGCACTCTAATGATACTCCAAGTGATCAAAGGCACAAAGCTAAGTGTACCCTCTGGGAAAGGGAATGTGCTGTTCAGCTTCCTGCCCTGCACCTTTTAGTCCCCTGTTGTCTTTTATTATTGAAATCAGCCATTAGAACCATCTCTGTTGCTCTGAACATCAGCTCACACAGTGACGTGAGATTAATTTCTTTTTTTAATTCAGTTACAAAAAAAGAGTGACAATTTACTAATAAAATGGAAAGGCTACAACTGTCATCTTCCCAGTACATACTTGTGTGGATGCAAGTACTTCCCACTACTTTTAAACCTCGGCCAAGTTATTTTCCTGCAACTTCATACGAGACACATATAACATATGCATGCACACATGCGCACATGTGCATAACCTATACACACACTCTCATAAAAACAGGTTCATCTTAAAGAAATAATTATTTTCTGCTGTAGAAACTTGGAATAGCCACAGAGCAACAAGACTGTTATACATCCCTCTAACACTACCAAAGACTCACAATGAAACAGATTAGTAATTCTTGTACGGTTCTAGTATGTCTTCATTTGTCAAGTTGATCACAAAAGTCAATAAATTAGAAAAGCTACTAGAATCTGTAAATATAAACTAAAAGCTTCAGCTCCTTTGACCCCAGGCACTTAGCGTTACCAGAACGCCTAACAATAAATATGGGATGCCACAGCATTAGTGCCCTCAGTAGCTTCCCTATGGACATTGGTATGGCAATATATAACATGAGGAAATTATTCAGCATCCGTGAGAAGAATTGTTTGCTCAAAGGCCCAGGAAAAAAAAAAAAGTTAGACCAAAATTCACTTAAATAGGATTAGGTAAGGGAGAAAACCCAGGGCACTTTGCAATCACAGGCCAGTAACCTTCATTAATCACTAGAGCAGAAACACACAGAAGATGAATTGTTCACAAAACTAACACTTGGCTAAAGTATTAAGTAATATATATATCTATACTGCCCTCCATACCAAACCAGCAAGAGATGCATGTGATTCAGTAGGCTATTCGTGAGAAGATGTTAAGAAAACAACAACCCACCAGACATTTCTGAAAATTAACAGCATAACTGATTGTTGTGCTAACAGCTGCCATGGCTGTGGTTTTTTTTTTTTTTTACAGGATGGATTGTAAATGTGCTTGAGCAAAATGTACAATCATTTCTGTGCTCTCCCAACTTAAACACATTGGTGCAAGATGTAAAGAGATAAACCAGGTTGTAGCCATGAGCCTCTAATCAAAACAGGCCAATGTATTTGAGCACTTGTGCATTTCTACAGTCTGATAAATCTCCACAGCATTTCACTGCAGATCTTTGCTGTTGTTTTCTCCTTTGTATTTGTGTGATTCATTATAAATCCAATAAACAACCTCAACTAAAAAAAAAAAAAAGTAATTTTCTTTACTGTGCTGTTTGACAGAGGCTTACAACTAACATCACTATTCTATCAATTTTGTCCTTTTCCTTTTGATAACTATCCCCTCACCTTTTCTTAAAGGCATTTCCAATTAAATTGAAATCACCTAGCCCTCATTCTTGTGGTCATTTCCCTGGTTATGCACCACCATTGACAGTGGTGCTGGAAAGCTCTGGAAGCAGAATTTCTCCAGTTTGCAAATCCTTTTTGTGACTATGGCCTTTGCAAGTGATACCAGACCTAGATTAGTCAAACAAAATACAAGCAACAAGAACATAGCTCCCTACCTCTCCCTCACACTGCCTTGGCTATTTTCCTCCCCTCTGAGCAGCACCACTTATTTTCAACATGCTATGTTTTCCATGGTCCTTCTTTTGAAAAAAAAATTGTGAGGTGATTATGATACAGAAAACAGCCCACAGAAAAACTGACAGAAGCTCCAAAAACTCATTTCACTTAAACTAACTAATCAACTCCTTCAAATCAGACATGAAATCTACTTCCTAGACAACACCTCACCTTTGCATTCTCCAATAAAGGTGTACAGGATTAAAACACACCATTCAAGGTTAGTGTCACTGAGAGTCAACAACAACAAAAAATAAATAAAATTCCTAGCTGAAAGCAGTATGCAAGATTGAAACTGCAAACATAGTAAGAAATCACAATTGTTCATACTGCAGAAAAATTATATACAATGTTACAACTAACTTAAAAGTTGCCCTCCATTGTGCCAAAGGAAAACATTCCATGGCAAAGGAGCAGCATCTGGACAGAGCATGGAAGATTTCAGCAAGTGCAGAGCAGCCTTCTTCTTTCCCCCCCCCAAGCAGCAGCCCTGCACACAGAGACCCTTCCAGGGCTACAGCTATCCCTCGCTGCTGAATTTAAAGGCCAGGTCAGCACAAGGCATGCTGGGAAAACAATCACTTATGCTAATGACTCTAATTACATCAGTGATTGATCCTGCAGTGAGGACTTTCACCTGTGGATTTATTTATTTATTTAAGGACTAGGCATTCGATCAAATTTCTCTAGGATTGGGAACTTCTATATTTTACCACTGTAGCCTTGCTTCCGACTACCTCCGGTTGGAGATAACCCTACCAGAGCTAGTTAAACTACTACCTCGCTGAGTATCTCTGGCTTTTCTAGGGGTCTTGCTCCTCGTAAAAAGAGGAGAAGGGCCAGCTTTGCCAAGCTCCTCACACACAAAGCGCATGGAGACTGCAAAGCATTTTGCACCATGCACGGACTGCAGAGAGGGCAAGGGAAGCCTGGCGGTGGTAAAGCAGGAGCGCTGCCCTGCACACAGGGCACGAGTGACTGCAGGCACATGTGAGCTGGAAGAGGAAGGGGAGGAGAGACTGCAGCCCACCTGGCAAAAGGAGCAAACCTTTGCTCAAGGCCTAACTGCAGGCTTGTTTTTCTGCAGAAGTTACAAAATACAGACAGGCTGGGATTCTATTTCCCCCCAAAATCTAAGCAACCTAGACAAAGTCTCTCCATGTAAAAACTTAGGTAGTGCAAATGGCCTCTAATAGGGGTAAAGCCACATTACACCACTAAGGATCAGACCAGGAGGAAAAAAATGTTAAAAAATCCTTATTTAAGGGCATTAGGTTCATTTTAACCTTGTTTTGCGCTGGGTAAACATCTTCAAAAATACAATGCTGTTGAGAAACAGGACAGTACATTCTGCAACATACTATTAATAGACTTTTAAAATGTACTAATAGTCACTAGGACAGGTGTGTTATACTGATACATATGCTGCCCAAAATTAAAGTGGCACTAGCAGTATCCATGAAAGAACAAGAACTGCTTGTTGAGCTGGGAAAGCAGAAGGGAATCACTGTGCAGGTGGTGGCACAAGGCCAGCTACCTGCGGACAAGGTCCCACCAGCCTGAGGAGAGCCCTGGGGTATCACAGACCTCCCTGCTCTCACCGAGCACCTCCTCGGTGAACAGGAATTACGAGCTGCCTTCTCTGCTCTGCTTTGATGTAAAACACCTGCCTCCAGAGTCACACTGATCAGTCAAACTGATACCTCATTTGGGGAAGGATTAACAAGTGATTTGTGATGCATATGAAATATTCCCTTGATTCTGATATGAAATATTTGGCAGCAATCCAACCCCCTGTTTAGGCTTTACTGATATGTGTTGCACCAGTTCTCAGCAAAAATGGAGAATCCTCAAATATTTGTCTTCAAATTTTTCGGCTTTTCCATGTGCTAATCAATTTTTGGTCTAAGATATTCTCTAAATTTAACTTGAATCCAGGAGAGTTAGTTTGTTCTCCCCAACATTCAACTGACTTTTCATTTACTCTTCATCAGGGAAAAAAAGTCACTTTGTTACTCAAAAACCTAAAGGAGAGTAATGACATAGCAGTCACAGAGACTGCATGCTGTGGGAGTGAAAAGACAGGCAGATTTATAAGAAAATATGTTAACAAACAGGACACACACTGGTCCCCCTGGCATCTAGAAATGAGAACAGAAAGAACAAAAGCCAAGAACCAATATAAGCAATGTAGCCATTGGTTCAACTTGTAGCAAAAAAAAATAGCTCACAGTAAAATCTGCAACACTCAAGGACTTGCTAGGACAACAAAAACACATGTAAGACAAAGAAAGAACCAAAGGTGACAGCCTCCCTCCAAAAATTATAATCATTTAATTTGCATGAAACTATGAAATCCCAAGCCTGGAGAGATTTTCATATTAATGGTCAGCAGATGCCTACCCTGATGAGGTACAGCTGCAAAAAAGGAAATCAGCTGTAAATCAGAGTGCCTGATCATTCTGAGAAACCTAATCTGTAGGTCACTAACAGGACTTTTACCTTTCTAGATCTTGAGTTTTCCCCTTTTTCCTCAGTAGATGACAGAATCACCAACAAGCTCCAATTTTGGTTCATGAAACTAAGAACTTAGTGGAGGCATCTGTAGGTCCCATGGTTTTTGGACTCAATGAAACCTGCAACATGTTTGAGGCAGAGGCTGCCAAAACATTCATTTTACTTCCACTTTCTCTTCCTATCAGCTCTTGCCCAAGCCACAGTGAAGCAGTGTGAGGACAGGAGCAGATGATTTGTTCTGATGAGGAGCCCTCCCTCCTTCAGTCACTGAAACTCTCACAAACTTCGAAGGCTTCTAGCTACGTCCTTGGCCCAGATTTTGCTTCCTACAGCATTTAAAACATCATGTTTGTGCTGGTACAGGCAGGTAAAGGTCTTGGCCATGGTGGACTAGTGGGTCATGACAGGGCCGCCCGTGCACCTGCTGCCGCCTCTGAACTCTGGGCCAGGGAGCCTTTCAGACAGATTCCCTGCAGCTTCCCCGACGGTGGGCGACTGACCCTCCATGACACGGGCTCCCTGGGACCTTCCTCCGTTGCATGGGTCCCGCAGCCCGGCCGTGCTGTGCAGCTGGAGCCCCACCGTCGCCAGGAACCTTCCGGAAGCGGCTGACACCAGGGCTGGAGGAAGGCCCCTGATCTAACACTGGGTTTGAGTGCCAGCAAATCCCTCGACCGCCTCAACCTCAGGAGAATGCGGAGGCACAAACTGGACGGAGGAGCCAGCCTGTGCCTGCCCGGCACAGCATCCCTCGGCTCTGCGCCAACGGGTGCGTTCACGCTCACCGTGTCGCTGCACGGCCGCAGCTCCCACAGAGGCAATGGGAGCGCGGAGCGGAGCGCAGGCCCACGCTGCACAGTGCTGCTCCTCGCAGAAGGGTCCCCAGCACGGAGCCGGGGTGCAGGGGATGGCAAAGCAAGGGAGGGCTTAATCATGTCCTCACCAAGTGTCCTGCTAAGGGCCGCGGGCAGCGGACACGCCAGCCTCAGCCTCTGCTCTGCGTCTGCACAGCGCAGATGGCGAGGGGGAGAGCAGCTGCTCTGCGCCAACTCGTGCCCCGCAGAGGGTGAGCTCTGCCACACGCACGGCTCTGGGGAGGAGAGGTGACCCTGGCCGGGGCCTGCGCCACTGCTGGCAGCAGAGCAGCTACTGCTCTGCTGACTCCGGTCTCCAGCAAAGCAGGACTAATTTGTGTCAACTCCTGCTGCTCAGCCTCGTCACGCACGCTGCTCCCCTCTCGACTTCTCCAGACGTGCTGTACAACGTAGAGCCCAAGCCCGCTTCCGACCCATTTGTGTGTGTTTAATTCCTGCCCCGTCCAACCCAGCACACTTGGACCACTGGACTCTGAGGTAAAGAGCAGCCCAGTGCTAAACAAGCAGCAAGTCAGACCTGCAGAAAGGGCCCACAGCCCGTATCCGGCTCTGCAAAGGAGGAGGAATGATCTGTGGTGAAGGATATCCCAGGAGTTCTGCCTCACTCCTTGGCAAAGCCATTTCATTTCTCAGTCTCCCCCCTGCAATCATGCAGCATTTTGTTCACACTTGCATTGTCTCATACATGTAATGTACAAAATCTTGAGTCACAAATTATTTTTTATATCTGTTTTGGCCAATTCCCCGATCTCATACGTAGGCAGTATGAACACAAAGTATGCATTTTTCAACTCAAATGGCTAGAGGAATTACTAGAATTTCAGTAATATCTCCATGTTTCTCTGTTTCTGAGACATACTTATTTTCACATAGTTTGCAAATACATTTCATAACTCATGAAACCTGGAGATAATGTAGACTACAACAGACCTCCAGAGATTAGGGTTTGATTAACACAATGGTTTTGAAGAAAGGTTCATCCTGTGAATCAAGTAGATTTTCTTCCCATGGCAGAAATGAGTAGCTCTACTGTATATATGTCAGGCAAAATGGCAGAATTTGCTTCCAGGGAAGACAGTCCTTGCTGTGTTCCCCAAAAATCTGCAAATTAATCTCATCCTCTCCATCTAAGTACAAAGATACATCTGTAAATATTGCTCAAGATAGCATTCTTCATCTTCAGAGTAGTAGAGCTGCTGTGATATAATGTTTTCTTATTTTATGAACATTGAATATAACCCCTTTACAAATCTTTTGTGTCTTGTGTATGTTACTGCAAACTCAGGCAGGCTCCAGAGATTTATGCACTATTATTGTGCAGTCAGTTTTAAATAGCTTTTAAATTGAATACAAACACTTTATCCATCAAAAGTGAAAGGCCCTTCCTCTGCATACCACAAAGGTATGCACAAAGGTATATACCACGTAGATTATGGATATATTCCTTTCTGCTGAAACAGTATGGCTGAGAAAAGTCACAAAGCAGTTTGGTAACTGGAAGCATATTTCATAACTGCATGGTATTGCTATTAAAAACGGTTATCCGTGCTCTACTTTGAGTAGCCGTGTAGTCTTTAGTAATTTATATAGGTATAGCTTTAGGATGTCTGTTTTTCCTATTATATAATAATAAAAAAATCTTGTTACATTAAAGAAAAAATCTGCAGGAAGAGGTTTCTATTAACCTGTACCAAAAGCAAAAGTTCTAAGGCTGTACCTCTGTGAAAGACCAGCTTTAGTACAATGCTCCTTGTCTGCTCTCTTGGCATGATGTAATGTGGATGAAAGATGGTGGTGTTTTATTGACCCACTCAAAGTGCGTATTGACCTGGGATGTGATGGTGAGCAGGACATTGGAACACTGTACAAAAGTGTCCTGATAAAAGTGCATTATTTAAAAGAAAGATACTTTAAAAGCACAAGTGAGATGAGCCTTCAGATCCCACAAGCCAAGGAATAATTCACTTCCATTTAAGAAAAAAAAAGAAAAAAGAAAGAAAAAAGAAAAAAAAAGAAAAGAGAAAAAAAAAAACAGGCCTGTTTATTGCCTGGAAATTTATGAAGCATTAAAAATTAAAGCTGACCAGCCACTTTAATTTTCTTCCCTAATTTGGCTACCTGTAGACTGAAAATCCCCTAACCTTTCCTTAAATACTGCAAAATCAGTGAAATAATTAGGCTGAATTTTCCATGAATGTCAGAGGTGTATTTTTATTTCAACCATAAGTAATAAGTACGTACACATTTTTGTACACATTTCTGTGCCGTGGCTTGTATTAGCAGTTGGAGGCATGGTTTGAAAAACTCTTAAAATACTCAGATAGAGAGAGATTTTTGCAATGACTTTTCACTTGTGTTTTGGTGAAGCTCTGCTAAAAGCTTGGCCCCATGCACAGCCGAAAACCTGTGCTCTGGGCAGGCATCTTCTATAGCAGAGACACATGCAGTGAAAACAACCCAATATGCAGAAATCCAAGACTGTTCCCAAGGGCTGCACTCCCCAGCACAGAGACCTAACGGCCCATATAAACTCTCTACAAATAGCTTGAAATGGATTTCAATAGTGCCTATAGGTCTCTCTGGATGTTGGTAAAGAAGTAAATTTAACTGAAAACCAAATTCAACTATACAATTGTGAGTAACTGTAAATATTATCCTCAAAAAGCCCATTCCAAATCTACAGATCACACGTGCCTGCTTAAGGTCCCACTTACTGGTTTGCCCAGGGGGTACATTTCACTCAGAAAAGGAATTGTGAATACTTACACATATTAACTTCAGAATCTCCATTCTAAGACCTGCACCTAAAAACCAAAGCTCAGTAACATTGTATGACAGAATGTTGCCTGTCACAGCCTAAATTTTGTGTATGCTCATGCTGCCAAGAATACTCGGTAGAAATTGCATGTGTGAGCAACACTAAATAATAAAATATCTCAGGAACCTGTATAAAATTTGCAGTGAAGAAAGGTCACATCAGTTAATCATTTAGCTCTAATTATTACTATCATGATTTGTACTGTTTCTGATACCTAATATTTCAGTATTGCAGCATTTACCAGTGCTGGTGAAAACCAGAGGAAACCAATGTATGGAAAAAGACCGATGTGCATGCACATACACAAACCATTTCCAATTAAAATCAATATTGGATCCCCTGTTATTAAATCTGAGTATCAAAATACACTCAAGGCACATTTTTGTAATTCCAAGCGGCAAGATTGCTCACATGGTACAGTGGAACTACTAGGAACATCACTAGTATCGATTAATGCAATACGACTGAGGGCAGAAATTAAGCTGGGGATAGGGATCTCCATTAAAAATGTTTATTGCTAAGTGCTCATGTATCACGTTAGTTTCTCTGCAGATCTGAAAAATAAAAAACATTAGAACCTTCTTCAGGGAAAAAGAAGTCATTTAGGTGACGTATTTGTCAGACAAATTTTGCTTCCTTTCTTTAATCCAATCTTATTTAGGGTGTTAAGAGTGCTAATAAAACCTGCTAGAAGTACCAGCTTGGGAAAATAGTTAAGCACATGCTTAACGCAAAGCAACACTTTAAGCAAAATATATCCTTTTCCCATCAGTTTTGAAATCAGTGGATTCAATAGCCTGAATTTAAGACTGGAAAATCAGGCTTGTTTTGGTACCTTAAACTGGATACAACAGAACAGTCCCCATCTATAATCTTCATCCCAGTTTACTCCACTAGCTCCATCAGATTGTAACCTGTTCAGGAAAAGATCCTATAAAACAGAACAGGGAATGTTTTGATACCATCCTCTCATCCTGACACTACCTGCAGAACCTCACTGTCTGGTAAAGACTTTGCAAACAACTCACCTTGCTGTGCAGGACTCAGTGGGAACCCGCAGCAGCTCAGGGTTGTTTGGCTTCATATCCACCTATTTTGCTTGATAATCCAGGCTCAAACAAAGGAAAAATGAGCCCAAAATCCTAAACTCATACCCAAACCTAAAATTTGTTAAAATTCAGACCTTCGGAGAATAAGGTAAGACTTTGCTTTTTAGAAAATCAATATGGGGTTTTGGAGGTGTTTTTTTTAATGAGACCTGCTGAATTGCATCAGCTTTGTGATAATACCTGCTTTGGTGGCCTGTGCTGCTACCCAGAGCCAGCAAGAGGGGCAGGAATCGCAAAGAGTTCAGGTGAACTTTCCTCTGAGCCCCCGTGAGCTCTGAATTTGGCTTTTACTTGTTCCTTATAGTTTGGAGGTCTATTACTCTGAACACAGGCATTAGCTTCTCTTTAGGGATTTCTACTTTCTTCCCATTTTCTAAATTGCCTGGAGTGGGCTGGAAAGAAAAGAATGACATTGAGATAAATATACGGAGGAATAATTTAAGGCATTGAAGAGAAACTTTTAGGCCATTATCAGAAAACAGAAGCAGTAGGATGCTATATTGGCAAAACACATACATTAAGGTTTCAAGACAGAGGAAAAGTTGCCTCTACTTGTGCCCAGACGAGCTGTTACTGGTGTAGTGGCACAATCTCCACTGGTGTTCCATTGATGAAAAACCTTCATAGTGCTTTTTTTTGAGTAGTTTTTCCTATGATTAAAGCAACATTCCTCACTAATGTGTTAACAGAGTCAGGGCATTAGTACCAGGATACTGTTAGCTCATG
This sequence comes from Crypturellus undulatus, assembly GCA_013389825.1. Lineage (NCBI taxonomy): Eukaryota > Metazoa > Chordata > Aves > Tinamiformes > Tinamidae > Crypturellus > Crypturellus undulatus. The sequence goes on from VWPW01013336.1 coordinate 1,681,423, forward strand.
GATACTGCCTGATGCTTATGTATCCCCTCTATGGTAACAAATGTGGCAGGGGGAGAAACAGTTAAAAGGTTGAAAAAACAGCAAAGGAAGCAAAGTATGTGTGAGCAAGCGAGAGGGAGCAAAAAATCTATAGTCAGGCCAGAATTCGTTCCTTGCCAAAAATTGGCAAAGAGATCTATTTTCAAGAGAAATGAGTCAAACCGGGGAAATAACAATAATAATGCTGTGTGCAACTTAAAACAGCAGCTGCTATCTGAGAGTAAACATTAAATGAGTTAGAAGACACAGAAGATTAGTCTTTTTTTGGTTTTCAAATTATAATCTTCGTGAAGGTTTTGGCTAAAAAATCTTTGACCTAATCACGGCTGTTTTGACAACTTGAATGAGATGCCTGGCAGCTGTAGTTGGCAAAAGGACCCCCAAATCCACAGATGCCATTCCAATATTTGGGCTCTTGTCTGAGCTATATAGGGATAACATAAACTCTACACCCCCAAAGCACTAGGCTCTGTATAGCCACTAAAAGATGCTGCAGCAACCCTGCAAACCGGGCTGCTTCCAAACTCACATGCTCCCTGGCTCAGCTTCTGGAAATGGAACCCATTACTCTGATGAACACAAAGGTACTTCCTATTCCTGCAGACAATCCCCGGGAACCTTTTTGTCTGCACCCACATACAAAGGCAACCAGTGGGTGCTGCGAGAACCGAATGCAGACAAGTTAGAAGAGGGCACCGAAAGCCTCACAGGTAAGTAAGGAGAAGTCAGCCTGGCTAAGTCCTCTGTGAATGAAGATGTTTCGCAGAAGGTTAAAAACATGCAAAAGATTTCTTATTACTACACAAATATAACCAGTGGAAAAAAAAACCTCTCTCATTAATACACAAAATGAATTAGTTAGATGATCTAAGTTAATTTTCTGTGCCCTGTAACCTGCTGGGTTTTACTTAGTGAGAATTTCCTGTCTGTCTAATTTTCATTGGCACATCAATTTTCTTGCAGTGCCTGATTCTTTTTCAACATCTGCTGCTCAGTTTGACAGTATTAATTTTGGATTTTTCCCCAGATCAGATTAGCTGAAGATTGTGGTGAATGCTGGCAGAAAATCTAAGTTTTCTGTCTCTCTCTTCTACTTTCCTTAATGAAAAAATGTTTTCTTGAGATAAATAATCATGCTATTACTGTATACTATATTGAAAATAATAAAATACTCAGAGAATATACATACTAATAGAGGCAAGTTTTCTCCTCCCTCTAAATTTCTATCTGTGCAGGCATCAACTCTATTATTCATGGCTACCATATCCATAGTGTGTATACACACACACTTCAGTGCATACATGTCAAAAATGTTCAGTTTCGCATGTGTGTAAATGCTGAAGTATAACTCTGTAAATACTCCTTATACAGGTGGGTTTGGATAGGACATAAAAACAGTACTTTGCATAATGTGATGATAGACTGTGTGCTTTGTGTCCTACAGAGTTGTAGGACACCAAAACATGGAGATATGTACTAGTATATTTATATATATATATATAAAAATATATAATTAATAGTCACAGACAGCAGCTTTACTGCATTGACCTTGTCTCAAGCACAGTCCTTGCCCAAAGGAGCTCACAATCTGTCTTTAAGGAAAGAGATGAGCTGCTCTCAGGCAGAATGGATAGAGATGCTCAGGAAATAATATTTGTCAGTATTATCAGTGATGATCAGTGGTGTCACCACACACTAACAGCACCTTATTTTTGCACATGATGGCAAAGTAGATGTTTGAGAAAAACAACGAAGTCCCTCTGCACCTCTGGGCAGGCCCTTTGCACAAGGCAGCAGGCAGGAGGCGAGTGCAAGCTTCCGTCCTGGATACTCCAAGACAAGGAAGATGGTCAAACAGTGCTAAATAAGATCAGGAATATTCATTTATTTGGTGAAAATGAGAAATATTGCCCAAATTAAACTCATTGTCTGCATTTGTCCTTACCTATAGCACTGCAATGATACGGTTAAAGCAACAAGCTAGGAAAATGGTCTTGGCAGCAACATTCTGGATGGATTCAGACAGAGCAAAATGCCTTGTGAAGGTCAGTAAGAACGATGTTGCAGTAATCAAGATGTGAGATGAGGAGTGTCTGGATGAGCCTTTTAGCTGTGTGGGCTGGACTGGGAAGGCTATATTTAAGATTAAAAAAAAAAAAAAAAAAAAAAAAAAAACTTTGCAGGATGCAGATACAATGTGACTATGAGGACACACACAGCATTGCAAGTGTGACGCTGCAGATACTGGCCCAAATAACTAGCAGGATGGCAGTGTTGTCCACAGTGGTTAAGAAGGGACATGGCAAGAAAGCAGCTTGGAGAAGAAGATTAAAGGCTCTGCTTTAGTCATGTTGAGCCCAAGCTGGTGGCTAGACAGCCACAGGGGATGCCAGAAAGACCAATTTTCCTTTGAGCAGGAGGAGATAGGTCTGGAATACAGAGAGTGAGAAGCAAAAGAGGGCAACTTTAGGGCAGGTTAAGCTGGGTTAGATACTCCAGGCACAAACACATCCTGAGTATGTGCAAGTGATCAGAAGGGGAGTCCATGCTAGGTACAGATCCAGACTCAAAGGATCAATCCCACCACACACTGAATCTGGAATCTGTGTAAGCGCATGTGCATTTTACTTCATTAATAAACTGCCCTATTTAAGAAAGCCGTGGTACAAAGCTGATGATGCTGTTTTTATAACAGGAAATAAAATATAGCTTCAGCTTGGTGTAGGTAGCTGGTGTCCTGATCTAAAGATAAATAAACCAATCTGATCCGAAAAATAAAACACTCATCTTTTCATAGAGCAGGAAAACCTGATTAGCATAGAACCTGATCTTTGCTTTCACTTATAATCCAGTAAACAGTAAATATCTATCAAGCCATTTCTCCTATCAGTTCTGAAAAATAAATATTTTGTGTTTTAAATATATGGGAGGTATTCAGATACTATGATGGCTAGCCAGAAAGACCTGTAAGCTGGTTGCAGGTAATTTATTGCCTGCACTGGGATATTAACAAGATCCATCATTTTGCTTTGTAGAAACCCATACACTCTCATGAGGCACTTGACTTTTATAGTCATTCCATTTAAAAATCAGCTCCATTTCAGTTCTAGATCTTTTGATCCTTATGCTTTAATGTACTGGACTGTTCAAAGTTAAGCAGGGAGCTGCCAAGTGTACAAATGATGTTTTAGCTTGATTAGCTCTGGCTTACCCTCCTTAGCATGAACTACACATAAGTGCATGCAAATATTATTGATTTGGAGTGACTGATCTATAATATTACTCTGGAGGTGAATTACCACAGACAAAGAGCAGGGAGAACTAAGTGCTCCATCTGGCTGCACCATTAACAATAAGACTTGGGAAGGCAGATTTTTAAACTACAGTCTCCCTAGATTTGGAGGATTACCATCCTTCTCTGACTAGACTTGGACAGGCTCACTTCACAGCACTAATTCTTCCCATTTCTATAAGCACCCCTGTATGAAAGGTGTGTTTTCCCTTCATCAGAGGCCTTTTACACATACCTGTATAAATTGCTGAAAATGTTTAGGCCATCTGAAGCACCCACAGTCACATTAGATAGCACTGATTTGAGATGTCTTTGAGTAGGCATTCATAGTCAAGGATGTGTTTGTGTATATCTTTTTCAAGGTGTGACAACTACAGTCACTTTCCCTGCCACAACTCATTTGAAAACATGCACTTTGAGCTCATCAAGTACTCTGGAAATTAGCTGGTAGATGTTTTTAATGTGTTTGCATGGTCTTTAAACTCGATTCAGAGCAATCCCTCGGTAGTAGTTTGTTGTGATCCTTAGACAGAGCCATCCTGAAAGGGGCAAAGCAGTCTGCTCTAGTTGCAGTCATTCTAAAGACATTTCAATGGCAAAATTTTAATACAGGCAGGAATGGAGTGCCTCCTACTGTTACATGTGCCTGGTGATTTCCATTTTAACACCCCCATTTTCTAATATAATCTAACTCTGCCAAACTTTAAATATTTGGTCTACAATTCTGCTTGCCAGGTGATCTGCATCATTGAAAATCCCATGGGAGAATTGTTGATTTTATCCTTGGAGAGTAGTATTGACAGGTGGTCAATCCTGAGGACAAAACATAGCACTGAACAGTTGTTCACATATACTGCACTGAGGGCAGCTGGGGCTCAGTGATAAAACGATCACAGTAAATCACAATGCATGTGCATGAGGAGAAATTGTACAGAATTAAAGCTGGACAGCAACTCAGGCTCCGAAAGCCCAAACACTGGAGTTCCTGATTCTTGCTAACATTAGTTTTATATGTCATTAAGCAGAGGAAATATTAATCTATGTCTTCACTGCCAGTATGTCAGCATCACTTACAGACTCCCTTTTGCTGTCTTAAACAACAAAAAAAAAAACCCACCACTGTCAGAGAAGTACAACCCAGCAGCACGTTGCAGGATGAATGTGAAGGGGTTGCAGCAAGACCATGAGACACTGTGCCATCTGGAGCAGTAAATGTTGCTGTGGCACAAGCTCTTTCTAGCAGGTACCTCAAACACAAAGGATCACATTGCTGTGAATCTGGTCCTAGCTGACTCCACATTTCTCAGTAAATTGAATGGCCTTTGCTTGCGGCTGTATCTGTGCCGTCATGCAAGGAACAGATTGACTCTGGCTTGCAACTGTTGGATTACTCCCTGGAGTTGACAAGCGCTCTGTCTTAGCCACATGCGCTTTGTTCAGTCTTTCAAAATCCCTTTAAACTTCCACTGATTAGAGGTGGCTGAGCTGCAAGCAGAACTTTACTTTGGTTTGGATCAGTAAACAATAGCTCAGGTGCTTCTTTGACTCTTAAAAATACATGCAGAAATCCAGCCTTGGAAATGCACAGGAAGCGCCTTGGTCAGAAGACATCAAGTACTTGCTGCTTTATTCCAGAATTCAATGTGATGGGTAGTTTTTCACATGTCTTCTGGCTCTGTGGGATCTGTCTTGAGTTTTCCTTTAACAAACAAAAATGTAACTATGATTCTCAATGCATTAGAATCACTAGAAAGTTGTTCTTCCCTTTTAAGGTCAAACGATATTTTAAAGTTTTTACCATTAAATTCATGCAGAGACACATTAAATGTCCATATAGTTTCAGGGAAATAAAAATTTAGGATCATTGCATGCACCTTAATTTCAGTTCAATGAGACTATTCTAGCTAATAATTTGGTGGGATGAATCACTAATAATTTAAAAAATCGTTCATATTCTGGGATGCCTATAAAAGTGACAAGTAGTTTTCAGGACCTGTTCTGTGTGGTGGGTGATGGCAGGAGAGGAGCATCCATGTCTGAGTACTTTTCCCTGGGTTTTCCCCCTGCTGCAGTCTGGGCTCTGCAGTAGGAACAACAACAGTATCTTCTGTTTTCCGAGACAGCAGAGGTTTTCAAAGACTTCCTTGCACCATGAATAGCACAGCTGGAACACACAGTTCCTCTGGACCTGGACTCCCCTGGAAGTGAGGTCACTGTAATATGTTCCTTTATTCCTCATTAAAACACCATGGCAGATCTCGGAAATTGCAACGCAAAAGACAAGATGTCTCATTGGGAAAATGAGAGGATGCCAAAGCACTTGCATTGCCAAGCTAAGGACCTATTGACTAGTCAGCACGGGTGGTAAGTAAATCAGGAAGCAACCCACCATCGAGCAACTCAGGGTAGCAACTTTGGGTTGACACCCCCTCGGGAAGAGGCATTTTTGTCAAACAACTAGGACAATGTATTGCATTTCTTTTTCTGAAGGAAGCTTGATTGTCACAGTATGAAAGGCTTTGTCAAAATAATGAAGTTTTATACCAATTCTGTTTCCATTAGAAAACATTTGCAAACAATAAACAAAAAGGTTGTTCCTTCATATCTAGGAAAGGCTTTAAAAAAGTTCCCTGGATTTCCTTAGAACTACACCTATTTACACGCAGTTGGAATTTGCTCCCTTACTTCCTTTTCATATCTTATTTATAGAAATAAGCAAAAGTGAACATCCATTGTAGGCAGGGATTAGTCACCTGAATCAAGACTAGAAACTGATGTACTTTTTTTTTTTCCATTATTTTTTCATTGGAGAATTTCAAAAAGGGTACTTAGAGACTTTTTCAGTGTTCTCATTTTCTGCTTTGTCTGAAGACGGGAAAAAATGCTATAAGAAAGAAGCATAAGCATTTCTCATGGTATTTTCTGAAAGACTGAAACAAACTCTCTGAAACTCTCTGAAACTCTTTATTTTTTCAAGATTTCTATCATCAAGAAATCTAGATGGACCAGATAAGCTTCCTGACTTTGGGGTACTTACACAGACTGATGAAATGGGTTTGCAAGTAGCTCCCTTTCAGATTACAAGAATTTTAGAATTTTGTTACCTACTCATGCATTGATTTTTGCACTTCTTGAGTACATAAAATGTGAGCTTTTTGTGCTAAATTGCCACAGTCCCACAAGAGAATAGCAGAAGTGAAGGATTTGGCAGTAAGCCTCTCAAAAAACTGCTCCCACAGCTCAGACAATATCATGAGTTGTGAGGACTATATGAAAGTCATTAATGCAGAATTCAGGATGCTGTGTATGTGATAGAGATGTCCACCTCAACAGCTGCACAGTTTAATATAAAGATGTATTGTCAGATTTGTTCAAACTTGTGGCTGAGCTATGCATATTTGCAGTCTTGTTGTCTTCTTTAAAGTTTTGCTTATTTTTAAAATGCCCTTTCTCTAAATATCTTTTAATACCAACACCTATGTACAAACAAAAGTGGTGAATATGTCTGGCATGACTCTGTCTTAAAAAGAGTGAGGATAACCTTATAGTGACAAGTATCCAGGAGATAGACACGGAAATTGCTGACTAGTGGAAGGAACCTATAGGCTAGTGGTCTCTACAAAAGAGCAGGCCCATAGAGACCCAAACAACTTTAAGGCTAGTTCCTACATTTATCTTTACCTGAAGTAGAAAAGTTAGGTATCTTTGCAAGAAGTTGCACATTATTGATAGCATGACTGTGCTTTTGCTTCTGTTGAGGCAGTACCATTAACCCCCCAGTAAGACCATTTATAGCATCTCTGTTCTGAGACACTCAAAAATTTCCATCAGCAAAAATAAGAACAGAATTGGGCTCGCATCACCATCTATCACAGAAAGCCTGTACTGGAAATCAAATCTCCACAAGATTTTCACCAAAGTAATGGGGCAGTGATAGGTACTTGGACATCTTCGCATCTCTCCTGGAAGAGATGTCTCAGGTTGCCCTCCTTCATGCTGCTAGTTGAGCTCCTTAAGTACTCAAGCAACACTGGTATTAGTAGGGTTCATTTTATTTAAAACTTTAAAACACGATCATGTATTAACTGTGCTTTTTTGACAAACATTTTCTGTGTCTGCTGTCTTCTCAAAATCACCATATTTTTCAGTAGTTGTAAAATTATTAATCCTATTAGCAACCCCCAGCCCTCACTTCCGCAGACAATTAGTGGCCAGGGGCAGCCAGTGTGCATAGCCCTGCCCCTCTTATCATAGTTGGGGAGATCTTTTGTTCTCAGACTGCAGCTCACATGGCCAAATGTTTCGTGCTAAATTTATCATTGTTGATTACTTGCACGAATGCTCTGGATGGCCTCTTGGGGATATTTCTGGACTCTTGCTGGTGTGTTGCTTGACAACCTTGCCACAGTAAAACAAAGCTATGATTACATAGGATACATACTAGTAAACAACTCTCCTTCAAAGAGGAGAAGGAAAATAGGGAGATAAGACACAAAGCTGCACAGGATACTTCAAGCTTGTTTTTAGATGCCAGGTCTATTATTTGGTTAGACAATGCTAGGGGCAAAACCAACATCTTTACCCGTCTGTAATTGCCACAGGGTAAGCGCCTTCATTTTCAAATTGACAGTTTTCTATCCATTTTTCACTGCTGGATAAGACTCTGTTATGCTGCTTCACAGGACCAATTGTTGCACTGTGTCAGGGAGGATGCATAAAAAGAACTGCTTTATGAGATGAGATTTTTCAAATCACTACATCGCCCCTGATTATAGATGACGGAACACTGTGCCCTTCATCAGGACAAGTCTCATATGCATCTTCATGGCATTTTTGAGCTCCATTCAGGTTGTTGCAGCTCCTTAGCCAAAAAAAAAATTGCACTCAAGAGCAGAATGTATCTTCCTGCTTGGTATACCACTTTTAAGAAGAGATCATGTTTTCCTTTAACAATAAAGTCTATTAGCTAAGAGCTGTTGTTTGACTTCTCTCACAGGGACATTGATATTATTTAAGCAATTACCAAGAGAGAGACAAAGAGAGACACATTAAAGAAATCTTCAAAAGGTGGAGTACTGAAAAGATGGAAAGCAAATGGAAGGGAGACCAGGATTTTCTAAGCTGTCCACTGGAATCTGGTGCCTATGCCTTACAAAATGAGTTTAGGCGGGAATGAGTGCCTGACTCAAATCTACCTGAACTCTCCTACTCATTTTGTCCTTTTTATGTTTAGTGTTTGTACTTGCATGTGCTCTGTATGTTATAGTGACTATATAGCTTATAGTCATTAAGAAAATAAGGCAAATCAATGCTCTGAAAACAAACTCCCAAGTTTAACAAAAAAGATATCTTAAAGATCATACTCTACCTATGATCACCTGCTGTTCAGACAACATGCAGCAGGAGACAATCCATATACTACCAAGAGAGAGCTAGATCTTGATGCATTCATTTTCAAAATGTTTAAAAAAAAAGAAAAAGAAAAAAAATTAATCTCATGTCCAGCTCTGCATAACTATTATGTAGCATGAGAGTCGGTTTTACATTCTGTTAGATAATGGGTCATTCTCCCATCTGAAAAATAAATAACATTAACTCTGGGATTAAGTCATTGACAAGACAGAGGTAATCGTATACATGTAGCATTATGCCAGTTTTATTAGTCTGAATCTTTTAAGCCTGCACATTTTCAACAATGAAGTAATGCGAAATGGAAAATCCAATTAGCCCACGCATATGCTTCTTGAATACCACTACCTCAGCCTTGCATGTAGATGAATTGAGCAATATGCTGATAGCTTATACAGAAAATGTCTGTGTCTACAGTTTTGTATTCCTGTATTAAGATTTTTTAAAAAGACATTTCCTGCACTCTCAGTAGATGAAAATATTGCATATTGCACAGACAAAAAAACCCTGCAGTAAGGCAGTGTAATACTACCTAAACTACCTATACCTCTGACAGTAACTTTTTACACTGTCTTGTTGTAAAATAAGGCAAGTAGGATATATTGTTTATGCATTTAATCAATGACATAGGAAAGATCATGCTGCTGAAAAAGACAAGTTTTCAGAATTTTTTTTTCCATCAGATTCTGCGTTTGATTTTGTAACATTTAAAGTGTTCTGAGTGTGTGCAATTCAAATGCAATATAATTGGGCTTTGAACTAATTTCAGAAAGGAAACTCTCACTTTTCACAAGATATAAACCCTTACTCCTTTTCTTTAATTAAACCAGAAAGACAAATATGCACAATTTTCCTTTGCTTTGCAACTTTTTACAGACATTTTTAGTGGTCAGTATAACCACTCTGACTTCACAGAACATTTTCACAATTTCTAATGTTTATTTAAAGATAGGCCAAAGTTTCAGTGGCCTATATGTGCCACACAGTCATGTTCATCATTATAAAAATCTGATTTACAATCCAGCATTGCAGTCTTCACTTTCACAAACACAGTCATTAATTTTCTAAGCCCACGTAACAGCTGAACAACCTGAACCAAAGGAGCTTGTAAGTGCTCTAAGTACTAAATACATAATGTCCCATATATATTCTCAAAGCATGACTGTCTTACCAGAGGACATGCTAACATGTCGTTAGTTTAAAAGGAGAACAGATATTATGGGGAATATTTGCACATACAGATTCTCTGTCAAGAAGTCTCTTATGTCAGAAGACACTGAGTGGAGAATCCGTATTTTGTAAGAGGAAAGGGAATTTTAGTAACAGGCCTGGGAACAGAACAGCTTCGAGGAACATCCTGCACTCCCTGTTGTGCTGACAAAGAACTCCCAGCACTATGGCAAAACTTCAGTAGAGTTCAACAAACTAGTGAGACACAGGGAAGGCCCAGTGCAGCCTTCTGCTTTCCAGTGCAGTGCCACAGGTCAGGGCAGAGGTAGCTGGGACGCAAAATGGAGAGAGTTCAGCTCTCACTAGCCAACTACAAAATAACCAGGCTTGGGTTTCTCAAGAAGCATCCTCTCTCTCAAACCAGGAAGAGGAAAAAGGGATTCTTCTGGCCGTGGTGGCACCTCGACACATCGCAGAGGCAGCCAGTGCACAGAGGGGTGATGAAGCACATGCTCAGCCAGCTCCTGGGAAACAACCACTTTCCTGCAAACGCACACGAGCAGTAGGTGCAACGGACCCAGAACCGCCATTCTGGGCTCACTGCACGCACATCATCTGGCCTGAAAAGCTCAGAAAAACTTTGAATTCCCTGTAAAAAATTAATTTGTCAGGATATCATCTACTGAACATCCTTGAATACATTTATTTAATAGGTAGAGTGGTATTTATAGCTACCATGTCTCAGATAATTATGAAAATTGACATTACTACTTTCCAACTTGTCTTTAATTTATTCTCAAAACAAGAGAAAATTAACTGGGAGTGAAAAGAGATGTCTAAGTCAGCAGCAGCAGGAGGCCTGCCAGAGTTCAGCTGTAGCAGACTGCTTTTTTCACAGGCAGTAAGACAGGGAATGCAAGAGCACTACAGGACTGAGTCACTTTCATTCAAATTCATTTGTACCGAAATGAAAGTGAAGTGCAATTAAAGCTTGGAGTTTCTCCAAGGAGCTCTAAATAATAATACATCTTCCTCCCTTTGTTCAGATATTCAAATAGCTTTCAAAGAAAACTTGATGAACATTTTAAATGTTATTTTTGGGTTTAAAGCCCAAGAGAAATAGCAATATTCCTCTTTGACTTAAAACCTAAAAAGACAGGGAAAAAATCATGCCCTTCATTTAAGCAAGTCTGGGTTTATTGGAGATTCAAATGATCTAACTTTAGGTACTAAATTGACATGACTACCTTAAGAGCATTTTCACCTTATCCTTCCTCTACAGCCAATGAAGAGGAGCCTTGAAAGCAACCCAGGGCCTGCCCACCCGTTAGCAGGGTCAGGCTCTCACCTCCACACATGGAGGTGGCCTCCCACAACCCAAGAGTAAAATCTGACATTCTCATTAAGCTGATCTGTTCTCACACCTCTGTTCTTCACCTGATTACTCTAATACCTGTTTGGCTTTACAGTGAACTGGTTCAGGTCATTAAACCTGCAGAAAATTAATTCTGCTCTCCAAAAATGAGCTGTTTCCTGTCATCTTTAGCCTTCCGAACCAGCTCAGGCCAAGCAAGAACAGCCAGGTCGGCGCAGACCTGCGGTGATCGTGTGCTGGGAACAGCGCGACGGCGTACGGAGGGAAAGGGAATAGTGAAATCCAGTGTGGCAGTAGCTACCTCGGATATAACGTGCAACTGGCACTTGCTTAAGTGGACTGAATTCAGGACTAAGTAATAAGCATTACATACCTATCTATGTGCATACATATCTACATGGGTGCACGTGTATATGTATATATTTATACATCTATAAAGATATCTATTATAATAATATATACAAAGATAGGCTGTATCTATAGATTTATCTATCTGTAGATATCTTTACATGATGACATTTTTAACCAGGCCTCCCAAATAAGTGTAAGTACAGAAGTCATTTCTCCCCATTCTAACCACCTCCAAGAAGGCATGGGATCATCCTTCTCTTTCGAAGGAGGCTGCATAGCTTTGGCCATGTACTTTCATAAACAACTTCATAAAGGCAGGATGGTTTTCCAATACTGTGTGTCTTCTCAAATCCGTCTGCACTCGGTATCTATCATCTTTCCACATTTTTGCAATTCTCTGCTTGCCAAGGCCAGGCATCACCAAATCTCAACTGAATCTTTAATAAACTTCATAAGACATTTCCTAATAGACCCAATGTGGAATCTAACACACAATTGATTGGAATAATCCTCATGTTATGTATTGTTAACATTAATTAACTAAACAGAATATTACTTTGCACTTTATACTGAGTCCGTCACCTGAGGATATCAAAGCACTTTAGAAATCTTAATCAACTAAGCCTCCTAAAATAAAGATATAAACAAAGACACTTTCCACACTATGTCTGCAAATTAATTAATATCTTGCATTCTGGACAGAACTTTCATAATTTATAAACCTATTGGAAAAAAAAAAAAAAAAAAAAACTATCTTTTGTAACTGAAGTGCTGAAAGCCCCAACAAACAGCTACCATTGTGATTTATTTGTATAAAAGGTTACAATTGCTTCTTATGTATTATCCTATGGACAGAAATAGCTCAATTTAAACAATAAAGAAACTAATGCCTTGAATACGGACTACTTGTTCTCCAAGTAGTTTATAAAATGGCCATTGACTTTGTGGATACCACAGTGCAAAATGAGTTGAAGTAGAACCCTTGCCTGTTCTCAATGGTGCAGGGATCTTGTCTTTACAGAGCCTCTTTTAAAACAGGCAAGTGTGGAGGCGAGCTGGCACCTGACAGTCTGGATTTTGTAGCACATCTGCCTCAAATGGAGCTGCTCCTGGATTACATTACCGGAATATAACATTGGGCCTTCTGCTATACCAAGCGTCAGGTTATCCCATCTGATCACACAGACATGACATCAAAGCACAAAATGCAACAAGATCAAGTACATTAGACCACAAGTCTCCACCCCAACAGTCTCTTTATGCTTTAGTATAATCTTGGACAGAAATTAAAAGTGACATCAAAATTTTCAGACTGAAGCTCTCTAAGCAACTTCTTCATGAGGGGCCTAGCTCATGCAAGGGCCCAACTTGTTTGCTGGCAGGGAAAAGCACATTGCCTGACTTTTTATACCTCCTCTAGCAATATACTCTTCTTCAAAAAAGCTATTTCTGTCTGATATGCTGTTCACTCCCTTAGACACTTTAAATAGATTTTTATTCTTATTGTCACTAGGAAGAAAGTAAACAGACCTGCAGCTGCAACAAGGATGACAGTTCGTAGTTTAAAGAAGACAGAGCAGTTAGAGCTGGCAATCTGCCTATGGCTCACGGAGCTCTGCAAGAGCTCCGCTCCCGATCTCCGTGCCGTTCTCAGTGCACACCTTGATCCTCCATCCGCCCATGGAGGGACCTTTCATCCGACTAACAGAATGCGGGTATGAGCAGGCACAGTCGTGTCTGCCATGTGCTTACACACGGCTGAATGTTGCTTAGCAACACGAGCATCCTCAGCATAAAGATATGCCGAAATCATTCAAACTGAATTCACTCTGCCCTAGCACGCTGCTAAAGAGAAGGGCAGGAGGCACTTTGGGGCTCAGGGCCCTTCAAATTTTCTTCACAGCTGTCTGTTTTGGAAAGACAAAATCTTTCCTCTCTCCATGACAGCACCCACACTCCAAGGCCACTTTGGGAGCATTCCTCTATCTGCCACTTATCTAAAAAATTATGAAAAAAAAAAATCTATTTCCATCACTTCAGTCATTGAGATTTATTTCAAAGGAACATCATGTATAAACCATGAACTGCATACCTTGAAGCTATTTATGACTAACACAGGACTTGAAGTGAGAATTCCCACCCTAGAAAGAAATCTCACATAGTCCTAGCTCCTAAACTTGAGCACCGGTCCATTTCTTCATCAGACAAGTGGAAAGATTCCAAATAGATTAACAACGCACTCAGATTTGGAGTTGCGTTTTCATGCCAGAGTGCACTATCACCTGATGCTTTAAGAAGAAAGCTATATTTCTCTGATTATACATCCTCATTTAAAGAAATTAAGCCCTATATACCCATATACGTGCTGCAGTTATGTTCTATGCCACCAATCTACAGGGAACAGAAGGTGCCCTGCTTTCAGGGCATGGGCCATGGGTTCTCAGAAGGTTGTACTGTTTTTGCATGGACCTCTCCGTAGCAATATCACCATTATGGCCCACTCCATGTGCTAACATGACAGGGTCTCTGCCAGATCTTGAGTCACTCTGTAATTTAAGAAATATATAAATGAGAAATGTATAGAAAATTTTAGTCTTTTCAAATGCAACATCCAACTCACCAGGTTTCCAGATCTGTTCTAAATCATATCAGTGTGTCAATAATATTAATCTAACGATATATTAATGTAGCATCAGTGGGAAACACTCAATTACATTGTTTCAACCAGCTTGCTCCATATCTCTTGCTGGGCATAGCTAATGAACAAGGACAGGAACCTTTGGAGAACAGAAGAGGAGATTATCACTTTCCAAATCTGCCCTCAGCAACTGTGGGCATCTGTGAAAATATTTTTTTCTGAAAGCAGAAAATTCACACTTTGGGTATTTAACAGAAGAGTGATGGAAAATGGAAAATGCTTCCTTTGTGAAACAGCAACAGCAAAATTTAATTTCAAGTCATTAATAAAGTACCAGTAACATATAGAGGCCCAACCTCATCCCAGAAAGCATGAATACTTTATTGACTGTTAGGTTTTTAGAAGGATCTTGGTTGTACTCTGCACATAATTCACAAAATCTTTTGCTCTGTAATTTAGATGATTGTTATACAGAAATCAGAGAACAAATCTTAATGGTTTAAGGTCTCTGCCAATACAATGTAGGCAGAGACTTTCTCCTCCAAGCTACTGCTCAGAGACACTCAGGTTAGCACTGCCTGAAATTTTTTTCCACATTTAGTGGGAACATATTTTTGGAGAGAGTTTATGGAGAGAGTTGGGCTCAATTCAGCTCGGCTCTTACTAAATAAAATCCTCTGGCAAAATATAACTGTACAACCCTCTCCCCTCTCCTGTTCACCCCACAGGAAAAAGGCAGAAATAAGCAAAGAGCTGGCACCTCCATGCAACAAGGTCACACAAGTCAGCCTGAACTCCAGTGTTTTTCCTGGTTAAAAAAAAAAAGTCATTCTCCAATGTTTTTGTTTTCATTAAGGTGGTCAGTAAATCACTGAGCCATCTGGTAAATCCACCCATCCCATTACTTGCAAGTGCTTTCACACTATGCAATTAGTATTTAATACTGCACTTTTTCATACAGTGGTGGAAAAGTGGTTGGTTTTACAGTTGCAGCCTCATCATCTAAAGGTCAGCTCTGGCGTTTTTTGCTGGTGGAATATTTGCTAGTAACAGAAAAAGCAGTAAGATCTGCAGAGCCTCTAAAAGAAATGAACTGGTGTGGAACCACACATGAATAAACAAAATATACATTGAGCCTCACCACATTCCCGGAGAAGTAATAGAGGTAAAATGTGTTGTAGTCGTGCAATTTCTTGGTCTCAGTAAGAAATGCTCCATAACTGCTTTCACCGTTCACAGCTCTCTTGGCTACAGTGAAATCCAGTTGGGACAAGGACTGAAGGCACATGGAGCATTTTGTTGGTATGTGGGCAGACATCCAACAAAATATTTTTCTGTTGCCTTATATAACTATTTTCTCTCCTAAGCAGACTATCGATCCCATTAGTCAAACAGTACAAACAATAACTGTAGCACACATCAATCACAAAAGTCTAACGCGTGCCAATCACCACCTCAGTGCCTCAATTGACTGGGTCTTTGTCTTAACTTTAACTTTGCTAGTGCATAAAAACAAACAAACAGAAACTGCATTTGAATACCCAGGCACCCAAACAACCTGACTGATACCAGGACTGAGATGACTTCTGCTAAAAAGGCAACGTTTCAATTGGACAAAAATAAGTGTATGCAGATATGAAGGACAGCAAAGCAGAACCAATGGGGGACCAGTCACACCACAGTACAACTACTTTGCAGGAATCATTTTTAAAAGGTTACAAGTTAAAGAACGCTTACAGTGCAACTGCTGAAGAGAAAGGGGACATGAAGGGCAGAAGGAATCTTCCTAAATGCCCGTAAACCCACCAGGGGGGTGGGGGTGGAGAGGCTAATCTTCAGAGAAGCGAAGCATCAGAAATCAAATTTGATGAGTAATTTTCTCAGTCCAAACACCCACAAAATATCATCTGACACATATCCAGTTTAGCCTCCACTTATGCCTAATGGTTGGATAATCATAGATTATAAGTTTAGTTTCATTAACAACAGCAGACACTTTATTAGCAGATTTTGCAGGCGACAGGGTTGTCATTTACCATTAGAGTGATTTTCTGATTTAAATATTGCAATTTGTTTCTCTCTCTCCCCTCCCCCCCCTCCTTTTTTTTTTTTAATTAATGAAGTTAGATCAAACTCCCTGTTCTGCCTTCATCTGGATTCTCAAATAGTATAGGCAGTTACTTAGGCCAGTTGGGAGTTTTGGTCCCTGAGCAAATTTTCTGACACAAACAGCTGCTAACTTGTACGACTTCTAAGAGTTATCAGTCATCACAAGTCTCATTTTCAAGGCAGGCTTAATCTGAGCCTCGCTCTTTCCTTAGGCCTTCTATGGTCAAGGCAAATGCTCTAATTGGTAAGTAGAGAGTAGGGTACAAAGACCACATACCTACAGATTGCCTAGACTGTTCAGCACACGCATTATGTGATGCAATGAATGAGAAGACATTGCCCAAAAACAAGGCTGATGGACTCTGCATCGTATACCTGATGTCTGCTCTGACATCAGGTATACGATGCAGAGTCCATCAGGCTTCTCTTGCATTCTCCCGTGGTCCTGAAGTTCAATGAAGCAGAGGGTCTTTCTTGACCCACGTATCAGCTGTAGCTCAGTGCCCTGCACCGCTGCTCCGCGGCGTGGAACCTGACTAGAACCCAAACCCTAGCGGGGTTCAGCCAGGGGGGCTTGTGCTTAGCAAGGACACAGCAATGAAGAGGCCTGCAAAACTTAAGGTATGAGATAAGCTTTTAGATAAATTACTTCTAGCTTCCTTGAGGCTCCGTTTCCCCTATTAATATGGATAACACGCTGCTATTTGTAAAGAACTTTAAACTGTAACGGAGCTTGACTTTTATAAGTGTTTATAGTTATAAGCGTGAATGCTCTGCATTATTTGACTGGGAAAATTAGAAAGTACCTACAACTACCAGCTGAGGGAAAAAAAAAAAAAAAAAAAAAGTCTTTTGAAATTTCTCCTCCAACTCAGCAACAGTGCTATAATGTAACCCCATGTCTCGATCCAAAGCCTTAGGAGAGCACAGGCAATTGGTTAAAATGAACTTGAGCTTTAAATAGAAAAACAGTGACGTAATATTTAAATATTTCTAGCTGTGTCAGCTTGCTTTTTGTGCGTGTGAGGGTGTTTAGAAGAGGGCAAAAGCATGGCTGCGGTGTCAGGCTGGGTGTGCGCCAGGCCGCTGTGCACCAATAACCAATTTGTGGGCGGCTCTAGTGCAACATCAACAGCATTGTAGTGTTTTCTGTCATCCGGACAGTAGTAAGTGCAATAATATTTCAGAAGTTAATGATGAGTAAAGAGTATTGAGTATGTTTTAATTTCGCCTGTTCATTTGCAAATATTCTTACCAAAGACCCAAGTATCAAAAAAGACAGAATGGCTGGTACACGGGAGGGGTGTTATTAGCTTCTTGCCTCTGCGATCATTACTGCAGCCTAAAGTATGTCCTGAGGTTCCTTTACTCTTTCAGCACACCATTCACAGGGCTTATCTGTGGATATGCAACGTCTACCGAGTAAAAAGTCTCCTTTCTCAAGAAACCTTCATTGAGCAAAGGCGAGTAATTCCAATTCCTGCACACAGTTACACTGCTGGTCGGGTACCCTGAGGCAAGAACATTAACGCCCTGGCATGCACATCCTGCTGATTACAGTGCCTGTCAGAAAACTTCAGGCACATCTCACTTCACACACTTCAACAAAATGAAAAAAAAAAAAATCTAGCAACTTTTCAGTTTAAAAGGAAGTAATTTGATAGAATGTCATGTTTTATGAGGCTGGTGAGTTACAACACCAGTTTTACATACGTGTGCATGTGAGTGTGTAGACTACTACTTAACTGAAATTAATATACATGTGTTAACATTATGGTTTCCAAGCTGTCAGACATATAACCTAGGTATTCTAAATTCTACTGCTATCCATCAGAAGATGACACTCCTCTAAACCAGTAGTCAGTGCATAAAGTCTTTAGATAATGTTAACATCTGGCAAAAAAGCCTTGGACACCTTTGGGGTATTAAAGCATCCATCAGATTTATGAGAAGAGTGGAAGAGATACCTACTTTTCTAGATGGAAGGCCACTATTTGTCTCCAACAGCTGGAGTTTTTTTTTTTGCTTAAGACATGAATTCCACTTTGCTACTCTTATACCATATCTTCATGAGCTACCTCTTTTATAACAGTGATTTGAATCTCAGCAAAAAGAATGTGGCTGATCAGCTGCAGTAAAATAAATCTTGAGCCATTGCTGCTGAACAGCTCATTCTTAGGTAAATAATTCTTCCACAAGAAGTGGAAGAAAACAACTGATACAAGTGCTACAGTTTAGAACCTCATGGTGGAAACATGCAGCTGCCTGAAGGACAAGTGCCACCTTGCTAAAAGAGCATGGCTTCAAGCAAAACCAGTTATACCAATTTTAAAAGCAAGATCAGCAAAGCAGGCTGGAAAGGCTGTATCCTAATAATTTGGTTCAAATCTGGCAGAGACAAAGAACTGAGATCACTAGTTATTTGGTTCTGTTCTTTGTTTTCCACAATCCTGGAATTGATTTTACATTTAAAAAACCTTTATTACTAAAAGATTCCCCTGTTTCTGCTCTATGTTCTTCTGCCACATGGTCTCTTCAAGAGATCAGTTCTTTGAGGACAGAATTTTGGCAGTTCTTATTAAAACAAGTTTGACAAGTATGTTCAAGCAAGTAGCGAATTCAGAGAGCTGTTAAGGCCGATTCTAGAAAGTGAGTTTGCAAAGTCTCAGGGCTTACGAAAGGTATTAGACTTGCATGAGATATGCATGAAAGCGGGCTTGAGAACCCTAGAAGTAGATACAATCCTCAATTGTCATCTAGGCCCAGCAGGGTTAGAAACCCCTTTGCTACAACGTGGCTCGTAGGATGCCACCAGACCTAAGAATCATTAAGGCTGGAAGTCATTCAAAAGTCATCATAAAGGCTCACTACGTGTTGTTAAAACCATGTGAGGCAGAAAGATTGCCAGGGTTACAAGGTTATCTAGCAGAGAACCTGTAATTAACAAACAGTATTGATTTCCAGTTCTACATTTGATTGCAACATTTCAGAATTTGTCCTTTGTTGATTAATGCAATGCCTCAAGAACTCTAGCACAAAATCCACGTTCTGAATATGTGAAAAATAAAATGCCTTTTTGCCAAATGCCATAATCTGAGTTTACCAAGACAGTAACAAACTAAACTGACTACCTGAAGTTTTTCCTTTCACAGCTCCTTTCTCACGTACACAGATAACACGTGCTATTCTGGGCCCCTAGGCAGAAACTGAAAACAATCCCTTAACTGTATGTCTGTGTGTTTCATACTAATTTCTGTGTTTGGAGGGAAAGGAAGAAAAAAAATATCTTGAGTAATTTATTGTTTAAAGAAATCCATAGATGTGTCCTTGATGCTCAATTTGAACACTACTTTGGCTACCCAAAGCATCTAACTACTACGGAATATTAGAGCGGCTGCGACTGCTTTCAAGTCCCAGTTACAGACAAGCGATGGCGAGCGGCAGGGTTGTAAAGGCCCCAAAGAGCCCTCGCTCTCTGCGCAGAGGCACCATAGGCTGCTTTGACTGCGAGGGGACAACGCGGTGCCGCTTTGCAGCCCCGAAGGCGCCGGGCAAGATTCAGACAGGGTGGAGAGCAAACACGCACCAAGCAGCCGCCCGGCGGGAGGCTGTGCGGCTCAGAACACAGCTCCTCCGCCCTTTCCTGGGCAATGCACCTTCTTGAGTCTCAGAGACGAGTCATTCAGAGATGTCAAAATATAAATTGCATTAGAATAGAGCAAAATCTTTATAGCAGAAAGAAAAGAAATATTTATGCTTCTGTACAGCATTTCCTGCAAGAATCCTTCAGGATCGCCTTTGAAATCTTCCCCTCCACGCTGGATGAATGCATGAGTCTCAGTGAATGCAGTCATGATGTTGGGACATAAAATTACTTCCTTTTAACCAAATGGCTACTGTTAGGGTTCCAAAAGAACAGCAAAAGACAGGATACAAATTAAGGTTGTACCAATTCTCCAACTCACAAAAAGGGGCAAGGGCAGCATACAATCATATTGGCAAAGAAACTTTCCCGCTGGCTTGATATACAGGATAAGCTATATTCCTTTAAGGTCCCTTTAACACAGATAAATCTTGGTTATATTACTTGACTATCTTTATCTTGGTTGTTTACTAAATTGGAGTAGAGTTGGAACCAGCTGCAAGCACTGCAACAGTAAGCTGCAGTGGCATATGGGGCAACTGGATTTCCTCAAGTCAGCTTTGCATCCTGAACATCAGTTTAAAACATTTCAAAATTCTGTTCCCCAAATCTCATAATTAGCATCTACTAGTACTTCTCAATGGACTCCTCCATCTGCTGATGCAAGCATCTCCAAGTCAAATACTTGTCAGAAAATAGCTAATCGTATCCTTTCCCTTGAGGAAAGAAAATCTTTAAATTTAATTAAAAGACCTTAACTCTAGCCCTGCACATCAGGGCCTCATTCCCATCGGATTTTCTGCTTTGTGACTTAGAGTGAAGGTTGCACATTCATATTAGCAGCAGCTCTTATCTGTGGCTTTGCCTTTTTTTTGAGGGATGCTGTTGAAGGATATTTTGATCAACTGTGTCTCTCTCAAGCATCTAACTATTTCATTGCACAAATAAAGCTAATAAACCACCTGAATTGTGTCAATACATTTCACACTCCAAGTAGCAAAAATTCTCATTCACAGCATTTTGTTTGACATCTTAATCAACATTGTGGCAAAGGTCCCAGCAATATCATGAAAGAGGAGCAGAAACGTTAAGCAAAAGAGCTCAGCTAGAGCCAATTTGGGCAGGAGGCGTGTGCTGGGCTTACACAGTGCTCCTCCTCCAGTTATGGGTGCTTTCAAATGAAGAAAAAATAAACCATCCTAATATTTTCAGAAAGAAATGTAAAAGCCTATGAATAGATATAATGTTTGCTCTTATATAATTATGCATTAATTGCAAGCATGTTTACCACTATTTTGCTGAGGATATATATTTTTGCAGAACATCTGGGCATTGACAAAAGGAAGTATTTAAGAGATCTCCATGGTATTCACATTTACTGCAGTAATTTTCCTTCAGTTCACTCTAATGCCTTCAAATGGGCTCACACTATTGTAACAGAGGAGACTTTCACCCCATACTGTTTATAAACAAATTTCTCCTTTTTAAGGCTGTTAGAGCTAAGGAGCATACAAATCCTTTCATATGGTTCAAAATCAACAGCTAACATTATACAACTGAAATAACAGTACAAATGTTATTCTGTCCTCTCATCTAGTTTGCACTCCTGATCTACAGCGGTCCACATCAAGGCAGATACTCTAGAAGCAGAGATTACAATGTTTCCCATCAAAACTCTTTTTGAACAGGAAAATCTTTGTAATACCTCTATTTTGTGAGATATTTTACTAACTAAAAATTGGTAAAAGGAAGCTAGTTTGATCTAATTATTAAAAAAGTTAACAAAAACAATTTTTCTAAAAAGATGTTCGTGCAAAATACCGTTTTCTAACTAGATGTCCTCAAAGGAAGCACTGAAAAATACAAAGTAAAAACTATTCCTGATGTTAGCCAACTCTACAATCTGGATGATCCATTTTAAAATAAAATGGAGTCTTACTTGCCAGTATCTGAACCACTCATTAATTTCTTGGGCATGTGTACAGAAGCACCTACCCTTGCACGGCACCAAGTCGTGGGGACAAAGGGGACAAAACACAGAGAACTGAACATCCGTCACCCTGACCGGGCCACAGCAGTTCGCTTTTGGGTAGCTTAAAAGGTCACCTCACTCTGTCTTCTCCTCTTGAAGATCAGAAAAAGGCTTTTTTGACACAACGCAGCTAAGAGGTGTCAGGGACAAAGACTTCTGACAAGCAAGCTCCGAAGTACTGAGTTTACTGACTTTCTTTTGGATGACAGGTTGGAAGAATTCAACTCTGCATGAGCCAACAGCACACCTGAATCGCCTTCCTCTCAACTGCTCTGTAGAGGAAGCTCAGACACAGGAATTTCTTATCATGGGGCCTCATCCTTAAGGCAAAGCGACACGGCATAGCAGAAGAGTTCACAAGTAGAAGGGAAAGAAGGCTGAAAAAATAGAGACAACCCAAATAAAAAGGGACAGATTTTTCTTCAGGGGAAGAAATACAGCACGATTAATATTGGAAAGGAAGAAGGTGGCTCCCCACCTACAACAACTTGCAGGACAAACACTTAGCTCAAAGTCACTCCTGGTGCAACACTGCTGAAATAACACCAGGTATTGAGCCGCACCGTAAATCTCAGTCTCAGCCTCTTATGATGATGATGACTAATTTATTCTGCATGGAAGACAAGGAGTTATAAAAGCAAATTTATGACCACTGTATTTATTATAATTGATTTTCTCTCCAGTGAAAGTCTAGTGATTTGATAAAAAATGACCTTTTTAGAAGTGCCTTATTTAATGGCTCATTGTTGCCTTTATGGTGCCTCACTGCAGCCAGTACTAATGTAGCAAGACAGAAAAGTTCCTGCATTCAGACTGGGACGATTTCTGTAGACAGTCTGGATGATTCAGCGTTCCAGAAAGGGTTTAATTTTAAATAGCCATTTTGGCTGAGCACTGACAAGACCAGACATTTGTGATGTAAACATAAGAGCTGCATCCAAACCTGTCAGCAGATGCTTAATCAGACCAAGTTCATTCAAACTACCCTTGTGTGGGACACCAAGCCCCATGGTTGAGCCCCACTGCTCCCTGGCCCTACAAGGCAGCACTCAGGACAGGAGTAATCACTGCCCAGCCTTTCTGCCAGAAAATGGACAAGCCAGTATTCCACAGCGCTCAGGGGAACGCAGGAAATCTCAGGGGAGACAGAAACCTGCAGCAGGTCTGTGGTTTGCTTCATTCATTTTCCAATAACCTCGACCCTCTCTGTTTCTCTGTTCTGCCCAAAAGCAGACTCTTCCTCAGGAGATTTGGGCTTTCTACTGATGATGAGATGGACTAAAAAGCAGGAGAAATGTGTTAAAAAATAATGTAGAGTCTAATAGCTCCTTTCTTACACTGGGGTGCTGTAACTCATGGCAATATTGAAATACATTAAGATATTGATATATTGAGAATATATATTAAAATTTATGTATAAATTACTATAAAAACATGGAGACATAGATATTATATTAAAGGTGTGGATTTGCTTGTAAAGTTTCCTCCCTACAATCTATAGCTTTGTTCTTCTAAAATGGTTGTCATTTCTGGGATGTAAGCCTAATTTTCATCAGGTAGCACAGCCACAGTGTTTGCAGACACTGTCAAAGAGGTAGCTGTAATTACTTCTTCAATCATTCCCCATGAACGAAGCACTCCAGGCTACACTAAAACTTAGCTTAATCACTGGAAATAATATAAATTTTAAAACAAGGTCTTATTGGACTGCTATCTTTAAAACTAATTTCCCAGTAGTTCCATTTCCTACTAAATTTGAAATTGTGCTTACATAAAGAAATCAGAAAGTATCACAGTTTTATATAAGGCATAAAATAAACGTTGCACTTTAGGAGTTTTATTAAAACTGCTTCTGAATGAGATTATACCGGTCTCCTAGCTATAAATTTTTGCAGGGGAAAGAACAGGGTTAAGGGGTTACATTAAAGTGCACAGTAAACAACAGAAAGGGCTACAGAAAGGATGGATCTGAAAAATGTCAAGAGGCAACAAACATAAAACAGTTTAGATTTGATGATCACTGACTCACAGCAACACCTAAACCTCAGACTCCTGCTCTTTGGACTCCAAGCATTCCTCTAGCGCCTGATGTTACACCACACAACCACCCAAACTCTACAGACCAAGTACATCAAAATTACAGCTCAAATAGATGCCAGTCTTCTGTAAAGAGAAGGATCTTCCCCACCTTTAAATAAATAATCAACTGATGAAAAACATCATGGGTTGTTGGTCTGAGTCACACCTTATGGATATGACTTCCGTGTGCAAGAGCACTGTGTGGAAGCAGTTCCAGCTTCCTCCCTTGCTTGAGCTTCATGTAACCAGGTCTTTCAGGAAAGAAACGAACACCAAACAGGACTTAAAGGAATAAAAACGGGCAAATAGTTCTCTGCCAGCTTCCTTGTGTTTATAATAGAACATTGCTTAAGCAAACATATATAAACATTACTGCATACACTTTAATGTTACTAAAGACCAAAAAGTTGGTAAAAAAAATTTTTAGAAAATTTCCCACTGTAGATGGAAATCTTACTCTAATCTAGAGAAGACAGAAATACTTGCTAGGTTTATGGATTCATAAATTAGGAATGAGCAAGAAGGGAGACATGAGTTTTACTCCCCATCTAGTGTGATGTCAATTGATTTCTGGCTCCGTTCGCCTGTTGCTTAGGTCTGGGTAGAACCCGGTAACCACGTGCTCCCGCGGACGCGGGAAACGCTAACCGCAGAGCGCTCGTCAGAGTGCCCTGCGCTCAACACCACATTCTCGATTTTTTTTTTTATTATTTATTTATTTATTTTTTTTTATCTCTTCCACTCTGTAAGTAGCCAATTAGTCAAGTGGATGCTGCTTTTAAAGTCACTATTTTAAATGGCAATTTCAGATACTATGAACTTGAACACTATGAAACAGGATTCAGGAGACAATTTTTTATCTACTACAAGGTAATAGCCTCATCTTGCTAACTTCAAAATGAAAACTACATCAAATAAACAAATCTGTCAAAACACCTGTCAGAAGTCATCATGGCTATTATCATGCTACCAGTAAGAATAAAACAAGACGGGCACTTAAAATACATCAAGCCCTGTTTTCCTCCCCCCAAAGGAAAAAAAAAAAAACAAAAAAAAACAGTAAATATTCATTTTCCAAGGGCAGTTTAGAGTTTTTGTTCATACATGGGATAAATCCAACATACTGAATTAAGATTTTGAAATTCTACTCTGCCAAGAGACTGCATGATACTATCATAAGACAAGCTCATTCAAGTAGAAATCAAAAGATCAAATTCAATTCTGTAGACTTAGTTCATGTAACATTGCATGTTATGCAACACCCAGAAAAATTTCAGTGCAAAGAATTCTTTTTTTTTTTATGCTTTTCGTCATATACAGCCCTTCAGAAGCCTGGGGAGCTGAATCTCTCTTTACACCCTCTGACCCATTTTATCTTCTTCTGCTCCGCACGTGTCTTAATGGAAGGATGCATCTAGTGCCAAGACCTACATAGATAGCAGCACTTAAACCCAAGGCAAGCACAATTCAAACTGCTGTAGTCAGTGGGAATAGGTCTCTAAGGCTTTGTAACCTGCCCATAAACTGTGTTTGGAGCTGAAGTCTGGCATGGAAGGATTCCATGAAAATGAGAATCTTTGGTTCTTTATGAGGACAGTTAGATAAAATGAGTAGTGGTTCTATGCTCAGCCAGGCAGACCCCTACCTCAGAAACACCACGTTTTCAAGCCCTCATTTTTGCAAGGAAGCTGCCAGCACGCACAGGATCTGCTGGCAGACAGGGAGTTCCTATTCCCCACGTTACTAGACCAAGTGTTGCCAGAAATGGCCAAGCAGCACTTGCACACACAAGCCAGTAGAGTACACATCGAGCACAGTTTCCAGCATTAAAAGGACTTGTTGTCAGATCTGAACATGCTTTGGAAAATGAGACCACAGGGTAAGCTCACAGAAGGGACATCATTACTCAAACTTCCTGCTGTCCATAGACTTGGTAGGCCTGTCTGCTATCTGGGAATAGCTATGAGCACTTCCTACACTAAAGACTACAGGGTCTGATGGAGAGCGGAAAACAAGCATTCAAAGGGTATTCCCAGGACGTTCTGTAAAGGTACTTGCTTCTTTGATCTGCTGGAATCACAGCACCTCATTCACTACTTGCCAGGAAGAATTTTCACATGATTAATTAGAATAATTCTTCAATGATCTTATTGTATCTACATGTAAACACACAACCTTAGTTTCCTCTGCAAGGTAAACTACTCTTTCCATATCCTTTTACTTTGTAAAAGAGCTAATTCACTAACAAGCACAGAAGCTGCATGAAAGAGATTCAGGAAAGCAAATACTTTCCATATTAAGGTTAAAAATCTGAGCTGTAAACATACTTATTTACACAAGTAAGTAATCTCTATTTCTGCAGAGGACTGCATGCCCTAACCTCCATTTTATATTCCTTTTCATTACACAGATAATACTGAAGACACAGGGAGATATTTAAACCGTTCTTTTAAATTAAATTTTTGATTTCCAACATTTCTTCAAGACATCCTTCTGCAAAATGACACTGCGGATGACACCAGAATAGCAGAAGACCAGTGACAGCTATAATCTTCATTCTGCCCCTATGCCATTGCTTGGAGTCTAATCTTAGGCTTATTTTTTTTTTTTTTAATAGCAAAGTTAAAGACAAATCTCCTAGAAAGTCCCACTAAAGTCAATACAACTATTTAGTAACGTAAGTACCACTTAACACTCTCCTGTTGTATCTACCAAACATAGGACCAGACCTTAAGACCTTAAATTACTGACGTTATTTCTATTCAGGGAAGCGTTTATGAACATGTGTCCTTTGGTAAATTATCTGTGTGATGTTCACAGTTTGGAACTCCCGATGAGAGCGGCATCCTCCCTTGAGATCTGAAACATTCCTCTCTGTAGCTGCTTGCCTTAGACTGCAAAGACACCCATCATATGCACCCCTAGCTTCTCCTTTGAAGAAAAACACTCTATGAGCTTAGTACAGATGAGTCTAATAAATATTATTCAGGCAAGACTAGAAATGCCTCCTTGTTTTTCTTCTCGCTCGTAACTACAAACTGCCATGCAACTTCTCCATTCCTATCACCAATACTCTTGCTGTGTCCCTGCTTCAAACACTCCTGTCCATGGTTCAGTAACTTGGCTGCTCAGAAATATTTCACGTCAGCCCTCACCCAGTGTTGATATTTATACCTCCTCCTCCAAAGCCCATCAGTTTGCATTTAATGCACCATGAAATTCTGTCCTTTGCTAGAAGGGAAAACAGAGCATAACTGTCAAAGCTGCTTGTTGTGGTCCATCCCCGCTGCAAGGTGATGAAAGGCAGTGTCAAGTAGGAGGAACAGAGAAGAGTGTCCTTGCTTCAAGCCTCTTGGCAATGCCCCTATGTGCCACTTAGGATTGCGCCAGCAGCCACCCCAGGCTCCCCGGCTCCCTCCCAGGGGGATTCAGGCACAAGAGTGACTGTGCGCTGGAGGATCTGAGCCACATTCCCAGGAACACGAACAGGGCGTCTCAGCCAATGTACTGCACACCCGAGCCCACGCAGACCCAGGGCACACGGCTCCACACACCCGGCCCACAGCTCCTACCTGCTTTCTATGAAACCTCACTGCTCCGCCGGGGCTCTTACCTGCCTGCTCCTGTTCAATCAGGATGAAAGCGAATCCAAAACTGCTCCCCCACAAGGCTCCCATCCTCCTGGCATTATCCATTTCTGAAAGTTAATCAAAAATAAATTAATTAATATTTGGCAGGAACTGCTGCTTATACTGCTTATAAAGACTTTGCAAATACAGTTAATTGATTAAGCAGCCTGTGCAAAACCACCAAAATACTAGTTTTTAAATAACATCTTCAAAACTTGCACTTTATACAGAGTAAAATAATTATTATTTTTTTTTAATCAGCCAGATGTATAGAAGAGACAGAAGGAGGGAACAGAAGAGGTAGAGATCCAGTTTTACACAAGCCTTCTGCATTAATACTAGGCTTTTCCACCTTCCTGGGTAAGGTTATTATTTCATTCAATTTTCTTTTTCCTAAAGCAATTTGCTTAATTTAATAACAACAAAAAACTAAAAACTTTCTACAACATTTGTTCACAATCTTAGCCTCACAAGCCCCTACCTTTCTTTTGTAAGAATAAACAGGTGCATTTAGCACCGTAGGGTAAAAAGCTAGTGGTGCATGAGAGGAGGGCAGCAAGTGCGCAGGGGAACACCTGCTACCACAGGACCCTGGCATCACTGACCATCTACAGAAAGGTGTTCCAGCATCTGCAGGCAATTTAAGCTGTTCTGCTTTCCAGCTCTGCTCCTCCCTTCCTCCAGGTACCTCTAATCAAGCAAAGCAGTTTTTACCACCTTAAACACTCACATAGCCCTGCTTGGGATTGCCCATCAAGGGTGATATTCTGCACCCAGCCTGGGGGAATTACTGTGATTTCATTATAGAAGCCTGTCCCAAGTTCCAGGGGGATGAAGGGAGGTTTGTTAGCTGTCTAACTTGGGTGGGTCTTCTGTCCATTTGGTGTGAGTTAGGGTAACCTCTATTTTCCACTATCAACCCAGTGTTTCTCTTCCCTATATCTGCAGCTGGCGGTGCTCAGTAGCTGTTAGCCAAATCAAATGCACTGGTAGAGGTGTAAACAGCCCTGGTGCAGTCAGAAGATCTAATGGAGCTCAGGAGCAGCTTATTTGCCCATTAAATCCTGCCTCGCCTCCTGAGACTGCTCCCTGCACACCAAGAAAGACGGGGAGATGTACAGGAGCTAGTACAGGCTGAGGAAAATTTTAACAACTGCACCATTTTTTTTCTTATTTTTAATTTACATTTTAAAATAATTACTCTTTAAAGAATGAGGCAACTTACAAATAAACAAAATTTTCTATTTTCTCTGTTTGCACCTCTATTTGCAAGGACGTTCACGTCAGGAATTCAATACAACTCCTTTTGCAGACAATAGGGTACTTTTTACTCTCCTTATGCGCAAAATGTAAACCACTAACCCTCTGTGTACATTTTCCTAGAATGAAGTCCTGCACATATTCCTCTTGAGATTTACAGTGTATACATGAAGAGTCAGAAATGGTAATAGAGAAAGTGTGCCTATATTTTCTTATACAGATTTAAATCTTTCCTTTAGAGACATTTAAATCCTAGTAAATTGCCCCTTGCATATGAAGCTTTCTTTGTAAATCTTAAGCAAATTCCACTGCTTCTCTATTGCATAATGGAATAGCCAGTCGTGCTGAGGAGGTGATGTTAAGCTAGCCTGAGCTGGCAGCAATGGCTGAGAACATTTCATACTTCAGAAATGCCCTAAAATCCTTCATCACAAAAATTCAATTTTTTTATAATCCCCAGGAGTCTGTAGGCTGTATCTAACATTAAAACTCCCAAAAAAGAAACCAAGCCCAGATATGTTCACATCACATTCAAGCCTCATTTGGCTCATTAAAACAAATACATTTATTTTTCTTTACAGTTTTGTTTGAATTTCATCCCACTGGGAAATATAGAGGCACACGCACACAAAATTTATTCAATTTTCTTAGGGATATCTAGCCCCAGTTTTATCTAGAAAATAATAGAGGATCATGCTTTGTCTTCATCTAGATATGTCTGAAAAAAAAGAGCCTTTTCAAAATGCTACATTCTATTTTTTAAACAGAATAAATTAAGCCAGAATAGATTATCCTGTGTGTAATACTCCTTTTAAATTGAATAAAGCAGGATCAACCCTGGAGCTGAAGCAAAATAACTCTTACATCTGGTTAGCTTTACAACAAGGTATCTGAAGCAGCTTTACAGCCATCATAGCCATTCCGATGGTGTGACAGTTTAGCCGAGATCTATTTACTTTATTTGGCTCACAACAGCTTTTCCTATTAGACAGCACTTCACTCCAACAAGCCCTAAGAAATGGGTCTGCAATTCTGCTGCGATGCGAGCAGAGCTCGAGTTCTAGGAATGTATCTCCCACTTAACTCCCTCTGCCATCACCCAACTGCCTAAGTGCAACCTCAGTAGAAGACCAGGCCACCAGTGCTGCAGAACTTGCCTAGAGCTGAGGTTTTGTGGGCCTGAGCTGGGCCTTGCTCATCACTTGGCCTCCAGTGCAAAGAGCCCATGTGCTCTCTCGGCACTGGCCACTGCCGGCCACGCGCCAGCGTGTCACCCCCGGCTGTGACACAACGCAAAGAGCAGCACCAGCAGGGAAGAGACTGACCAGGGGCGGCATCAACTGAGCACGAGTTTTGCACAGCAAGCGTCAGTGCTAGACAGGTAATGAGTAAACTATAGGCAGTCGTCATTTTTTCACTAGGGAATCACCTAATGCTTTTAAATACTGAAAACACACATGGGTGCTGTGCATGGAATTGTGCATTTTATGCGCACAGCATCCCTCTCTGCTGCTCTACAATCTGCTTCTGAAGAAAGATGAACATAAAGCACCTGCGAAGAAGAGCTGAAATACGCTGTATGAAAGGTGCATTTCCTAGCAACTCACCTTCGTGCTGGTCTACCTGGCTGAGCACAATAGCTCACTGGAGTCCCCATCACTGCTGATGTCCTGCTTAAGCAAAAGGAAGTTGATGGCGATGGGGTTTGGTAATTGAATTTGGGGCCTTTAACCTCCTGGTCACAAGTCATATCCAACAACATTTCATAGAGGCTGAAAATCATTAGTATCCCAAATCTCTTCGGTGGGGTGCAGGAAACAAATGTGTGGCTTCAGCCCAGTCACTGTGAAGAAAGCGTCCCTTGCCAGCCCTTTCAGCAGAAAAGCAGGGGATTAAACGAGTACAGAACACAAGTGATCTTTTCACCCTGAAGTGAGGTCTCTTTAGGTCAGAACTGAGACCATTTATCCGGTAAGTTTTACTGCTACTTGCTCCACACACACATCCTGATGTGTTCAAGCCTTAGGGTCTACATATTCCAAAACTTTTAAGACTCCTACGCTTATTTTGGATAAAATAAAAGAACAATGACACCCACAGTCAGTTTTCCTTTTAAAAACTTCTCCAGTTGGCTCTCTTTGGTTCCAGATTTTCTGAAATCTCAGCAGGCCAGACCCCGCTGGCAGCACTGCAAACTGTGTCTGGTCAGGATGCCTGGATTGGACACATGCACGAGTGCTTGTGGCTTGCACGAAATCAGTCTAATAAAACTGTCACCGAGTAGAATCTATAGCCTCTTACAAGATCTTCTGTGGCTTACAGGAAGCAGAGGATCAACTTTAAATAAAGATGTGAGTCTATAAACATTTATCTAACAGTTACAAACTCTTTACTCAAGTAGTATATGATGCTCTCATACTCAAGTACTTCTCAACCTGTAGGAGATACTCCAGCTATGACTGCAGCACATTCAGACAGCGGCTGCCAGCAGGAAGGGAAGCGTGGGTAGCTGATGAACCTGGCTCTCTTGCTGGTGATAATAGCCTTAACTTCTCTTTCAGCAAAGACAGATAACTGTGAAATGTTTACAATAAACACTAAACCCACAGAGCTAGCTTTTTAGTAGATTTTAAAGCCAGTCCTAGTTCCAGCGAGAGCTGCGTTAGCTTTCCAGAACATGTACTAATGCAAATCTTCAATCCTTAGCATCTCATATAAAAAGAAATCCAACACCCAAACAGATGAAATTCAGAAATTTCAGCATGTTTTTGTGAACATCTTGGCCTTGGGTAAAGCAAGGTTTGAAGAGAGTGGAGATAGAGGCATTAAAAATAAACAAAAAAACCCACAGAGATGCACTGACAAGTTTTCAAATGATTTACAAACCAGGAGAAATTATTTGTCTCTTGCCTTACAAATCATTTACTGAATCCCAAATGTAGAAAAAGCATTCACTGTAACCCAAATCCAGTTCAGATAGGTTTTAATACTTGTTTACTGTGAGTTTTTTATTATCCGTTTTGCGTTTATCTGTGCTGGGTTTTGTTTCTCATAAAGCATTTGCTCCTGTGTTTCTTTTTACATGGCTGGCACTCTGCTGGTATAAATGACTGGGCTGACATTTATTGGATTGGGCTTCACACAGAGCACCTGTGAGCAATATGTGGTGTGTATTACTTTTCTATACAACCCCAGTAATTTTAATTGTTTTTGGCATGTTTTTCCCACCATATACTGTAACTTGACCTTTGCAAATATTCATTTCATTTTGATGCTTACAAAATGAAGTAGATTAATGGCCCAGAAGAACAAAGTCCTGTTTAGTCACAGAAAGAGATACAAACCACGCAGTGCTATCATATTTTTTTTCACTTAAAGAGTTTGCTAGAAACCTTAGGTAGTAGATAGTATAACTATGGAGTAATGTACATGCCTAATATACAGCATAAACCCTGTATGGGATAGAAAGTGATTCAAAACAAATATATAGGATTTTCTTTTATCTTTTTTAACAAATCTCTGAATATCTCAGTTGTTAGGAAATACAAATTTTGGTGATAGTTACTTTTTTTTTAACTTCAGCTTAATACCACAGTCGGAGATGTTGCTACAGTAACAGCACTTTTATTGCTCAGGAAAATAAACAAAACGCTGAGAGCTTTGCAAAGCCTTGGGAGGTGGGCAAACTAATCTAATCGTTGTTACTTTTTCCAAGGTAAAGCCCAGGTACCAAGATTCCCCCATGTGTCAGAGTAAGCAAGCAACAGGCAAGGGATTGGAAGCCAACAGTTCTTGAGTTTTGCTCACAAGGAAAACACTTAGAGCAGGCGGCCCTATAAATGCAGCAAGGGATGCTGCAGCGTGACTTCGGCATTAGCACACGGAAAGAATTCCCTTCAGGAATTACGCACACCATGCCAGGTGTGTTAACCCTGTTAGCTCTTTAAGAAGCTTTCAGATTGGTCTTTATTGTGTGCCACTCCAAAAACCTCAGATCGCAGTGTTTCATCGGAAGAAAACATTCGGGTTGTTAGTTATTATGATTTTATATACCTATGACATTAAATTATCTAAGCCAGAATTTTTAAAAGAGACAGTTTTTACTTACGGGGAATAATAATAATTTCCATTTTTCCATTATTTTCAGTTCTTATTTTAAATACATGTTAACTGTATTTAAATATACTGTGCAGACAGGGTGCTTGAGGTTTGAACTCCTTTTTCTTTAAGGGCAGAATATTGGGATACATGGGCTGAAGGCAGTCCATATCTCCTCTCTCAACTGGGAATAGAAACAGTTTGAACAAGTTTGACCATTTATGTTATTATTTATTTAACAGCATCACTACTTCCTACAGAACAAAAATAGGTCTAGATTTTGAAACAACAGTAATGTGATGAGACAGTACTTATTAACAGGCAGCACTAATGAGCATTGGCAGTGACCTCTTTCCTCAGCAGGGTTTGGAGGCTACAAGCCTGAGGCCTGCGTTAAACATTTCACCACTTAGATTTCCCCAAAGGAAACAATATAAAGGAAAATGGGATCAGACTGCAAAGTGCTTACGGTAAATGAAAGAGCTATGAGAAATGGTGTGGTCTCATTCTTCAAAAGCCTATGGTTATTTTATATCCGTGATAAGACCACTTTATAATGCCACAGCGTCCAGGAGACCCTTACACTAAATGAGAATCTGACCCACGATGCCTCTTAACTCATGAAAATTCAAAAGCAGTCACTTGTTACTACTGACTTAGCAAGACTTCTAGTCATGAATGCAGAGTGTGTTGGATAGCTGAGTTGCCCGTAACAGCAAATAGCCCATCAGTGATGAAACTGTAAGAGATCCTGAGAGAGCCTCTTAAATAGTCATCAACGGGAAAGAAATATTGTGAGCCGGATCCTCACTTGGCGCAGGCTGGTGGGGCTGAGGACAGCGGAGGCAGCTGAGTCACCGTGGCTAACAAGCTCATGGCAGAGGCACAATCGAGGCAAATCTTCTGCAGAGTGAAGTAATTATTACATCTATATATTAGTCTCCTTTCTGGAACTAAAATAAACTGGAAAATGTTAATGGTAGCTTTAAAACAGTAACAGAATTAGGCCCAGGGCTATGACCTTTTTTTTTTTCCTACATGGTTATATTCAGTAAAATAGGATCTATTGGTTTCATTTCCTCGGCACAGCATTCAGACAAGCCTTCAAGCAGAATTATTGCTTCTATTAAGATGTGTACCATCTCCTAACTCTTCCCGTTTTCTCAGCTTAATATGAAACAATTGAGAGTTATATGAGTACATTAGAAAAGAATTATTGTTATCAGCATCCTCAGAAGTCCTGATTAATGTAACTAGCTCTTCCCTTCACCTAAAGCTCCCACAGGAGGCACTAGTCCTACCTGAACACGTGGGTAATCTAAGCTTTGTGGAGAATACATTTTTTGCCAAAGTGGTCAGTAACTCCTTGCTGAGTAAAAACATCCCTTTCAATTAATACGAGGTTTTAAGTAAACTTGCACATACACTAAAAAACACAGCAGAACTTGGATTCCAACCCACCTGCTTACAGCATATCACAACCCCCCACCATACTGACTCAGACTCCCTGAACCTACACTTATGGATGGGACCTGTGGGACCAATTTTCTCCCTCTCAGAAACATCCACAGGGCATCCATTACATGTATGCACAGAGATGTGGCTCCTGCACCATGGCAACAGCTCAGTAAAACTGGGAGAGCTGGGAAGCCAAAGTGGACAAGGCAGCAGCGCTCCGAGGAGCTGCCTGCACGTAGGAACTGCCCTTCTCCCCATGCCCTGCGTGTCTGGGGCAGCTGTAGAGGACATGGCTACTGCAAATCCCCAACTTGGCCAGCAAGGCACTCTCTGTGCTCATTAACTGCAGCATTTGCCAGCCAGCCCGGAGCCGCCTGCCTTGAGCACCAGCTCCTGCAGCCGCAGAGCTGCACCATGCAGGGGCAGCAGCGCCAGCGCCCGCCTGTGCGCGCCAGTCCTGCTTCCAACCCTCCTCCTCGCCCTGCCCTTCGCTCCCAAAGCATCGAGCCCAAATCAATAACACCTAGGTGACATATTTCACTGCCTCTCTGTCTCTACGAGAACATGTGAGCATCTCTGATAATTTTGCATAATGTGTGGTGAGGAATAAATGTAAGCTCCTTAAACAGCTCACAGGGAGGGTGGTGCAGAGCATCCAGATGTAGCCTCACCCAAGTCCTCGTTACTCATTCTGGGCTCCTGAGAGGACGTTGTTGCAGCAGGCAGCCTGCACTGGCCGCAAGGAAACCTTGGAGCCCTCCAATAATGTCCACAGAGGTTGGGATGCCACTGACGCCCATGCATGTCCAGCCACATCCAGAGAAAAGGAGTGTAGGTGGCACTAGTATGGCTTATTTTCAGTTTTAAGAATGGCTAAACCTGAGATAATTCTTTTTATTTTTTTGCACTGAGCCCCTGTGA
The DNA here is from genome assembly GCA_013389825.1 of Crypturellus undulatus. Classification (NCBI taxonomy): domain Eukaryota; kingdom Metazoa; phylum Chordata; class Aves; order Tinamiformes; family Tinamidae; genus Crypturellus; species Crypturellus undulatus. The sequence continues at coordinate 1,716,926 of VWPW01013336.1, forward strand.
ATTATGTAGATTAGTGATACATCATGTGTAGATATACACAGAGATAGAATAAGGATATTCATATCTGTGGAAATGACAGTATTAGAAAGAAAATAAATTACTCTGCCACTGAACTTTCATTGTATTTAGCAAGAGACATTCTCCTCTGATACATGTGTGAGAGGTTGGATGGAAAGTCAGTGTTACTAGATTTTAGGCTTTTCTGGAGCCTTTTCTGTCATCAGGGCATAATCTCTTTGTTTCTATTCTACTCTTCTCAGAGAAAACAAATGGATGTTTAAAGTTTGGTTGAATTTGTGTGTTTGGGGACTTGCTTATTCGGTATAAATGTGATCTGCTCTCACTCCTCCCTTCTAGACTCTCTTCCCTTCTGCACTTTTTCTGATTAGGGACCCCAGTGACTGAAGCAAGCACCAAATTACCAGCCTAAGGCTAAACTATAACAGCAGCAAAGTTCCAATTTTAAAAATCTGATTGAAAAACATGGGGCTTTATCTACATAGGAGTGTGTCTGGAACAGGAAGGTTTTCTCCTTTCCTCTCTTGGCCTGTGAGAAAATAGAGTATCTACCAAAAATACAGAAGTAAGATCATATGAAGGTGATAAGAAAACTTACAAAAGAAAAAACTGTGAGTCTGTATAATGCAGCAGTACTTCTTAAGTCAAACTACCTATGACTAAAAATAAAAAAATGCATTTCCAGAGAGTTGCTTATGTGTGACTACAGTGGCGATGCGCGTGCTGCTGCTGTGCTGCATCCCATTTCCCTTGGTGGAATCGCAGGGGCTGTTTCGCTGACTTCACCTCCCTCTGGGTGTAACATTACGCATCTCATTCTGTCACACTGCACTCCCACACCGAGAGCCCCTTTCTAACCAGGCTAACACGAGGGAATGGCTGCCTGGCATTAGAAGCTGACCCCTAATCCTTCCAGACTGGCACATTATAAATACAAAGCACAAAACAGGCCCACATAAACATAAAAGCGGGACCTGCAACTTCCTTCCAAGAGGCCCACAGCCAGCCATTTCCTTGTAAGCTTAGAAAAGCACCTATGTCAAAGATAGATACAGATATGGAAACCCTGTCCTCAGCTCCAGGCTCTGCTCAATGTCCCATTTCCCTAAGTGATGACACTCCAAAACCTTCCGCATAAGCCTCCTTCAGTGAGGACACCTCATGCCTTGGTGCTCTGTTGAACCTAGCTTTGAGCCCTGTACTGAGCAGATCTGTCACAGAGCCTCACTTTGCTTCCCTGAACAACCTCCCTATACTCCCTGTTCTGTTAACATATGTAGTGTATATTATATCCCCCTACATTAGCCACCACGTACAAACACTATCATCATCTCGCCCACAGTTTAATTCAAGGACATTGATATTATTCCTGGAAATACTTCCTCCCCTTTCACTATTTCATCTGCTGTCAATTCCCCTCTCCTAATACCACTCTTTTATTTAACTCTGCCATCAGCCAAAATAATATCAGCAGATAAACCAAGGAAAATATACTGCACTTCCAACACAATACAGACAACTCCTTTGTGCTACGTGCAGAGGCTATGTACATATGTAAATTTAAGCACATAAATCGCTTCTTTCTTTATCTTCTGCCAGCATGTGGTTGCAGCTTATATTTTTACTAGCAAGCATGGATTTACTAAGGGACTAAGACCTATTCATGTGCCGTGTTCACTGCAGCAGAAAGCATCTGCAGCTGCCCCTTATCCTGCATATAGCGAATCCCTCCCACTTTACAGGACTGTTCTTTAGGGAGGTGGCTCAAAATTCGACTTTAGCCTTCATCATCAGCCCAAACAGGGCATAAGGATGATGAGCCACTTCAAACTTTTACTAGCAAGGGATGTTTTCTCTCATTGTAACTAATACTAGAAAAGACTGGAATTTGAAGGTTTGATTTCAAAGTAAACTGTATTTGGTTCGAGTTTCATCTGGAAGAAATTTCTGGGAAAGTACTGAGGGATGAGGAAAATAACACAAAGAATAGTAGATTCTAAAACTGAGTTGAAGATGGAAGACAGTGGAGGAAAAATCAAATACAAATTATCATGAGAAGGAAGGAGAACTACTAAACACCTATTATTACTTTGTGTACAAATGCACAAAGAAAAATGCAGAGTTTTTTTTTTTCTTTTCCTCTGAACTTAAAAAGTGTCTGAAAAAGGAGTAAAATTTCAGACAGAGATAGAAATGGGGAATTCCTGAAATGTTTTACAACTGCGAGAACAGCCCCCCTTGCCCATCTTCGTTCAGGTCTTTCCTACGGTCACACAGAGGGGTATTTATCAGAAACGTTAAATGGTTTGAAACTTAAGTCCTTTTCTCCAGATTACTTTGGAGATATACAACATTTAGGTAAGACAGTCCAAACCAGTGCATGTTAATCATCTTTGCAATTCGATGGTTAATTCAGTGTTAAAAAATATCTGCCTATGGAGAGCCCACTGCAGCTGGCATGTGGGTGAGAGAAAGTCCTAGCTGGTTGGCTGGATGTGTGCAAGTCTACAGTGACAAATACACACTTGAGCATCTAGATCACCAGGCAACAAGTGCTCAGTGATAGGAACGTGCCCTTCACCTGGTTCAGTGAAGGACTCTGAAAGGGAAACAACTGTCAGCTTCAGCCAGGAGTCTGATAAAATATTTGTATCTGATAAAATATTTTTTACACATAAATTGTAACTTTAATCCAAGCATCAGCCATGTAATGACCTTCTCGCACACCTCATGCATGAGGGCGAATTGCTGTAAACTCCCCTTCCATGGCCACTGCCATTACACGCACCGGTGCCTGCTTCAGCACGAGCCATTCGCGCTCTTGGTGCAGAAGACTGCAATTTCACATCCCAGTGCATTGAGCAGGGCAGTAACACCCTGGACAGGGGCCCTGCAAGATCATCGTGACAACCAGATATGAGCTAGAAAAGTAGCAACTGCTGGGAACATGTAAATATTCAAAAAAGTCTTTTTACCTGCACTAATTTTGACATTTGCAGATTTAGAGCACTCCATCCTGATAAGGGTAAACTTACTTTTTCATTTAGAACTAAACTATTATTGTCTTAAAAGGCAGATCTACTTTTTAACCTGTTCCACTCAGCTCTGTTAACAGATTCCCTACATCACAACAGCTCTGTATAGCTTCAAGAGTCATGGGTGTTAGTAGGAAGGGCTGGGGTTGTTACTCTTAGTCATAATGTAAACACAAAGAAGAAAATCCACTAGTGTTTAGGGAGGAAAAGAGAAGGAAAGAAGCCAGGAGGAGTAATTGGGGTCACAGCTGCTGGGCACAGACACATTTCCAGAAGGGCTTCCAAGTGAGTCACAGGCAGCAAGAGTGAGCAGAGGGGGTGAGTGGGAAGGTAGCGCTCATGCGCCTTTCTAAAGCTCTTCCGGCAGAACAAGGAAAGTAATTACATATTGTCTCAGCACACATCCACGGCACCACCTGGTGTATTTGCAGAGAAATCCCAAGAAGGGATTTTTCCTCTTAACCTTAATAAACGCCGTGCTGGTCCCAACCCCTTCGCATTGCTGGGATTCACGAAGGCAGCAGCCTAGAAGCACTGTGCGGAACACACGGCCTCGGAGGCGGGCTGACAGGCAGAGAGTGGAGGTGGCTGAAGAGCAGCAGCGTAACGAGACCTTGGAGAGCGGAGAAGAGAAAAAGGCCTCAGCTCCGGAGCTGACCACTCCGTCAAGTCATCAGACCAGCCTGCAACTGGTCTGTTGGGGCAGGTTGCTGTGTAGGAACCAGCCAGGACATCTCCCCGCACATTCGAACTGGAGCACACAGTCTGGACACTCGAATGGGAGCACACAGTCCATCTGTCAGGGCCACGATAACCTACTGCGCTGCTGCTTTGTGAGGAGGTGGTGCACATTCAAAATAAAAATACATATATATGCACTATATATATATATATATATATATTTAGCACTTTGCCATAATGGCACACCTGGGACCCGATGACCTTTCACTATGACTAAGTCTGACATTAGAGGTATTATTAATGCAGTTTAATAGGTTATGTCTTTTGCAGTTGAAAAAAATCTAAATTTTAAAGCCTTTTACAGTCTTTTAAAAGTTTTACTAACTCTACTCTTAAAGTATCCTGTCAGCTTATTTTGACTGCAGAAATCACAGCATAACAACATTGGGGAGGCAAATCTGAGTTGGCAACGTTGACTCTGTGTTATACAGTCAGCAGCGAAGGGCACAGGATGGCACGAGAGTTTGAGGAGTGCAGAATCAAGCAAGAGGGCAGTTCTCTGCTTCAGACACCTTCCACATGCTTTTCCATTACACACTTGTAAGCACTGAAGTTTGGGGAAATTAAGCTGTTCTCCTAGTTATAAAAAGCCACTACCAGAGATTTATTTGGTTTTACGTATAAAAATCCAGTGGCTTCTGTTTTTCAAAGACATGCACACGTGCATATCCATATCTATCAGTCTATCTATATAAATATACACAAAAGCATACACCTAAATATTAATAAGTATCTTGATGTATTTATTTGTTTATGAACAGATGAATTGGTGAATTAGGTTACTCTGATGTTTGCCAGAATGAGTATTTTTGGCAGAAATCTTAGCCTTGCAAGCAAACAAAATTGCACCTCTAACCGACACAGCATTGCAAACATTTGAATGATTTTTGCATTTGAACATGATTGAAATATAGTATTGTAATATAAAATGCAAAATCACAAAGGAGGCAGTTGAAATGAACCTGACAACTTCTGAGGTACAGCACCCATTTCACCCCACATTTCATTCAAGCTCCCATACTAAAAAAAAACATTGCAAGCGAGATATTGGTAAAGGAGACGTTATAGAAAGAACAGAAAGAGAATTTTCCTGATGGATTCCTTAATCATGTACAACTCACTGGTGAACAATAAAACACAGTGAAGATTGCTTCAGAAATTAGGTCCTGACCTGAGTTGTTGAAAAATAGTTCAAAGCAAATTGAAAACATAAATGGATTTGTGTTTTTTTTTTCAAACAATATTTCAGAATAATGAAGACAAAGTCTGTGTCATACCAAAGGCTAACATTAAAATTAATGTTACCACCTTTATAAAAAATAGATAAATCGCTCCACATTTAGAATGTTGTATGTAATGTATGGTAATGCCACAGGAGACTAACTAACCGAAAAACCGAAAAAAACCAGCTTTTCAGCTTAGATGATGTTCAGGTCATCATGACACACGCCAGCAAAATCAAATTCAGAGCTAGGATTGACATTCTATGCACTATTCTTTGTGCTTGAGATCTCAGGGGGATGTATAGGAACTGTGCAATGAGTTTAGTTGAACACTGCACTAGACAGAGAATGATTTTAATTTCTTGCACATTCTTTTATAGTTCTACAGATCTACTTGGCTGAATTCTCCACTTACACTAGTGAAATCTGCAATTTCTGTCTTAACTCTGCTGAACATCTCCAATTTTAATGGTCTAAGTGAGGTCAAAATTTGATTCAGAGACATTACTTGGATTATACTTGATTTGAACCAGGAGCAGAATTAGACTCATAGTCATTAAGCTTTCAAGTTCTCAGATCACAAAAAAAGTGTTTCTGCTGCATAAACCAGGTTACTATTTCAAGAGAAGAGATGGATGAGTCATTAAAAAAAAAGCAGGTAATTTTAAATGAAATTAGAATTTGTGAAAGGTGATGGGTTCAGAGCTTTGGGATCAAAAGAGGGCTCCAATTTAACTCGGTCCTACAGAAAAGAAGTAGTGCTGCCCTTCCTGCAGCCTCTGCTAGGAAGTACATTGCAGTATGTGCTAATTTGCTGTTTTTTTACAACCACATTCAGGTTCAGAGGAGGTGAAAGGTAGAAACCAATGACACTTATCATAATAAATGATATTCTTTCCAGTGGGTTTAATCATGGGTGTGCAAGGGTTGAATACTGTTGTAATACCTCCCTTTACCTAGCAACATCACTCCTGATTCCGGGGTACATACAAGAGTTGGGCTGGCATCAAAGTACTCTATCCACCCATCACTAGGCAAGTGCGCCAGCCTGCAGCACCTTTTTACATTAGTCATGAAAACCCTCTCCTACAAAAGCAATCACTCATTTGTAAACTGGCAGCGCTGCATGATGCAATTTATATTAGCCAGTGCTGTAATGACACTGCTAAGACTTGTTCTTTATGGGCATTTCTTTGGGGGAATTTGTGAGGGATAGAGGGGACTAAGCTGTGTGGTTAAATTATTAGACTCTTCTCTAAATAGTCACCTTTCCAAAACGTCTTCAATAATATATTAATCAATACGGAGCTAAGCCAGTTTCAATTACAAGAAAATTCCCATGGACACAAGCTGCTTCCTCTGTGCAACAGCTTATTTTCAGAGCTGAATATGCTGGAGGCTACAGAATAATACTCTAGAAAACAGGAGATTTGTTTGTATTTGGCACTTTGTTACACTTCCTCTTTTTATCTGGTTTAACAATAAGAGACAAAAAAGAAATGAAGCCTCTTGAAGGCATGTGTCTTGGATACTACACTAGCTAGCAGAGGTTGAAGCAGCAAAGCTGGCACTGCCAACTGCAGGCACATGGCGTGGGTCAGGGTACCCCGCTGCCATGGGCAGTTGCTGCTCAGCATTCCTGGGCTTTGCAAGGAATTCTGCCTTTTGCTAACCCTTTAGAAGCAAACCCTCATGTGCCCTTAGAAGCAGAAATAGAAAACTAATACAGTGCACAACTGAAAAGCAAACTGGAGGCTTCTGCTTTGATAGAACAAAAAAATTGATTGTGATTTTATTGCTTATTATTGCCATCTGCATCTATTAGGTGTAAACAGAGGAGACTGTAAACAGAATTGAAATTATATCGTTGATTTAGATGGGAAGAGAGTGGGGCTGATTAGAGTCAAAGCTATCACCACACACCCTTAAAGCACAAGGAAGGGATTTGGGCAAGAAGCACGAAGAGGACAAGGCCAAGGCCTGCTTCTCTCACACCACAGCAAGTCTCCCTGGGTCTGCATGCTGGTAGGGATGCAGGGGCAACACGCTGACCCCGTGCTTTGCCTTGAAGAGTGGAGTGGATCTAGCTCTTACTCCTCTGTCATTCATTTTATTTCAGCTGTGTCTTCCTTGATTTACTTTGGAAAACATAGATTGAATTGGACTCCTTCAGAGTTACTGATTAACTGATTACTACAGCAGAAATTGGCCTCTTGCCCCATGCCCAAATTAAAATCTGAGGATTGGGTTCTCTGCTGGGATAACCCACACAGGAATAGGGAAGAAGACCCGGGCCCATAGTCAAGCTTTTCAGAATGCAATCTGCCTTTAGATCACATCAAACTCAATTTTAAAATGCCATCTTCTTTTTGTGCAAAAGCTGCCTGCATCCAAAGGAAGAAAAATGGAAAACAGAGAGGTTTTTCCTTGCTGTTCCCCTTGCTCCCTTACACATGATTCTCTATTCTTGGCTATGTTTTCTTTCTCTGCCCATGAATATATTTGGTTTTCTTCCTCCAACATCCCCTCCTCTTTTCTTTCCATAGACAATTTTACGGCTGCTTTAGTCCCACAAACATCTCTGGGCTTTTTGTGCTCTGTATTTCTTTTCTCTTCTTGCAGATGAAGTGGTACCTTTGAAGGGGCACAGCTAGGCTGGCTTCTTCCCCTGTTTCTGCTCCTACAGAAAGAGAACCGAGGGCACAAAACTTTGGCAAGGTGCTGCATTCAAGGAGCCGCCCCTGCACGCACCAGGTCTAGCAGAGCAGTCCTGGAAAGCCTGGCACTTCTGCAACACAGATTTTGTCATTTAGTGGCACCTGAAATCACTGTTGCCTGCTAGATTCTGTTTAACCAGAACGGACCCAGGGACCCATCCAAGCTACTTCTATGTTTATTGCAGGCAATAAATCTAAGACAACTTTCCAGATAAAAAGTTGTCAAAATGTGGGTGACTTGAGCTTTTATTCAGGCTACACAAAGCTCACAATAGTAAATTAAAGGCATAATGATTTCTGTGAGCATCCTTCTCTGAAAGGACCTTCTCTCAGTGTAGCTAAGGATCATATCTGCCTTCAATTAATAATTAATCCACTAGTGAAAGTCTCAAGGTGAGGATCCAGCAGCAGGCAAGCCAGCCTGACGGACCGAGGCACTTGTACCATTAAAGTGACAGAGATAAATCCTTGTTTGAAATATTAATTTGAAAAGGCTCTCTCTGTAATAGATTCACACTGACTCAGCCCTTATTTGAATAGATTTATCCCAACAGTAACATGTAGCAGAAGGAAAGAGGAAACAAAAAACACATACTTTTAAAAACAAATAAGACTTCGAGTTTTAATAGTGTATAAAGGTTTTAAATTCACACATGCTTCACCTTGAATGTTGTGGAGTTCAAAGAACTACCTTAGAGGAACTTTAAGCATATGATTAATATTTAAAATCTAAAGGCATTAATGTTCATCCTGTCAACTCCTCATGAATTGCTTTGTGGCATCTACAAATAATTAGAGAACAAACATGAAAAAATAATTGATTTTAAGGCATAAACAGCTGCACTTAATTTTGGAGGTGTGCCCGGAATAGCTGCTTTGAAATCCTCCTGCTTCGGTTGATAAATACGTTAAAGAATCATGAAACAAAGCCTCCAAACAAATTACAACTACTTATCTCTTACGTGTCATTCTCTTTTGCAAGCTTTTTTTCTGCCCTGTTAATTTGGCACTGGTGCCCAGGTGCAGTAACGTATGGTTTGTTTTTATAAAGTAATTACAACTGGAAATCAGACCTGATTTACATCCCTCCAAACCCCTCATAAGTAACAGCCACTGCAGGCATTTTCTCCCACATTTCGTTTGGGGAGTAAGGATCTGATTAGACAGTGACTCTCAGATTCGTGGCATCACCTGTTCAGGTATTTGAGGCCTTCATTCAAGCTGTTATGCTGAGAGAGTAACAAGCCCTATCTATTTTTTCACAGGCTCTTCTTAGGAGCTGAAGAAGGAGAAACCTCAAGACCTGACACATTGCTACAGTTGTCGTTAGCTTTGACTCAACAGAAATTAGACGGTACAAACCAAGGTCACAATTGAAATGGAGTCAATAAAATCAACGGATTAACAGTAACTCTGAGTTGAGTCACCACCTAATCAAGTCATGAAATTAATACAGCCGGTCACCAAATAATATGGTTATAGAGCACAGCCAGTTCTTAAAAATATGGAAGAACTCAGTGCTTACCCTGAGAACTTAAGGAAGCGCTGCCCAGTTAAACCAATCTCCCAATTACAGCACGCTGCTGGTAGCAAAGTCATCAGTCCAACCAGCTGCACCGTTTCCACTAGGAAACGTGCAACTTCTTATATCTTAGGACTCAGAGCCTGGGTAAAGCCTCGAAGTTCACATACACTTCACAGCCACGTGTTTTCTAATTCCATAGTTTACTGATTTTTGCTACAGTCGTTTTCATAATTTCTCTTGTTTATTTTAACAACACTTTCTCTGCCATGGAGATGATCAAATTATTTGTTTTAATAAGGAAGGACAAATAAAGGACAAATAAAGATTTGAGATTTCAACTGTTAACATCTGGACTCACACATATCAGTTTCTGTCCCAAAACAAGTACACACACACACAGATAAAACAGACAGAAAGGGGAAGTATCTCTAGTCTTGAAGGAAAGTGAGAGACAAACACACAGAAGGCTTCACAAAATCAGGTTTGCGAATTGTATGGAAAGATGATAAGGACTTAGTGAGAACCTTGGTCTAAAGGCCTAAAGTTATCAGCCCTCAGCCCACTCCCAGGAGTGTAACCAGGGGACCCTCACGCTCTGCATCCACGGTACCAGCAGAACCAACGCTATGTCTTCCAGTGAAGTTAGATCCTTCGTGTCAATCAGGACATCAGTCCTTCACCAGTGAGGTAGTAAATCTTAATCCTACCAAGTTTTAATCCAGAAATGGAGATATGCGTTAGATTTTATTATTATTATTATTAATTCAATTTAAGGTAGGCTGGTTTTCTCTTGCTGTGACCCATGAGGCTATAGGGATAGAGATAGGGCAGGCCGGTCTTCATCCTTCCACCTTGGATCACAGAACAGAGGAGAGTGGTGCTAATGTGGACCTACCTGCAACAACCAAATCTCTTCTCACTTGGCGTTTTTCTCCAAGAAGGTGCTCACATCACCTCAACCCCGCTATCACCAGAAGTTTTGCCAAACGCAGGCTAGCTTATTGCAGAGTTTTATTTCAGCAGTCACCATAAACCAGAATGTTTTAAAATGTAACTGTATAGTGGAGCTATACACTGTTAGCCAAAGATCTCTGTACTTGAACCCCATGCATCGGGACAGCATGACTGGAGTGCTTGAGAGGGTCAGTTCGGTGATGCCAAGATACAATCACTGGTCTTATAACAACAACACTGATGATAACACTAACAGCCTGTGATAGGAAACTTTATGAAAGAAGAGAAAATGACGGATTAATATATCAGTGGGGTAGAATAAAGGTAAAACACCTGCCATGTTTCAAAGTTCAACTTTACCTGCACCTTTTTTATCCTCCTACAGAGTCTTGTTTTTAACTCTAAAAAGCGCCATCTTGACTTGGATCTCATGAACAACTCTAGAATTTAACCAAACAAATCATATGCTTAGAATTATGAAAATTATTTTGTTGGATTAGCACTGAGTAGTTCTGGAAGCTCTCATGCATCCTAACCACTAACCACCTAACCATCCAGCACACAGAAGATATCTTCATTATAGAGATTTAATCTAAAACCAGATTGTGCTGAAATGAAGCTAAACAAAACTGATATCTAAACAGCATAATCTGCTGAACGCAAAAGAACTTCAGAATCAGCCAATATAACTTGAGGATTTGAAAATTAGTTCACATAATTTGGATATTCTCCAGGCCTTAAATTGGATCTACTTCCTGAACCCACCCCCCCTAGTTTTAACTTGGATGTCAAAAAATCAGCTTTTCAAAATATTTCATTCGCACATGGTGCAACAATGCTGTGAGCCAGAAGTCCATTCCACTGCAGGCAAAGGTGGCCAAAATGCTAGGCAGGAAGATTTTCTCTAAGAAAATGCACATTTGAGTAAATTAAAAAGATTGGAGATGTGTTTTTCAGAAAAGTATTGATCAAATCACTGGAACTTTTCATTCATATTTCAGTGTTCTGGTATTTAAATAATAGTTAAAATATTTTGGATGTTATGCTTACTATAGAATAGAAACATCATTATTATAATATGCTACATTGCACATTACAACTGCACATTACACTTGCAGGTGAATACAATCTAAAAGTTGAATCAGTGTTCTTTTGACTTTGCTGAAATATTTTGATAGGATTGAAAGAAAATATCACTTCATTTTTGCCTTGAAACAATGTTCAGTGTTTGCTCTACACTATTTTCCTTTTCCTTTACCACTCAGAAAAAGAATTCTAGTTTCCAACCACTTTTATTTGGAAAAATAATGATAAATCCTATGAAAGCAAGGAAGGAGAAGAATGATGTGGGAGCCTTTGCCATAATCTTCCAATAACTGACTGCAAGTTATTACACCAGAAATGACTTTAATTCTGATTTTCTCTTACGTCGCCACACTCCGTGACAGCTTTGATTTCTCACCCTATGAGTTTCCAGTTGGGCTGCTGTACATATGCGGAGGCAGTTCAAAGTGCAGGGGAGCAGATGGCAGGGCAAGCAGGTCTAGTAAGTGATACAACCTTTTGCTACAAACCTTGTCATAGCTGAGCCCTTAACCCATAGCAGCAGTAGCGCTAATGTTGGAGATGTGCTTGGCTGGCAACCCAAAAGTCAGGCTCAGAAATCATACTAATAACCGGACGCCCACCTCAGTGGTCACTCCGATCTCTGCGCGTTTGGATCTGAACCACAGAGCTCCCTCAAGCAGTAGCCTTTTCTTCATCCCTCTCCTCCACACAGTATTCACCAGCTTCAACCTTGAATCACTGGTTTGGTGACACAATACAATATGACAAAGCAAGTCTGTCAGCACTTGCCAGCTCAAGAACCATATGGCATTCCAGCTTGTTTTTTTTTTTTTTCTCAAAGAATACCTGAATTTTATTTATATTCTGAAGACTCCCACAAATAGAGAAAATAGGCTGGTAGTTATACAGAAAAAAAAAAAGTGTTTGGTGGGAATACAGATAGCATACAGATTGCTTTTCCAAAGGGAATGAATGAGGTCACTTTGCTCTTTCTCAGACTTCCAAACAATACATTCTATAAGAAAAGTGAAGATAATTCGTCTGTGTATTATTTAGGAATGATTACAGTGTATTAAAATAATGATATTGTTGCTATGGTCTAAGGATGTAAACAAGGAACAGATGTAGGGGGATAAAACTTTTATTAGATAAGCAGACATATATAGAAAGAGAGTATTTAGAAGACGACTAAACTTCAGGAACTCAGGCTGTGCTCCATTGATCTGAGCAATTATATGGCTTAAAGTTTGCCTGTTTTTCCCAGCTGTGCCAGTTAGTCCAATAAAAGATATTAACTCTCCCACTAACCTTTCTTCATTTCAAATAATGAAAATTTTTGCTCCTATGGACTTATTCTTAGATATGGAAATGGAGAGAACAGAGAGAAGAAATAAGGTTAGCAGCTGGAAGATTTTTGTCCATAAAAGCTTTCAAACAGTTTATGCTAACGCCCTCCTAACTTCCAACATGAGCTTCCAGCAAAACTGTATAATTTTCAGTGAAACGAGATTACTCATGTGGAGACTAAGCAAATTCAGTGACTTGCTGTTGTCAAACTGGACTTGTATTTTATGCCTATAAAAGATTCCAATTACTTGTTAAGTGCAAACAGCTGATTTAAGGGTGCAGTGTATCATCTAGCCAGCGCTGTCAAAAATACTTGGTCAGTTAACCAAAATTATTAGTTATCCTTGCTATGTGTTGGTGATGGATGTGACAGCATCCTTTGAAGGAAGGAGAGCACCACAGCACCTGCCTACTTAGTCAAGCACAGACTTCACTTTTTCAGGAGTCACTGGAGTGTGTCATTTCAAAGCATGTTGGTTATTGTCGATGCCTTGGTAAGGTATGTTCTCAGGGTATCATAATGAATATTTTCCTAGCCTTGCAAGAACATCTAAAGTGCTCACACTGATGGAATAATTTAGGGTAAGACTGAAGAGACACTAAATAATGACTACCTTGTGACTCTGTGATGTGTAAGAAGTGCATGTTTGCATTGCTACAATGGTTGACACACAATACCAGCAAGCAAGCAACCCTTTAGGCTCATTTCTAAACCACACAGCTGATGCCCACTTCGGAGGGAGACAGTTTTAAAAATGAGTACTTCTAAAATTCCTGTGCTAAGAATGGAGATGAATACATGGCATAATATTTTGAAATGCTCCTCAAATATAGATCAGTGGTGAAGTTTAAGCGTAAATAAACCTGTGGAAGCAAAAGGTTTACATGCTGGTCAGCTTTTGCATTTACAAAGAATGCGATCTAAGTGCCCTCAAAAAGAGCCACGAAAGAGGAAAGATTAGTGCTTGGTGCATGTTGCTGTATGCTCTTGTTGTCATATGCTTGATGCATATGAGTCAGGGTTTTAAAGCAGTCAGGGTTTGCTGGCTGGGTGCCCAAAGCTGTACTGCTCGTCTCTAGCTGCCTGTGTTCAAGACAGAATCCAGAATGCATATAGAAATGTCAGCACTATTTTTCCCTTTAGTGTCTGTACATCTGGCTTCATTTGCCTGGTGTTTAAAAGAAAATCACATTTTTTCTTCTGCAAATGGAAGGAAGGGTACCAGGCCAGCCGTCAGCAGGCTTCTTCAGTGCTTGCTGTAATTAAATAATTGTTAGGAGAAAAGATTTACTATAAATAGCACTGCCAAAAAATAGACTCATTTGTCACTCACCTAATGAGATTGTTCTTTTTTTTATGTTTTTTTTCTACATGTCTGAACTGCTGCTGACTCTTTTTCTTTTTAAAAAAAAAAAAATTTTAAGTAACGCTGACGGAAACAGGAAAGCAAGAGTTATGTGTGATAAACTTCAACGGCAACATCACTACCAGAAAACTCCCAAATCAGGGGATTCGCAGGTTGATTAAATAGAGCTGAACACAAGGGGATTCTAATTCTTCTGCAGGCAGATCTTGAGGTTCACCAGTCTTCAATGGCTGCAGGATTTGCCCCTAGCCCCTACACTCATCCAGTCTTGTCAGTTCAGAAATCTTCCATTAAATGCCTATCTTTATGCACTTGCCCAAACCTCCCTCCTCATTTTCCAAAAGAAGTCAGTATCTAAAGATTCTGCAGTAATCCAGCACTCAGAACACGGTGCACATGTTTAATCAGGTTTCTTAGCACGTCTGACGAAGGGCCTGCCAGGGCATCTAATCCCATGGTTAGGCCTGTCAAAACATGCTAACTTTGCACCACAAGTGCCCCACCGTGCACTTGAATAGGCTCACTGGGCTGGGAAGGAAGCCTGCGTCCTTATAATTGACAAAAAAAAAAAAGGCAGGAGGAAGAGAAATCCTATGCACACAAATCACTGAACGCTGCACAAATGAAAAAACCCATCCCACCTAGGGGCAAGCCCCAAAAGGAGCCACTGCTACAAGGGAATCACTCTGAGGGGAGGGGCCCCCCACACAGCATGAGGCTGCACCCGTGGGTGGCCCTGTAAGAGACCCAGGGACAACAGCAAAGGTTGGGAATCAAGCACTAAGCACTGAAAACAAATTAAAAAAAAAAAAAAAAGACTGTCGGCAAGGGCAGAAAAGAAAGATATTGGAATTGGACAAAACAGCCCTGAGAGGAGATCACAAAGTGAGGCGAGTGACTGCCCCGGGGCTTAGAGCAGCACGGAGTGCTGCTGGCAGGCACACAAATAGCGTGTGGTAGGAACAGCGCGGATGGAGGGGCTTAGAGGCCACGTGTGGGCCGAGGACACAAGCTCCCCACCACCAGCACTGCCCCAGGCCATAGCTCAGTGGGATCCAGCAGCTCCCGCCGCGCAGCCGCCGCTCTCAGCCTTATAAAAAGCGCCTGTTGCTAAGGGCAGGTTCGCTGGCAGCCACCTCAATGCGGCATTTGCCAAAAGGTGTCTTTCCACTTCTGACTTATTCAAACTTCTGTAAATTACCGGCTAAAAATGCCCTGCTTTTCACAGGTTTTAATTAAGATTGCTTTCCCCCGCAGGATGAGTAATATTGAAAATAGCCTGAAAAATGAGTCCCCTCGTTGCCAGGTGAGTTTCTCCAAACACACCCAGCCTCGATAATGAAGTGAAATTCTTATCATCACGTCAGGTGGTAGCTAATTAGTATATCTTCTTAATTAAAATGCTTTTCCTATTGAGGTTTTCTTCAAGAAGGCCAAAGAGGGCATTTTGCTGCTATGACCACTGAAAATCAAAATGTCCTATTAGAGGGAAGGGACATCTGCTGTGGGATTCAAAGCCTGCTAGAAACTTGCTGAGAACAATGTGTGCAAGTCTGCGGCAGCAACTAGAGCCATTCAGAATGAATAAGATCTTTAAGACCAAAGGATTTAAATTACACAGGGCTAGAAGCTCCGCCAATAAACCAGTCTAGAGGAGCCACTGTAACTCACGTTAGCAAGTTCACATCACTCTCATGGAAAACTTTATTTTTAAATAGGGCACTTCTCTCTAATTTTTGCTTTAAAATAATTTTACAAACTCTCCAAACCTCCTTCCTATTGCTTTTCAGCATCTATAGGTCTTTTAATAAGAAATTCTTCTAATTCTTCTTGCAGTTAGCGTGTTACTCAAGCTCTCACAAACGCTACCAGCACTGCCTGCAGTCGGGTCGGGGCTCGGCCAGCCCCTGGTTAGGAGCTCTGCACAACACTCCAAAAGGCTGGGAGAGCCGCGCAGGGGGCTCATTTGGGGACCACTGAAGAGCTGAAGGAAGATGAGTTTGCTGTATTTTTAATCACATTCACGTCCTCCCTACTTAGTTCTCCCCAGAGCAAAGGTGTACAGAGCTACTCTGAAACCCTTAGCTGGGAACAGAAAAAGTAAAAATGCCAGCAGCCGAATCATTTGCAGGAGGAAACGTAGCAGCTTTTCCCCTTTTTCTCACTTTCCTGTCAATGGTGCTCAGATAATACAGAAACTCAAGCCTTTCAAATGCTTCAAGCTACTTGAAAGTCCCTTGGAAGTGTCTCGTCTTGCCTTTACCAGGTTCGACTTCCCCTCTGAGTGCCGCAGAAAGGGAAGGAGCTGCCACTCTGCTCCCGCCTGTCTCTGTGTGTCTGAGAGCGCAGAAAGGAGCTGTCACACCAGCAGCTCTCCATCACTGTGCTGTGCCGGGGTCACCACTGCCTTTCACCTGTTAGAGATAATTCTAGGTTTTGTCGGCAGTGTGCAGTGTTTCCTTCCCCTTTCTTTTGAGGTGTAATGTATAACCTTGTCAAAGAGCTAAATATACTGCAAGTTCTCATAAGAAACGGAGAAGTGTCAGGGACCAAATACTTTCACACTGACTTTATAATAAGTTTCAGGATTTTTTTTTTTTTTTTTAAATATCAATTTTTTGGCTTGCAGGAGCAGTTAATTTTCCCTTCTGGTGCAGTGGCTCAGGGTTGTGAATCAATTTTTCACACAAACTCAGATGAAATCCTGGCCCTAGTAAAAAATCCTGCTCCAATGGCAGTTTGTGACTGATAGCATTGGAGGGCAGAAGCCATTTCTTTGAATGAGAGGTATATAAAATGTGGATCTGCATAGAGGAGGGATAGGAACTCACTGTTGCAAGTGTCTCTTCCAGTACCAGAGCTAGGATTCAACTAAGTCTATTCAGACCCACCTTCAAAACAAAGGCAAAGAGGTGACGCTTGGCTCAGTGGGTAGCAGATCAGTAAACAAGTCTTTAAAGCATTTTAAGTCAATCATCACACTGCCTTTATGAAGCCAAGTCTCATGTTGGCTACAGAAGCTTTTAATTCTCCAGTGCAGCTCCTCGTTTGTCCTCTCTGCTTTGTATCTATTCGCAGACTTTTCAGTGTAATTCTTAGCCAGACCATGCCAGTGTGCTCCAAAGAACAGACTCAACAGTCATTTAAAGGGCTCTCTATGATTCTCCGGTGGTTCATCTGAGCTGTACAACAGCTGACCCTAAGAAATGGCTTCAGAAATGCCCATGATGAGAGTAGTAACCGGCCTCTGGATTTACACAGAAGAAGGCAACAGATGAACACAGGATTGCAGGAGGGCAAGTGCCGAACACTGTGTGTTTGCTCTCCCTTCTGGAGCGGGAGCAAAGAAATCTACAGCTCCGTGCTACCCCGTGGCTGAGCGCAGCACGAGGGTTTCAGACCAGGCGCAGGCACCTCCTGCTCTGCTTGCAGCAGCTCTGCGCAGGCAGCGCTCTGGCCCGCAAGACACTTCTGCAGCCTCAGCCCTGGGGCTGATGTGACACCTTAGCTAGAGAAGCAGCAGGGCAGGCGGAGAGCGCTCAAGACACCCTCAGCACAGCCCCCGGGCCTCCCTCCTTTGTGAAGTGCTTTGATTTCTACTGATGCAAGAAGTCCCCAAGACTTTCAAGTTTTTTTTTTTTTTTTTTTTTTTCCAGTGCTTTCCTAGAATTAACACAGAGCTTTCTGTAGCCTCTGTGGCTTTCTAGGAGTTCTCACAGAGCTTTGTCAGAAGTTTCCTTATGCTTTCCAGGCATTTCCACTGATCTCGCTAGGAATTATTGCCATGCTTTTTGGAAAATTTCTTGGTGCTTTCTAGGAATTTTCCCTGAGGCAATCTCCCCAAGCTTTCTACAATTTTTGCCAGTCTTTTTCTGGAAATCTCTCCCTGCTTTTTAGCATTTGCTTGGGGCTTTCGAGGAATTCCTCTTTCTAGCTTCTTTTCCCCCCCCTCCAGATTCTCAATTGCTTTCTGAGAATTTCTTGGAATTTACTAGGAAATCTCTGGAGCTTTCTAGGAATATTCTAGTGCTTTCTAGGGATTCCTGGATCTAGAACCTCTAGAACCTCTCTAGGAATTATCAGCCCACAAGAAACAGGGAGCAGCTGCCTCTCGCAGGTGTCCATCACAAGGCACTGCAGCCTGTGCCATGACCTTGACAGACTTCAGTGCAGGTCTCCGGCACCCCTGCTGCTGGCTGTCACTGGGCGCTTGCCCGGAAAGGCTGCCAGTCTGCTCTGTCTTGCCCATGCCACACGAAGAGGAGCCAGCAGGCCTGGCTCTGTGTGCAGCCCCAGGTGCATTCTGGAGAGACTCTCCTTCCCTGCGCCGTTAGTGACTGCGCGTTCCTGCCAAGCCACAAATGGAGGGTCCAGGTCGGAAAGCCTGCTCAGCAGCCACCCTGACGATGTGCAATGCCTCCAGCTTCCCAGGATGCTCTCAGCAGTCCCTCTCTGCTCCTGCTGCACGGCCCCAACATTATCCTGCTCAGCTTTAAGGGTGCTGGGGCCCTCCAATCAGCCCACGGCCCCGTACGAGCTTTGGCTGAGCTCCTGTGCATCTTGCTCAAACCTGAACTAACCAGTGCCCAGCACATTCACATACACTATTGAAATACATGTTTCAGGGCTTCTGTAAATAGATACAGAGCGTGTTTATACAGATGTGTCTTTAAAGGATCCTATGGAGAGCTCATTCACTAAGATGTTCATAACTATTTGAAAAATTCTATCTGCAGAGTCAGAAGCAGAAAACATATTCAACACTCCAAAGGGAGTCAGATACAAAAGTGCACAACCCTCCAAACCAAAATACTTAAATGTAGTAGGTGCCTTTCTACATACTCTGTTACATCAACAGGAATAAAATAAATTATTATGCAGAAGACATACAAGAAGAACTGAAATATTGCTCATTACTAGTAGTGCTTATTTGTAACAACAAAAAAAAATTGTTTATTACTACCTGGTATATATTAAACACAGGGAAAAGACTATACTGCAAAATAAATGTACAAAGCCCCACAGCAGGATCTCCTATTTCCCTTTTTGAGTGCACAATTAGCACTGAAGGACTTTTTTTATACAGCGTCTCTAAGGAGTACATGCGCATCCTTTGATTTTAACAGGTTCAGTGTTTGGAATCAAACTTACATTATTCTGCTTCCTCCTTGATGGAAAATAAATATATTTAGAAGTACAACTTTCAGCCATGCTTTTTTAATAAAAGAAGTCAGCATTTGTCAGGAATCATAAAGGTACTTCTCTGACACAAAATCTGAAGCCACAATTTAGAAAGGACATATCTGCTAATTGCAAGTTCTATTTTTGACAGATGTTCGATATGTAGCAATGATCTGCTGCTTTGACTAATCCAGCCAAATCAACAGCTTTAGACAGAATTCAAAGGCCATTTCAGGGAACTGAGCCAACATTTATTTCACTGGATTCAAAAATCAACAAAACCCCATCTCTTGTGCTCGTAAATTCAAGCGTACATAATGTAAAATATGAACTGTCACACTCTTTCCATAATCAAGCTGACCAGAGCTACAACTAATAAATAAATAAATGGAGAAAATATGGCTAGCTTTATTGCCCATGGGCTCAATATTTACCAGTTTATGTACCATCTGAGCTGTTTCCTGTAATCAGCCAGGCACATGGCAAATTTATTCTCAGGAGACGTTATCACCATGACAACTTTATCAGAATAAATTATGAAACACAACACTTGGGGCAAGCAGAATTTGGGCACGGGTTTGCAATATTATTGTATTAGTTATTCTTTTATCAACGCTTTAAGCACCCAGCGGAGAGGAGGCCATTAAAAAAAAGCCCTGCAATCCACGCCTGTTGAAATAACAATAAAAAATGTAAAAACTTTACAAAGAGAAAAGGAATAAAGCCATTAGGCTGAAAAATGGGCAATCAAAGCAGCTATTGCGCTCGGCAGATGGAAAAGCAGCAGGTGCCATAGTGCGATGGGACCTGGCCTCCCATCATGCGCTCTCTACAATGATGCAGGCTGACAGGGAAGGGAATTAATGTGTCGGGGCAGGTACTTTCTGTCCATTAGCTGATTCTTAATACATCCATACAGACTGCTACCTCTGGCTCTTGGACGAAATGACTAACAATCCGCTGTGTAAAAAGTTGTATGAGGAAGGACAGCGCCGGGTGACCCGCCTGTCACTGTCCCAGATTAACAGCGTATAAGTGACCAAGCAAACCCTGCTGCACCCCAACCTGGGATTAGAGATTGCAGCCTATGAATAAATTATTGGAATGCAGATGTCTGGAATACATTAAGGTGCCGCACACTGGATGGGCTCCACTGGGGGGAAACGCTGATGAATAGAATTTTCAAGCCCAAATTAACGCTGGCAAGCGAGCGCAAGCAGTGTGTGGAGCACGATAACACACCCACACCCACCTTTTATCTGGGAAAATCCCTTGCCACAAAAAGGACAATTTCTGCAGTATGAGCTCCACTGCTCTGCTGGCCTGCAATACAGCACTCAGAATATTCGAGCCTGTTTACTTTTCTCAGTGCCACTGCAAACGACAGAAAACGCAGCAATGGAACTCATAAAAATCAGAACCAAATCGGCACAGAGTCTGAGAGGTTCCAATTTGTTCAAGGCAGCCAGTCCCCTTCACCCGCCATCTGTGCGCTTCGCTGCTAAGTTCCGGGATGTCTAGAATGATAAGCACAAGAATTACTTTTGGCAGCCCCACAGTGACACACTTTGCAGTCCTGCTTCTGACACAGCATTTCCAAGGAGGCAAAAGCTGCGGAAGGACCTGGATTGCACTGACTGGAACAAACGCGAACTTTATTTCCACAAACACAAGCTCTAAAAGGCTCCGTTAGTATTTGTGAGGAGCTACTAAAGAGCAAACAAACAAAAAAGAGCCTACGTCTCTCTGTAGTATTTAATATGAATTTGGCAAAGCCCTATGTCAGGCTTCTGTTTGCCACCAACATGGAAGATTTCCATGTATCAAAATATTTTCTTTTGGAATTTATAGCAGCTTTAGAATATACTGTCTTAGAAAATGTTTTACTTCTCAGTATGAAAAGCAAACACAACATTAACGATGTCAGAGCCCTGCTGCAATTTCCAATTTCTTATACTATATTTTTTTCATAATGATCATTTTAAAAAAATGGCAAATCACTACTAAACAACAGAAAATATGGCAAATTCACCCAGATTAGACAATTCATCCTTTGCCCTCAGCCTGTTATTATGTAAAGAACAAACAACAACCTAAGTTACAAAGGCAGCATCAATTTTAATTTGAATTCCCTGGATTTTTAAAACATATGTTATAAACATATTTAATATTCCTTTTCCCCTCTAATTTTACTGCTTGTGATATATCTTTCTACTCTAGAGATAAGAATGATTTCCCTGTAAGTATTTCAGTTTCTGAAAAAGTATAGACTATTATTTTGTCAATATACCCTCCAGAAGCTCTGAGTTTATTGCATTCCTAATTGCAGCACATCAAGAGACTTATTTTGGGGCATATTCTACTCTTTGGAAGAGACACAACAGACGATCCAGTGGGAGTACTCAGGTCCTTCAGAACAAGCTACCAGGCACATCTGCAATAGCCACTTTTTAAAGTCCTTGCTTACAACCGTAAATCTTCCACATTTTTGTAGTTTAAAATTTGCTTGAGGATATCAAGGTACCACTAGCAACGGCTCATTTGTTTTGCACTGAAACACAGCAAACTAAAAGTTAAGGATGTTTCACTGAATAAGGCATGAGCAACCCCGGTCAAAGAGTTATTTTAGGAATCTGGGGACAGCAACTTTTGTTCCTGGTTATTTGGGGAGCATTAGAGAGCCAACATGAAGGTAAGAAATACCACCAGGCTGGAACGGGCAAGATGGCTCACAGTAACGCCAGGAACCGGCACATCTCCAATGAGAGCCTGTTTCCACCTCAAGCAAATCTATTCATTTAAAAGACAGACATGAGAAGCAGGTGAGACCAGGAAGGGCCATCAGTATCACAGAAATGTGAAAAAGTCTTAGATAAAAGATTAGACACAAGGCTAAAATTAATCATGCTTCTGCTGGTAAAGTGACAGACTCCCAGCTGTCCAAATCTTGGAAATGTCCCCAAACAAATATTGTTTATCAAATTTAACCTACTCAGGTGCTTCTGTTTCTTTGTTAATGTAGCTTCAATCATGCAAGACATTGCTGAATTAAGATTTATGGTGCTAAACTAAGGAGCCCCATGCTTTCCTAGAGCCTTAAGGGATGTAACTTGAGGCCTGGGCATCATACGCCTATTTCTATTCATTCTGCTTCCAGCAGCTGCTATTTAAATGTCAATTACTGGATAAATTTCCAATCATAACCTATAAGAAGTATTTCCAGTAGCATGTGGCCAGATTGATTGGCACTGCAGAGCGCTGCCTTCTCCCTGGGATCAGCCGGTTTGCAGGCTCCATTGCTCTGCAGGGCGATGGAGAGGGGCACAGTGGAGGGATGTGTACAGAACACCAGCTATCCAGCCAGGCTGATGGGGTCTTTAATACAACCCTGCCTCAGGGCTCATTTTGCAGTTAAATACGGTAGCAGACCCCAAAGAAATTGTAAAGACCTCTTTCCTTAACTCGTGGGTGAAGAGGTTTTTGCAATTGCTTTTTTGGATCATTAAGGAGACAGTCAAGAAGCAGCCTGCCCGTGAGCACCAAGCACCAGTAAGCAGAGTGCCGCGCCGCCCAGCACCGTTCGGGACGTGGCAATGCGGGCGCTGACGTATCCGTGTGCAGCGCGGCCTCCCGGCAACGTGCTCATCTCCAAGCCCATCACAAGGCCCCCGCAAAAAAACCATCTCTCTCTGTGAAACGGATAAAATACTATTACTAAATGATATGCGTAATCATTCAGTGCCGTTACTACTGAAAGGTGATATTGCAGTGACATTGAGAAAATTGGATCTATTCTTCATACATTTATATAGCTACACTTTCCCTCTAATGCCATTCTAATTGGAAAGGAGCACTGAAATGTGAAACTGGGTGCATTTCAATATCTAATTATCACTCAGTAACTCATTCTTAAAATAGTTTTCTGGAAAAGACAGTTGCCAATAATGTTATTTTAATTCTGAAGCCTTCACTAGTATTCTTACAGAAAACATCCTTTATTCACTTCCTGTCTATATTTCAGCTATACTGAAAGACGATGGGCAATAAATTGTATACAAGTGAAATTTGGCCTTCCTCCCGTGGAAGAACACTTGTGTTGGCCAGTCTGCCAGCCAAATACTATGGACTATGGGCAGAACATGTTTCCTGAGGCAAGGGCTCTAAAGTGTTAAGAGATAAAACCAAACTAAATTAAAAAAACAATATAAAGGCAGCATTCTGTACATGAAACATTTGCTAGACACAGCAATAAAAGAAGTCATTTGACTTATTATAGGTAAAGTCAGCACAAAATAGGGTATATAGCCATTACAGTGCCTTAAGAGGGCTCCTTGCAGTCGGCATTTCTCCCTCAGGATTTAATCTGCCAACAATCAAACACAATTTAATTTTGATAACAGAGCATCTATGGAGGGTTTTGTAATGAAAAGCTTCTAAAGAACCGCACAAGCAGGAGACTTGGAAGCTCAGGGATTGTTTCTGTTTTTGCAAGGGGCACTGGCTCTACCTGGCGCGTCCGACCAAAGCCACGGGCAGCCCCTCGCCTGGGCAGCCCGGTGGCCTCCACGTGCTGCAGCCCCCTGGCCCTCCGGCCACAGCGTCTGCAGGGACATCACCCCCAGGTACTGGAAGGTCCAGGGGGCTCCAGAACTGCCTATTTTCAACATCAGGCGTAAGTTTCCTAATTTCTCCTGCAAGTTAAGTTTATTCTTCTTGTCTCCAAGCTCTCTCCCCAAAACCACGATTCAATTTAAAAACAAAATTTTCTTTACTGAATGGAGAAGCTGTATCAGGAGGTGGCAGGAAGAACAGATTTGAGACATTAGGTTATCAGCATCAGGCATCCCAAACACAGGAAAAACATGCTCCTTTCTGACAGATGCTAATCTCTAATTACATGATCTTTAAAGACAGGGCGCACCGCTGAAAGCTTCTCCAAAGATCACGGCTCTGCAGGAGAATGGCAGTTATCATTTTGCATAGCACAGAAGTGATGAAAAGAAGAAAGTCCTAATCACTGGAAGTTGAGTAAACAGCCATATCTGCAGTCAAGCAGATCTCCAGCGAGACGGGCACAGCCAGGGAGCTCCAAAATGCAGAAGTGGTAGGTTAGGTAACCAGGAGCCCAATGAATGAGGATTTTTCTAAGAGTTTCCACCGCACCCGCCTCCCATGGCATCATTATTGGTAAAAAAGCAGCACATCAGGGCTGGCAGATTTGCTACATAGGGCTGATGAAAGAGCCAGTAATAATCTGCATGCTTTTTTGCAAAAATACCTGTTTTTTAATTTTCAAAATATTAGTCTGCTAGGAAAAAATAATTTTCTCAAGTCCCTCTCAGTTGAGCTACTGCTAGCTCACATATAGGTGTGTGCTAGTTACTGATAGGATAACAAAGATTAGGAAAGTATCTGCATTTTAAGGGTAAGAACACAACAGTGTCCTGTTTAAGTATTTCTCCGTGTAGCCAGAGAAAGGGAAGAGTAAAACACTGAAATATTAGATATTCTGAAATAGGAGCAGCATTGATTGCTTTGTTTGCAATCCAGAAGCTCCCTGAGAAAAAGGTCAAATCACTGGGCTATTCTGTACCTGAGCATGTAAGAATGAATTTCATCCATACCCTATTGCAAGAATAGATTTCTGTGAATTTGTTCTGCGTGCATCAGGAATCCTTTGCAATGACGTGAAAAAAGGCTGGTGAAATTGGTCATTTAAGACGATTTCACTACATTTCCACCTGTTACTATCAGACTAATGTTCAACTTTAGGTTTCACAATATTAACAACTGCTATATTATTTGGTTATGCACCAACATTCCCAAGACTTTTGGGGTTGGAGGAGTTTTTACTTCAAAGAAGAATCACATTTCCTTTCCTTATTTCTTTAGGTTTATATTTATTTATATCATTATTTACATTTCCTTTTTCTTCCTTATTTTTATCATTTTGGGCAGCCTAATGTTAGATTTGTTCTTGGTTTTACTTTAATGAACAAAAAATACCTTTCTTCCTGCTGATGCATCCCAGTGTGATGTCCATCTGTATGGCAGCCGTATGACACTGTTGACCTGACTGTTGTGTTCAGCTCATGTTCCAGTACAGGCCTGATGTTCATCTACAGATCTGTCACCCCTGTGCTTAACTACTCTTCCAACCAGAGAACTTTTCACTTACTTGAATTTAATTTTATCTTCTTACTATTTTAAAGCATTATCCTCTAATTTGTTGGCATCATTCTACAGAACAAATCAGTCTTGCACTGTTTTTGAAGCAATTCCTCATCTGTCATCACCTGCAAACTTAATAAACATACTAGTAGCTCCAAAGCCCAGACAGGTAGTCTGCAAGGCCCCTTGATGCATCATTCCTGTTCCTCAAAGTCATTAATAACTACTCTATAATTACAGTCCCTCAAGAATTTTACAAGTGACTTCTGGAGTCTCACTCATGATTCCTAATTTCCCAAACAGCTCCAAGATTTTTCATCCGGTTCTCTAAGTTCTCCAATGTACAGCCAATTCTCTTTATTTATTTTTTCTTGACAGAGGTTCTTTCCATAGAGGTTCCCTCTTACCAATATACTGAGACATTTAAGCACCCCTTCTTTAAGTCCAGTATTTTTATCTGTTCTTCTCCCAGTTTTCCTCTCTATCAGAAACTTCTACGTTTCATCAACTTTATCAAGCAGCCCACGTCTCACTTTTCCATTTTCACCTGTCCATCTCTAATGCTCACTATGCAATCCATGAGCATCCCTTTAATTGCTTCTTCATACTGAAATCTGAAAGCTGCCTGCATAACATTTTAAGCAGATATTGGGCCATCTGTTTCTTCCTGGCTTCCTTTCCAACAGATGGGCGGGCAGTTCATGACCCACATTACCACACAACAGCACTGCTAGCCCCACTGGCTTTTTTTGTCATTAGAAATGGGCTATACTCAACGACCTCGTGAGTCTCTCGGTCTGCCTTTTGGTACATTGTGCTCTGTATGTATTTTTATAATTAATCTTTATTTCCATATTTTCTGATAGCTTGTCTCTCTCCTAAATTTTCTTTGTTTTTAAAACTCTTGACAAGGCAAGACTAACTCTGCCTACTCCACAACTCATGCCATTCTTTTTAATTATCTATATCATATCAATAATATGCCTAAAAACTTTTAGTTCTCCCCCTTTACTCCCATAATCCTTCCATTATAGTACTAAAGACGCCTTTGGCTTATGATATAAGAGTCATCAGAAGCACCAAGGATCTGAAGGATGCTCTAAAACTAGATACTGGAGGGTCAATCCTCCCCTCTGTCCCAGGATATTCTCAAATGATCACAGTGCCTCTGTACGTCTAGCCAGAAGGAGAACATCACTGACAGATGGATACCAAAAGATAGGAGCTAAAAACCACTAACAGTCCTAAACTGATGAAAAAACATTTCAGAATCGCAGTCTGTTGCCTAAATTCAGGCTGCTGAACTATACTAATGAAGACTGTTCATCTACACTGAAGTTTATATAATCATTCTTGAAAATTAAAAACTCCAAATCCCATTGCAACTTTATGTTTTACTGCTCCTCTTATACAATACATGCCAAGTAATTTATGCCATTAAAAATCCTTAGCATTTTAAATGGGATGCATAATGACGGAAAAGCACAAATTAAAATTACTTTTGTCATATGAAATCTGTTTTTTCATAGAAAAGATTAGGATTTTCTATCTTTGCAGAATCAAATACAAAATGAAACTGAATTACCTCATGCTTTTTGGATAACAAGAATGCATTCCCCATATATACATTTCCATAGTTCTGATTTCTTTTCGAAGTTGAAAAGTATGTTCTTAAAGGAATTACAACCTTAAGATATACGGATTAACCTTTTCCAGGTTTTGCAAAAATCAGCCAAAAGATAGAGGGAATGAAAATCATACTCTAGTAAAAGGCCAGAAATAAACCTCCACACTTTAATACATCCTTGAAAGCTTGTTCTGACCATCCACATATAGGACGAATTTCATACTGAGAGAGTTTTATGGAGGAAGATAACAGAGTTATCACTTGCCAGCAGGGTTAAGATTCATTTCATTTAGCTTTGGACATGTCCTATGAAGACATCTACAGCTGCGATAATCAGTCCAGATCTTTTTAAAGCCCAACTCGGAAATACCGGCACATGTTAAAGGATCAATTCAACTAACCTAGTTGAGTGTCTGCTTCTGAATGAGGTGAACCATCCTCCTGCGGTACTTATTGGAACACTTATTGCACATCTTGCTCCGTTTGCAAAACTATTTTTGGACTATTTTGGACTTTTTGGCACCACTATATTCTGGAGATATCTTAAAATCAAGAAATTAAGCACACTCAAAGGCTTTAGAAGAACTAAGATAGAGGAAGAGCAGACAGAAATAAGCAGAGATCTAAAAGATGTCAATACCATATCTGCAAATGAAGAATTTCTAATAATTCAAGAGAAATGTTACATTGTGTGAATTCCAGATTATGCAGATAGTTCCAGCATCCTCTTTTTAATATTATTTTTTCCACAATTTTATTTATATTCCCCCATTTGTTTTTGCAGGAATATCAAGGCAGAGGGCTTTAAGCAAACATTCCTCTTTTTAAGACTGAGATTCAGAGCCCTACTAGAATCAAAACCCCAGGAAAAGAATTTATCTTACTTCTCTTTGAAAAATGCTTCCTTTTAAATGAATACTAAATCCTAAATTCACCAGAAATATTCATTAAATAAATGCAAAGGAGAACAATATTTTCCTAATCCACGCAGTACGTAACTACATCAACATGAATGGGAATCTTTTTTTATCTGTGGCACACAAACAAGATTAATATTGCCGCTATTTATGATTTTTAGTTTCCCTATGTTTCAACAAAGAAAACAAAATTGGGTATTTGTTTGTTTGTTTTTGGCCAGGATTTACTAAAGTGGTATTATAATGCCTGATAAAATATTTGTTACTGCTAATACTGAAGAGAAAACCTCATGAACATCTGACAGCTCATCCACTTGCAAGCTGCTGTACTTGCGTCTATTTTTAACCTGCATTGACTCACACTAAGGACTAAAAATATGTTTTCATATGTTTAATTGGTGAGGGAAAACTTAGTCAATAATATCTAAAATAAAATGCTGTATTAGTATAAAATGGTAGTGCAAATGAAATTGTTTGCATAATCAAAGGTACACGATGAACAAAGTAAAGCCAACTGACCTGCCCTGGTTATCTCAGAATTTTGCTTTAGCTGCACTGCTGATCAGCAAGTCACTGGAGTGACGAACACGCTCTCACGAACCTGCATAAATACCTGCTGATAATCCAGTGACCAAAAGGAGGAAAGTAAAACATCAGCACTATACTTATCTACCACAGATCCACTACCCTGCAGGTTATAGGGATGTTCTGGCTTTATCGAGTTAGACAACGGTAACACGAGCTCTTTTGAAAAACATTTTTTCTGTGAAGTTTCAACGAGCACATGCTAAGGGGCTTTGCCTTGACAGCAACATATTGATATCTTTATTCATCTTCTTCCTTTCACATACCCTCCGGGCATCCTTGGAAACATCTGCCCCCCTTTCTAGATTCACACCACCGCACTGTGAAATCCAATGTACCCCCAATCATCTTAATAGGTCCAGACTCAAGTATTAACTGCTTTAGCCCAAAGGATGACAGGGGATTTGACAACCTCATATGTTTCAGGAGAGAAATCCTGGTAAGAGATAGATGAGCTACTCCAGTACATTTCCATTTCCTACTGCCCCTTCTCATTTTTAGAGGAATCTTTTTTTCACCAAAATGGAAAATATCCCTCCAAATTCTATATAGAGCTAAATCATCTGAGCTGAAACAACTAGGAGAGGGAAGGACATTTAAGAAATGAGCCAGGGAAGACCAGTTTACTTTCTGATTTAAATATTTAAGTTGCATTACTTACCACAGCACTCTACTAAAATTGAGATGATTAAACAGAAGTATGAACATAACTCGAAACCCATTTATTGTATACCTCCAGTCTAACTGTGCTTGGACGCTCCGCCAGGGAAAGGCAATCCTTTCAAATCTAATGCAGATCCAAACCTGTGCATTAAACACACTCAAGTAATTCATGTTAAGAGCAACATCACAGGGAAAAATAATACCTATGAAAACTCTCTTTATCAGATGCCTCTGCACAAATGTTAATAATGTGTTCCTAAACTCCTGGTATCCATAAGTAATAATGACTTCTCATTAAATAAGTAGAGACTGCTACTGTTGAAAAGTAAAAGAGTAACACTGTGCAGGCAGAATATCGTTTTGAAACCTCTGAATCTGCACTATCAGAGAATGCAGGTTGCCTGGATGAACAATTCTGGGCTTCATAAAATCAAAAAGTCTTAAACATCAGAACCATATTTTTAAAATCACCTCATAATCTTGTAGACAGCCTTTCTGAGCCTGAAGGCCCAAAGCCATGAGGTTACTGTCCCTGCAGGAAGGTGCTGCCCCAGCCGCTTGGCAAGCGGCAGCAGGGAAACGGAATCGCTTACTCGCCACTCGTCACTGCAGGCAGCCCTGCAAGCTCCTGTGCTGCACATGGACCCTTTTACTGACGGGACTGGGGTAAGTAGGATGGGACAGCACCAAAAATTCTCTGGACATTCTGAGAGGTGAAAAATGACTCACTGTCAACTCTGCTCAAGTTTGCCTCTATACTGGCCCTTACCTTGGCAATACTGTACTCTGCTCAGGGAGCCTTGTCTCTTCTGAGCTTTTTGCAGGAAGCAATTTCAAGGCAGGCGGGCAATGTATGAGAAAGACTTATTTTTCAGATATGACAGCATGGGAAAATATCCATTATTCTGCATGTACGCAGTTTTAAAATGATTTCTAACAAATTCCTGAACTAAAATATATTTATGTATACACATGTGTGTTTTGTTCTTTTTCCTATTTAATACGGCCTTGCCATCCTCTGTGTATGCCTGTATGAGTCTTGACAGTTATATTAACAACACATTTCTTCCTCTGTTACAGACCTCTTACGGCGTTCTTGCAAATAGACAGCGACCTCTGCATGCACCAAAAGCCTCAGGATACATTTATTTATAATTCAAGTGAAGTGAATATTTCACAAGGAATACCTAATTCCAGAAACCGTTCCTCTTTTCCTTTTTAAGCAGTAACAATGAGAAGATTTGAATAATATAAATATAATTTGAATCTGTTAAATTAAAATGCTTAAAAATTGAGCGCAGTTACCAACTGGGCAGTTTTGCTCAGGCAGCCCTCCTGATCTGCCTCCTGCTCCCCGGCTGCGGCCTGGGTCAGCAGCAGCCTAACAGAAGCAAATTCTTCTGAAAGGTCAAATGCTTATTCCCTTCTCTCCCATTCTTAAACTGGCACGATTAACACTACTATTTGTATGCTATTCATATATTTACTGGAATATCTTTTTTTCCAGAAAGGTGTTGGATTTTTCTAAAACAAAACTTTCTGCATTAAAGAGCTACATGTAGGCTCTGTTCTGTACAAAAAGCGTAAATACTTCCATATGTTTACTGGAGCCGCTATTCTAGCTTTTCATAGCAGGAACATCCATCGATTCATTAAGATGGAGACAGCACCAACAAAGCACTCCTGTACTGCCTTCTTCAACATAGAGCTTCACCTATCAATTTTTATCCACCTTGCTCTTGTACAAAGTTATCTTGAAGACCAATTCTGTAATTCCAAGAGGTGTTTCGTTTTTTTCATGAAGCAATAAATAGGAAATTGCTGTGACCTATTAAATTAGGAATGGCCTCACTGACAGATTAGACTATTTCCTCACATGCAACTTGGCAACGGTTGCCTGTTTCCAGCCTCAGGTCAGTCATTAAAAAAAATGCAATTCTGTAAGATAATGATGAGGTTTTAGATAATCCTCCCCATACTTTAGGGAATGTAACTCCAAAAACTGCTTGCCTAGTACTTCAGACTTCCCTTTCCTGCAGAAAGTAAGAAATCTAAAAAAAATGTGAGCTATTGAAACAGAAAATTGAAAGGCAGCATCTATAAAAAGGACAAAATAAAAGCATTGATACAATGCATGTTCAGACTCTGTAACCCATAAGATAAAACTGAAGCCAATAACTCACTATTACAGTAGCTAAAAAGAAAGACAACAAAGTCTACCTGAGAACAACCAGATGTATAACACTAAAACCACAAACAACTTTAATATCTCTGGAAAACAACTGTGTGCAAACTGATAAGAAAATCTTCAGTAATTGGAGACTAAGGTAATGACTAAGCTATTTCTTAATTAATTTACCTCTGGGTTTAAGCGGACTGTGGCCTGACACAGGTCCATACCAACGACAATGGCAACTTGAGGTGCTTTGAGAGCTCTTAGGTTCCTAAATACGCTTAAGCAGCAGCAGGTCCCTGCAGTTGTCAGGTTTTCGTACAGTGCATTCCTGCCAGCCCTCATGTCCCCTGAACTTACTAAGTCTGCTCCTTGAACGTGGGTACACCAGGCCAAAGCACCGGAAACGAGGAAACAGTGACATTGATTTCCTCATCAGAGGTCTAAGCATCAATCGACATCTGCTTCCTTCATTTGTTCAAGTCCAGCAATGTCCACAGCAGCTCATACCAGCCCAGACTTCAGCATTAACTTTGCAAGACAAACTCCATGTGTCATTAGGAGAGGAATGACAAATTAAACTTGTTACAGCTTATTTTTAGACCCTTTCCAACCTACTCCAACAGGCCTCAATCACACTGAGAATCATAATATGCAGAGTAGAGGGCTTCTTAGTGAATTTTCGTCTGTACAGTTCACAGACATTGATGTTTTTCTGGTGAAAATCTTCTGCTCGCTACATTTCACTGTCCATCCTGTCTTCTCAATATCCACTGCTTTTAAAAGTAGCTTCCAGTTGCACTAGCAGTTACTGCCAGCTGGAGCCTCAGTCTTGTTCGCTCAGGTGTTCTGCTATTCAATGGTTCACTACGAACTTCAGAACAGCCTATTACTTGCGGGCCTCAATCCTGTCTAAACACCCCTCTGTCCTTTGATAGAAAAGCAGTGTAAAACAGTAAAACATTTCACAGCCCCATGATTTCCATAACTGTCACTGATGCTTTACTTATTCTGAAGTCCCCAAAGATTATCTCTTTGGCAGAGGTACAGTGGGCCAAGCCCTTTACCACTGTAAATAAGTACAGTTGTATTAACTTTGATGAGCTTGCATTGATTAATACTTAAAAGCCTCCTTCTAAAACAAAGCAATTTTAAAAAATCAATTAAAATAATAATTTAAAAGAATCAGTAAAAATTGAATGTTGGCTAATTGTAGGGACCCATCAGGGATGCTCTGAAAGCAAGTCAGATGACAAAAATAAGAACATGGGGGAAAAAAAGCCTTTTTTGCATATGATAGTTAATAAAACTGGACAGCTTTGCTTTCAAAAAATGCATGGCCAAATAAGCTCAGTGATTTATTTTTTTAAACTGTTTGAAACTGGAACTACTGCAACAATATTGCTTGAGCTGCCTTTTCTCCATGAGAAACTGCTTCTTGCCTTTGGGAGATTGAGAAGCTGCAGGATGAGAGACAATCTGGAAAAAGTTAAAAAAAAAAAAAAAAAAAAATCTGACTGGCATCTGCCTATAGGGATAAAAACACTGACAACTAGAGAGTGTGAACTTTAACTATTTACATTCAGGCTAGAGGCAAATATATATTTTATATATATACACACTATATGTATATAAATAAGATATATATATCTTATTATATATTTTTATATATTATATATATTTATATATATATGATATATATATTATATACAAGAAAATTCATAATTATTAATTCACTCCTGTGTTTTCACTCTATGGAAAAATCTTTTCCAATTGTTTGTGATTGTCTTGGGGTGCAGTAATTTGTACTTGATACCCCAGTTCTAACGCAGTTTCCTGGCAGCTGACGAGGTAACACTGCTGGTGCTTAGGGAGGCAGCAGGAAGCTTTACTCGGCTAGCGCTTACAGGACAGCGTCTGGGCGTTGGGAGACAGGGAACAGCCACTCACATGGCATCTCCACTGATTTTTACCTCACTTCATCTCAGGCAAACGCCTTCTATTTAGCTTTTCAAAAACACCAGGCTCATTTAACATTCCTCACTTCATAGAAATACTTACTTATCTAACATTAACCTCTGAACACTGAGCTTCTGTTTTTCAATTGTTTCAGTAACTTAGGTTTTAAATTATTTTGCTTTGTTTCCATGAGCATGCATATCTCACCCCAATTCCTTGTTCCAGTCATTTCTGGATGAAGTGCAGAGCGGCAGACTGAGATCTGTTTCATCCTCCACTGGGTCTCCTGGCTGAAGGGGCAATCCTTCTGGCCTTCTACAGGGCATGCAAAGTTTGTTTCAATTATTTATAACTTGTCATTTCTGATTAAATTCTTTGGCTCCTGTTCAAAATGCCAAGTTCAAAGAGAAGTGACAACCAGCATTTAGCAAGAGTCTGAGTTTCAAGACTGCTTACATCAACCACAGGAGAACAACTCTATACTTCGACATAAGATGGGGAATTCTAAGCTGTGGCTTAATGTATGAGATGCTGTGACACTAATCCCAGAATACTCTGCAAAAGTACTAGTGTATGTTTGTCCTGCCTTATGGGGTTTCTGCTACAAACATATCAGAGCCAATGCACCAGTCTAGGCAAAGGTTGGCTAGACTTACCTAACCAAGAGGACAAGCAACTCTAGGACAGTGCGTTTCATCCTAATTTATGTCTCTAGCCCATTATATTTCATGTTTTCAAATGCAATTCACTTCTTGGCATATACAGGTAGCTGATTATTTCATTAATTTGGCTGGACAGCACAAATATCTGAACTTAATGACAGAATTTAAATCATGTTCTATTTCAGAATAGAAGTTATCTCATTTTACATCACTTTATCTGAGGGAGTATCCGGCTCCCTGCACTTTCCTGCCCACTTGCTGTCTCACATAGTGCTTGCAGGATGCTCTTGCCTTTTAGGACTCAGGCAAAAAGGCAAAACAGCGGCTTTACATGTGAGTAGCTACATGTTCTCCTGCAAAACTAAACCAGATCTTTATTAACTCTTTTTTTTTTTTTCAAACTCAAGAAATGTTGGAGGAGGAATTCAAAATTCCAGATCCTAACTCCTGTGAGTGAAAACTTTCCCCTTATCCTGCTCAGCCCTTCTGCTTGAGCTGCTGTCATTCCAGACTGTCACACTCCGGCTACAGGGGCTGTAATGCCTGACAGGCTGTCTTGAAACTATTACCTCCTGGACTAAGAGGCTTCATTGACATTTTTCTCTCTCTCTCTTTTTTTTTTTTATTTGTTCTTTTCAATTTTTGAGAGTAGGGGTATAATTTAAAAGTTTTACCTCTTATGTTCAAGGAACTTCAAGTCTTTTAGCCATGCTATTTATAGGACCTGATCGATGTCTTATGTTCCATCGTGGTGCTTGTGCTCAGCATCAGATTACTGTCTGCCCCAGCTCCTCGTCATCTCTGCTCAAACTCCAGCGTCTCGCACTTGGTCTCCTGCACGTTCTGCTCCATGCCAGTAACCCTATGCAGCAGCCACCATGCACTGCAAGCACTAACGTAAGGCCTGTGCTTATTTGCTTGGTGACCCTAGGGTACATGTAAATTATCAAGTGGTACAGGCCAGCAGAAGTGCTTCAGCAGTGTGAAACACCTGTTCCCAGGACTCAGCATCACACCCTGTTTCAGAGGTTTACTTTGGTCCCAGGCACTGAGTACTTTTCAGCACTTGCAGGGACCATCAGGAGATTCCTCTGCCAAAAGCAGCCCCTGACCAAAGAGGAACACAAATATAGAGGCACTCTCAAGGCTCTTCAGGGTAGGGAAAGACTTTCCTTCCTTTAGGAATGTGTTAGGAAGCCCCTAACGTTTCCTTTTCTTGTGCTTTTGCAAGTCTACTCCACGCAGCTAGACTTCCAAAGTGAGCATCACTTGTCAGAGACTTCACTCTCAGCTCCCAGGCCTTTTCCACACCTGCCGCGCCAGGCGGATGCTGGATTCAGGTAAGTGTTGGTAAAACATCTGGCATAAATGGAAATGAAATGGCCTTCTCTGGGATCCTACCCCCATGGCTGCTACTTAGGATTGCTAGGCTCTGCAGAAATTGCTGTTTAGATCCACAGTTAGAGAGAGAAAGTTCAGGTAGTGCAAACCATCAGCTTGGTGGGAAGGAAAAAAAATGCAGTTCTGGAAATTTACTGTAGGAAAAAAAAGCTTTGAGAACTACCTCATAAGCAGTAGCCCACCATACATTTTAAGTGGCTTGAGAACAACTTCCCATTAATCCTCAAATATTTAGTTCCTTGTTGGATATGTTCAGAATATTGTTAAAACAACAGAACTCCAGCTCCCTGTCATCTGATTGTGCCTAATACGCAGTAGGAACACCGGGAGAAGGGATGCAGATGCTACCAACATTATGTCTTCATCAATACCAACCAATTAAATGCCTGAAGGAGAAGCATAAGCAGCTGTATTTGGAAAGGGGGAGACAAGAGGCAGCGTATTTATTCTACTGCTAGAACAAACGATGAACAGAACAAAGCGAGAGTGACAGAAGATTCAATAGTTAAGTTCACACTTTCTGTTATCTTGCCTACTCAACAGTAATATATACCATCAAAGTATCAAATTTCCCAGCTGGAGTGTTTTGGTTTTGATCAGGAAAATACTGAATGTGGTGGCTGGAGGGTTTACTTGACAACAGTACAATCACTTTTTGCTGTCTTCTAGGCTCCTGACTGCTAAAGCAATATTGTATTTGTTCAACAGAACATGCGTTCCTCTATCTTCCGTATATATACATCATTACTTAGACACAAAACCCTTGATATTTATTTATATATCATATACAGATGGTACAAGCCTTTGCACAACAAAATCCTCTATATGCTTTTCAGGTTTCTAATGAAAACTAGGATATCTCAGCTTGGACTTCAGTGCCAGTGGCCTGCAGTAAAAGTCAGCTCTCCAGTTCCCAGGGCTTTCTTCGTGCCTGGCTGAAAACCAGCTGGCTAAGGCCAAGTCCACAGCAGAAGGAGATGACACTTACAGAGTAGCCAGAGGGACTGTGATTTGGTGCTTCCTCTGTTTGTTGAGAGATTTTCCTCATTCTGTATCCAGCAGACTGAGTTGGCCCTTTCAGATCCTGGTACAGTCCAGAAATTTGTACAGTTTCACTGATGGATTAGCATATGCCTTTCCAATGGTTCTTCCCTGTCCTTTCTCCCTTGCATTTCTTCAGAGTTAAACATCATTTATCAGGGCCAGTGGGACTCATTTGTGGTGCTGATTCTGAACACCGCAGTTCTGGAGGTTTCAGCTTGGGGCATTCCCAAGAGGAAGAGTTTGATGGTAACTGTGGGATTTAAGACACGCACAACATACTACAAGCACGAGAGATAGGGTGAATTGCTCTAAGAACAAGACTGATAAGAAGGGAGTGATATTTCAGTGTGGTTTATTGCTCTTTGAGTTGTATTGAGTGGTGGGCTGCTCCTTCTGAAAGACTTCAGCTCAGAGAAGGAAACAATATTTAAAGAGAACTTTCCACTCTCATTTTTTTCTATGAGCTCAATATAGCAACATCATCCAAGGTAACTGGAAACAAGCCACACTACTGTGGCTTTTGATGAAAACTTTTTATGGTGGGTACATATTTAAATATACTGTTTGCCTAAACACACCGTTTACATAACTGGGTGCTGTGTGATATATGTACATGGCACACACATCTCTAAGCAAATAAAGTGTTTCCAGAACGTGCAGCCCAGTGCGCACTGCAGAAATTCTGAACAACGCTTCCAACTCTTCATTCTGTAATACGAGATTTATGGCGCTCTAAATCCCATTTATATTTTTATCTGAATCAGCCTCCTCATCCCTTGCTGCTTTGCCTTCCCAAATCAAATTCAGTCAGTTCTCTCTAGCTCTGTCTGAATGTTTCCTTTGATTGAGTGATGTTATTTCTAGAAAAAAACACTCAAATCAATTTAATGCAAATTCTTTTTCACATCCTGGTTGACCCATCAGGACATCGACAATAACAGATTGAAGTAGTTACTTCCTGAGGCAGATGACTCATTGAGTGCTTAGTAATCAATTTTCATCGTTGTGACTGTGTAATCCGTCTTTGGGGTTCTGTTACGTATCGTGACTAGAATGCTGCTGCATCCCGAATTGCCTGATACAGAAAATGAATGGTGAGCCCTCAGCCATCAGCCATTTCACACTGCACAAACATCTGCAGCAGAGTTGCATGTAATACTGAAATGGGTCTAATTCTCTTCGCACACATAGCAGAGATGCAGAAATGGTGAATCCAGGGGACCTGGTGGTGGCACGCCCATTGGAAAGCACAATAGCTACAGTCAGAACTTGGTCCTTTGGGGATTTGTCAGTTAAATACTTTTGTGAAATCAGAAGCACCTCAGTGAATTGAACCTTTTCTCATCTTTGCAGAGACTATTTTGCTTCTACTAAACTGAGAGATGTTGAATCAAAACAGAACGTGATTGAGTTTTGCTCTGCTACACAAGAAGTGTGGCTTCATTTTATGAAAACTTACAGGGAAGAATCTGGGATTTACACCATCTCATTAAATATTTTGTGATTATCCATATGTTTACTCCATATGTAGTCCTGCAATATTTCACAGCATCCAACCTGCATTGCATACAGGCCATTTCAAATGTGTGATATTTCATTTTAGTGACTATATTTTATAATCATTCAGCAAGATCGCTAGGACTATGTTTCTATTTACATACTGGTACATAGAACAGAAGGCATTTATTTATTCATGTAAGCAAAGGGGCGGGAAGAAAGACAAAATTCTGCTGCCATAAGTTGTCCTGCAAAAACCTGTCTGTGTCTCCAGAGTGCAGGACTGGCTAAGCTGAAGGCAAAGTTGCTGCCTCAGTGGCACATGGTGAATGATGGTCCTGACTCTCCTCCAGCTGTGGTCCAGCAACTGCATTCAGGCTCATTCATGATTATACTGTCGAGATACTGAACACACCAGCAGCTGCTTGATAAGCAAGTACAGATTTACCAGGACTGAGGACTAATCTCCTTAGTGCTGACTTAAACTGAGATGGCTCAGACCTGGCCCCCTTTCTCTCACATAAATCACACGTTCGGACCATACCACGATAATTCTTTCAAACCAGTTACACCATCAGAGGGGGAAACTTTGGCAGAAACTGCAAATGGCCACAGACATGAGCTGGCTGCTCCCTTTCACGATGCTCCAGCGCTCTGCACCTCTGCTAACTGCTGCTGCCTCTTCAACGTCTGTGTATATATCTCCCCCTAATATAGAAAAACTTACAGCAGTCATGAACCAGCCTGCAGTAATCTAGGTGTCCAAGCAAACATGTCCCAGGAGCACGATCGCAGGAGTGAGTTCTGGTATTTTACATTGCATACCCAAATGCCTGGCAATTATCAGTGAACGGGTTTGTACCAAAGGAGCAGCTTTCCTAAAGCAAATGCCCAGCCTTGGATACACGCAGGAACAGCTCCTGCCTTAGCTGAGGTGCAGCACCTTTTGATCATGGTTATTATCTCCATAGGTAGCTGCTCTTTTGCCTCCCTGATTTTCTATATTGTGCGAGTAAATGCACCTGCAAACAGGTAGGGTTTTGTTTTTTAAGATAGTTCCTACAATAAAGTAACATGAAAAGCGATTTGTGCTGTTTGGAAAAGAAGATTCTAGCAACATCGGCACTCCACCCTTATGGCCTTC
Source organism: Crypturellus undulatus (assembly GCA_013389825.1). NCBI lineage: Eukaryota > Metazoa > Chordata > Aves > Tinamiformes > Tinamidae > Crypturellus > Crypturellus undulatus. The sequence continues at coordinate 1,755,945 of VWPW01013336.1, forward strand.
TGTAATGCAGACTCTCCTAACCCTTCCCCTGCTCATCTGAACATCTCAAAGCAACTGGTAAACTAGGGGAAGCTGGTGACAGGAGCAAGAAAAAGAGATGAAGCATATCTGCATTCCAACTTGGCCATGAAAGAAGCAGCTGCAATCCTAGATGTAAGAAAAGAAGGATTTTAAATAATAAGGGGGAATTATTAAAGTTAATGCCACCAGCAAGCTCTGAGCTGAAATACAACATACACAACTGTGACTACCCTTAAAGAAGACAGACAAGCTGGAGTCCATGCAGGGCTGTGCTTATAGGATGACCTGAGCAGCAGAGAACCTATTTTATCAGAACTGACAAAACAGCTTGGCCTTATAAATTAACAAATTGAGGTTGACAGGAGACATGCCTGCTGACTATAGAAACACCACAGAGGGGGATACTGGAAGGGAGACAAAGAAAAATAGGTAGAAGCAAGAACTGCACAAGAGCAGGAATAAACCAACCACAGACAAATTTAGCCTTGAAATTGTAGGGAGTAGCAAGACTGTGAGCGAGCCTTTCAGCGCTGCTCCGCGGCAGGCGGGAGCGCAGCCCTGCTCAGCACCACGGTGCTCTGAGGCAGCAGCAGGCCGCACGTTGGTTGTTTTCGGTGACACACGGCTGTGTAAAAGTAGCACCTTTACATCTGAAGTTACAGATCTGTAGTGAATATTTCTAGAGTGTAACCCATAAAAACTCTTTGAAAATTAATTTTAAGGCACTGAATCTCATCTCAGTGGAATAAAACTGCTACTCAAAAACATTCAAGTAACTCTGATTACTGATAATAATTTTCACATATCTACGAAACAAACTCTTAAAAATACTTGATGTAATAATTTTTAGTCCATCCCAGTCTTCTAACTGGTCTCTAAAAAATAACACTACCAAAGATGAAAAGGAAATAAGAAACAGTCAAATTTTACTGCTCATGGCCCACAGGTGGAAAATTATCTGCCCAGGCTAGCAAGGGAATATTAAAAAATAACAGATGCACCAGTAGAAAATAAGAAAACAGCACTTCCAAAAGAAGTGCATTCACAATTATTCGTAATAAAATCTTCCCTACCTCTGCTCTTAAGTGTAATAACTTACTGTAATTGACATAAATAATTCCAGTTCTGCATTAGTATAGTTTATCTCCACAGTGATACGTTAGCTAAATAGCAGCATTAAGCACAAAGTCCTGTGAGCGTGAGCAGAGTGACAGCAGAGTGAACAGGATGAACCTTTACAGAGCTCAGGCACACAGAGGTTGGGACACCTGCCACTTACAACCACTCAGGGTTGGCCTTGGGAATTCGCTTCTCCTGGAAGCACCTGCCTGATCGTTCCCAGCCTGCAATTACACAACCACATAGAGACACACACATACAGGCTGGAACTGAATTTTTAGCACTCTATTTATCTATCCTGCTCTCTCTTCCCTCTTCCCAGCATGCTCACGACTAGCAGAGTTCCCTGCCTTCCTCTGCACAGTCCAGCACGGATGTGGTCCCGGATGGTCACGCACACAGCACGACCACAGCTCAGTGCCGGTGCAGAGCTCGTACCTCCCACGAGGGCTCCCTATAGGCATGGAGCTCTGCAAAAGGATGAGCTCCCGACATCCTGCTGCAACAAGGAGCAACTCGAGCCCAGGCTGCGGTGGCTGCCCGGCCACCAAGGAGGGGGCTGCTCGTGCACATACTTTGGTTGGTACATGAGCCTGCAACTGATCAGCAACTGATCCATGTATGCTAAGCCCACAGTTATATCTAAGGGAGTTTGCTAAAAATGATAGCACTGAGCCCAGCTTCACCGCACACAGACCATGAAAGTCCTTTTGAAACATCCCTTAGAAAATCTGAAAATACTGGCACAGGTTTTGACAATTTTTTCAAATATTCCAGAAGATCAAACAAGCACCACAGAAGACTTTCTCTACGTAGAGGGCCTGCAGCAGTGGAGACAAGAAGAATCTAAGCTAGCGTATGCAAGGACTGAAGAACTAGCCTTTGATTTAGCGTCACCAGGAGAAGACCACAGATCACAAGGTAACTACAGAAAGCAGCTCCGCAAAGACAACTACAGCGCCACCACACTCAGCATCCTTGCAGGGGGAAAATCCAAAAGAAAAAAAAAAAAATTCCACATCGTTGAGACTTCAGCCTGTTAAGAGTTACCTAACAGAGAAAAGGGTCATTCATGAAAACATCTGAAAGAGTAAAATACTTGCAAAGAACTTGCTGCTGGAGGTGTCCCACACCATGCCTCGAGTGACACATGCTGTCGCTCTCCACACAGCAGATAAAAGTGCCTAAGAGAGTGCTGTATTTTCATGAAGAGTAAGTATTCTCTCTGCATAAAGGTAAATGTTAAAAAAAAAGTACATGATGGCAGGGGAAATAATAATGATAGATATTTTCCATGTTACTTATGACTCCATGTTGAGAAGGAAGGGAAGGATTCGTCCCAGCAAGCTTTCAGCACACAGCCACCTCACGCAGGTGGGAGCAAAGAAGCGAAAAGCACGACAGCAAAGATGAACGGACTTTAAAAATTGAACCATATCAGAAGGCATTGTTAAAATATATATTATTATTTCAATTTAAGGTCTCTGAAAGAAGACAGCCCTGGCAGTTTGCAAACTTAGAATACTTGAAATGATATAGCTGGTGCACTGGAGCCCTTAATTATACTGCTTGATGTTTTGCTTAAAATGCTGCATTTATTTTCATGGGCAAAGTTTTAACAGAAAGGGTGAAGAGACTGCAGAAAAGACAGAGGTTTTATTTTCAGATTTCCCTTATTAAAATTTAGTGATGGAAAGCACTTGATATCTGAGCTTACATCTCACTGAGGATATTTTGTTTTCAATGTATTTAAAATATTCAAAAACTAAATATATGCTTTCTTTAATATTTAAAGTAGTGATAGTATGTACCGAAAATCAGATTATTCTCTTATTCCTTGTTGAAAAATGTCAGTTCCAAGGCCTAGTTAAATATCCAGCTTAATTATCAGATCTTGCCCATCAAGCTTTCCACATTAGGAAAGGTGCAAAGGGACTAATATATATTTCTATTTGCTTTTATTTTCACAAACCTTAGGATCATTCTATATGAGAAGTTTGTACATGTGCTTCTGTTTATGTTCCTGTCTTTTATTCTCAAGCCTTAGCAATAAAATAATCTCGCTTATAGTGCTGACAGCTTGTGGTTTTATATACTGTTTGCTGAAAAACAGGAAAAAAAAAAGAATAAAAAGCTACGAGATGAATGGATAGCTGACTATACTCAACTCCTATGAGAATGTTTATAAAAGTCTAAAAACAAACCCCAGGGCAAGACAAGGCTATAAGCACTATGAAAAATATTTGTCTTCCAAACAGCTCATTGGTATTACTATGATAACAGCATGTAAACAAAACTATTTATATAATGTTCTAAAATTATGGACATACCATGTGCTTTGGTGACTCTATCATCTTATGCAAGCTATACAGACAAAAAAAGGTAATCTGTGTATTTACATTAATTGTAAATAATGATCTAGTAGCATTTTTAGGGTTGGTTTTAGCATTTATGGCTCCATGCTCTGTTCTAAGACAGCGTATTAGAGTAGCAAAATCTCTCTGCAGGAAGGGGCCTGCTTAGATATTGAAGCATGTGGTCAGAGAAAGCAGAAAAGCAGAATCCCAAGCAAGATAATGGAATTTCTCTTAATTTGATTTGCCATGGACGTGTTTAGCATGCCAGAGGTCTTGCAGAGATGTTCCTATTTATATTTTGGTCACTCATTAACATAGTCACTTAGAGGTACATAGTGCCGCTAGCTCAGCTCCCATTCCACATAAATCTAGTTTGGCCCTGAAGAGCGTTGCTGGTTCTGTGGATGTGAGGGATGTTCTGTCAGACCGCACAGGGGCCCCAACGTGAAGTCCGTTTGGCGCCTGGGGAAGCCGAGGCAGGAGAATGGTTGTCACTGCAGCTAACAAATCGGTGTCCTACCCAAATGTTCCTCTGGCCACGACAACTCAGTAATACTGAGAAAGTATTACCCAGAAAGGATATGAAAGTTATAAAGAGAAGATATTAAATTGATTTTGAAAGTTTCTAAACTAGGCAACGGAATGGATGGTCTGTGTTGAGGTAGATGCTTCATCTAACTCCTAGGCTCTGCATGGAGAGTGACATTTCAATTTTCCTCAGCTTTGGGAAGCTGGATTCAGCTCCAGACCTCAGCCTTTGAAAAGCACCTTCTTGCAGTGATAATGCAGAGTACGGAAGGAGGATATGGACAACACTGATAAAGGGGCACTAATCCTTATCCTGTCTGAAAAATTGTCTGAGAGCCGACTCCATCCTTAGGAGAGAAATAATAATGCCACTAAACATGACTAAGAATGACCTATTTTTCAGAGAGCAACTATAGGCTCAAATGCATTTTTCCTATCAATGCACAGTATCACTGGAAAGCCACATGATTTAAAAGCATTTCATGAGCAAAAATTAAGCCAAATAAAAACAAACAACATTTTGAGTGCCTTAGAAATGACGACAAAAGTGATTTGAGGGAGCTTTAACTCCACTGGACTACAGAATTCAATCGAAAAATTGCACTTGTGCTATAATTTCTCCTTCTAATGAGTTCCTGCATTCTTGCTTACAGTTGCAATGGCACAGGGTTTGGAGGCCTGAGCAGAATTGAGCTCGTAACGCAGTACAAGAGCTCCCAGCAGCAGAATTTATGGTCAAGCGCTGCTGTAGAGAGCATAATGTTAATGACTGTAGAATCTGTTAGGCTTTTGCAGCAACCCAGAATTACAACTCTATCTGCATATATTTTGGAAAGCCCCCAAGATTAAAGCCTGAAAAATGAACTTCTGTCATTTTTTCACAGTCCAATTAAATATCTCAGTGTCTTGAGGGAATCAGGTCTCAGAATAACATTATCACTCACAGAAAGGGACAAGGTTATCTGCCAATGTCCCAGACCAGACCATCCTGAAATCATACCCTACAAAGAAGTTGGCTCTTCATCCTTTTAAACTGGACACTAAAATGGGAAAGTGGGAAAAAAAAGGGCAGCATTTATCACATGTAAAATCCTGTCACGTTATTTCAGATAACCTTCAATTTGTGATCTGTTACAAAACTCTGGGAACCAATAGTAAAAGTCATCACGTTCCTTTCATCGCATTAGTATCACCGTGCGTTAGATCCTGCTCAGTGAAACCTGTTCAACGTCACTCTAGGATTTTATCTAAAGACTCTTAACCTATAAAGTGCCTGTCACCCATACACGGAGAGGCTGTCTGAGCACTGCGGATGCCGTTTTCCTCAGGTAGCTGCTACGAGCTTTGCAGCGCTCCCCCAAGGGCAAATGCAGGGACCAGCACCATTTTCCACAGAGGTAGCTGGTAAGGGGAAGTAATGTAGCGCAAACATCATGGAATACATTGATAGAGCAGATAATAATATACAAAATATTACAACACTGTGTCATATCCAGCTGATATCTTAGTCCATACTAGCAACAGAGCATGAAAGCGTTTCACACAACACAGGGAACACCTGAAAACACAAAGCAGGCTGTAACCTTAACAAGTGGTCAGTGCCTAAGGATGGAAGCCCAGTTATTAACAGTCATTAAAGGTAATCACAGGTAAAATCCTGACTCCTAGTTAGACTTAAATTCTCGGAGTAATAGCTGGCTTAGCAAAGAAAGTTAGAGGCAAAGTTGTGGCTCCAGAGTACTTGAATGAATCTGAATTTGGACCCACATGTGTCCTTTGTGCCTCAACCCAAAAACACTGACATTCCAAGACACCTGCCGCTCAGTAGCAAAGGACATGGTGTTTCTGATTTAAAAGGAAGGTAGTGTTACAGGTCATTAAAAATGAGCTTTCTCCTACCCTTTGGTAGATTTATAGGAGACGAGTCTCCTTTAGTTCTTCTAGATTAATTCATTTTGCGTTATTTTTTCTTTTTTTTTTTTAAGCACACAAGAAGCAAGTTGGTAAAGCCTGGTAATAGCTGATAAGACCCATTTCAACATGATTTCTCTTTCGAGAACAATGTATTTAAGATAGAGTCATAAAAAAAGCTGAAGTTCAGGGTATCAGATTTTGTTCCAAGCACTAAGGCACATATCACAACAAAGCTTTATGCATTGGGTGAGTCTGTAATTTTATCATCACCATTAGCCATCCATAATTTCAGCAACACATATCAGATTCACTTCTTTGACTAATTTATTGTTTGCTTATAGCTCAGTGCATCCAGATGCAACTATCTACTTGTTATCTCTGTTCCAACACTTTAGGATCCAAAATATCTTTCCAGACTGAACTTCTGCAGTGTTGCAAAGGGACTAGATCAAGTGGTTGTCACATATTGGTCTTGTCCTCTGCAAACAGCTCAGCAGGATCTCTGCATGTGTTCAGTGCAATTCACCATAGCTTCGAGGGCAGAAGTAGAAGAGACCGAACAACTGATGTGCCAAGCAGTGCAGTACAAGAAGATGTGAGCAACCAATAACAGCACAACAGGGGGACTTTAAGCACTACCATGAGTAAGCAGTGATGGAGGTTCACAGTTTTAAAGCACACACAGAGATAGAATTTCATAATCTATTTCTTCTTCTCTCTTTCCAGTCCTAAAGAAATCACACTTGGCAAAGAGCTCCCTGGCATTCTCTCTGTTGTACCAAATTGCATCCTTCAGTATCAGTTCTTTCCCGCTCATAAAATAATTCTGCATCCCAATCAAAGTTCTGCAGTTTCTGAACTCCCTAAAGAACTCTGTGCACTGGGATCCTTCTTCAACCTGCTTTCCCACTTCCTTCCCATTTTCTTGTTCTTGGTACCTAGGTCTGACTGCCCAGAACGTTCATCGTGGAGGCCAATACAAGCTGTGAAGCATGCCGTGGTATGGCTGTCTGGAAAATATGATGGAAATACTGGGAACAGACAGATGGTGGGGAAAAAGCACTCCTTAAAGCTACTTCCTTCCTCCCTCTCATGATGAGGTGTAACACTGTGTTCCTCACCACAGTGAAGTCCTATTGTCACTGACAGCTGCCCTGATGGCACTTGTGGATATTTGGATGAATTCCTACCGCTGAAAACTCTCGTATGTTTGCTCTGTAGAGTTTTCAGATTTGGAAATTCTGGCAAAGAAAAAATATCGACAGCACCAAGCTGATGTTTTAAGAAAAAAAAAATATATAAATACCTGCCATTCTGGAAGATCACAGTCCCAAACTCAAAATGTAAGCACAGAAGAAACAAAGCATCACTTCTGATCTGAAACAGATCAAGATTTAAAGTATTACTGTTTGAAAACTTTTTTATTTTTTTGGCCAAAGTCATTGAAATCTCTTCAAAAGGTGCATAAAACCTTAGTTCTCTTGCATTACTACCTCAGGTCAAAATAGTTAAAAGTTTTCTCTTCTGAGATTTTTAGGCCACAAAGAACCAGATAACTTCTAGCTTCTAAGATGTTCAGCCTGAAAACATTACAGAATTCTCTCATCAGTGTGAGTCTGTCAGGGATTGGAACTTGCACGTTCAAAGCACTCTGCTATCACAGGTCATTTTTTTCCCCAAAGACAGAACCTTTCCTGGAGAATAGGTCTTTAACATTTGCAGTCTTTAAAGGCTCTCTATGCACTTACAGAAAACATTAAAACCTTATATAGCATCACTTTAGAGCTGCTGGTGCTATCATCAACAAAAGAACACCTGTCAGGAAAAAACACATCTCTATTTTTTCCCCTAAACCATGAGAGAGTAATTTTCAATGTAAATGAGACCTGACTATTTTGCTCTTGCCTGGCAAGAATCTCACATGCAAAGCAAATGAAGCAAAAAAGACTGATGCTGTTACTCACCAAAAATAGAAATGTCTCAGATGCTCTAACATTTGCTTAGAATAAAGTAGAAAAGGCAAGATAATTAAAAAATATAACTTTTTTCTTCTACTGAGCTAAGACAAGAATATTTATCATGATGAAGACTGTGAATCTTGGTTTTGTGACTTAAATCTTTGATGAGCAGAGTATTTGCTTTTCACGTATGCAGTAATGACTGGGGAAAAGCATTGCTGGGTCTTCTCTTGGTTTCAGAGACGAAGCTATAAATGTGACATCAATGTTGCGAGAAACAAAGGCAACTAAAAGACCTACAAATGTATTATTTCTTTGAAGTATCATAATACTGTTCTATCCTAAAATTTTCAGAGACTTGACTCATGATTTCTGGCTCTACACTACAGAGCTGATGGGTTACTGCTGGCATCACCCACCCAGCACATCAGAACTCCAGTGTGCACAGGAATAACAAGAGTCTTCCCCAATCAAAAAGGGTACAGGAAAAAAAGAGTTTTTATTCAGGCTTGAAGAAAAATAATTACAGATTTCTGAGTTCAGATTTAGCAATTTGTGTTAGGATACCCACAAACTGGTGCTGCTACTGCAATGAAGGAATTATTTTCACTGATTATGATAAAGACAAAACATACACTTGTTCACACACACACAGATATGTACCCTCATAATTAATAATGGTGCAAATAAAACATCTATCAGAGAAAAATGATATAATTTGTAAGGTGTATACACAAAGGCAGACAATTGACTCTTTATAAGGCTTTACAATTGCCCTAGACAGAAATATATATATATATGTCACCTGTACTGTAGTAGTCCAGTGAGAAAAGGGTTTTGTTTTTCTCCAAAGCACTTGTTCCTCAGAAAGTTACAGTGAAAAACACTCTTTAACTCACACAACGTAACAGCAATGTCAGTATTTGAGGAATTGCTTAAGCAAAGAAACCATGTGCTTACCTGTATGAACATGGGCAGTTCCTCTTAAGTTGCAAGGAAATATTAAAATACTTAAGCTTTGATGTCCAAGTAAGTATCATGCTGACATCAGTCTAAACACCAAGGAAATACTTACCTGCCTCTGTTCAGGCAGTTGTGTGTGCAAGAGCAAGGCTCTGAGACTAACTTGCTCTCCTGAAGCATCTCGGTGCACTTGCAGCAGGAAGCCAAGGGGAACCGTGTACGAGCCCAGGGTTACACACACGGCTGCCACCACTGACACAGGGAGCAAGGGGCAAGGCCAGGGACATGCAACCATACAGCCAGGTTTTCAGCATGATCATTTTACATGGGCACCCAACTCAGAAACATATACAGAAAGCTACAGTTCTTTGAAAGTAACTACATTAAAAAAAAATTATTATTCTATTATTCTAATTCTCCAATAATAAAATTGAGTATGAATTTTCTTATTCACTGGGGAAAAAATGCATAAAAAGCATCCTGAAACATCAGTCTTCAGTTAATTCACTCAGCACTTGGTGTTATAGGATCATAAACAGGGTCAGATCTTGGTTACACCGGATAACAGCAGACAGGATAACTTCAGTTAATAGATAGCAAAATATGTCTCCATTAGGATATAAGAGCACACTGACTACATTCAGCTGACAAACAGGTTTCCACAAGGAATAAAAGTAGCAGGCAGAGGAGAGCTCGGTTACCTCTGGGCACAGGGGCACAGGCTGTGTGCATGAAGGGACAGCTCTTGCTTTCGAGCCCCGGCTGCTCTTGCTCGTACCGTGTGGCTGCGAGGTCCCAGCAGTGCTGCTCGCTACTCACGTTTTTCTACTATATGGATTAACCTGATGAGTGCTTCTGGGATCTGCCTTCAAGTATGTCAGCTAAAAATAATTCCTGGACAAATAACAGCTTCTCTCTGTCTCAAGGTAGTATAAGGATAAACATAATCAGGAAATAAAAAACAAGTCTCAAGGTTGGAAGTCCTTGGGGATGGAACAACATTGGGGGCATTTAGCAGAGGGGAAAAAAAAAAAGAGAGAACTGGACTGGCTCTTAAAGGAGCATTCTGCTTTCCTACTGACATGCCATATTTTGGAGACATTTGTGTTAGAAATATCTAAACTGTGATTTCACCTATAATTACACTGTAAAAAGCATGATGTGCTGAAGGGGAAGTGGTCAGCTGGATTTAACTGCAATTTCATGACAAAGAATATGTGACAAAGATCCCACAGTTCGGCAGAAAGAAGCCATCCAAAGAGGCCCCGCTGTGGGGCAAGAACTAGGCATTTCCTGCACCTTTCTACAGGAGTAGAACCACCTCCAGGAGCCACCCTGAGACGGTGCTCAAAGACACAGCCAGGCAGAGAACAGGACCAGAAGCCACACAGAAGACTACTGAGGGGTAACAGGGGGACCAGCCATGCACAGGACGAGCCAAATGGGACACAGTTAACATGAAGAGGAACAGTTAGGCACAAATTCATAGACTGAAGACTGATGTAAAAGCTGGTGAGAGGGAAGAAAAGGCAATAGCTGGTGAAGAACATCAGGATTAGGAAGGGGTCTGCAGAGGCCTCCTGTGATGTGTCCTCGACCTTCCATCTAATACTCATTCTTTTAAAAACAGGTCTGGTGAGAGGAAGGCTGCTTGGTCACCTTCAGCTGATTCTGCTGACCCTTCAGAAAGCAGGGGGAGAGGAAGGATGCAGCGTCACGTCCCAGATTGAAACTCAGCACGTCTGAGTGCCAAGAGACCTTCCAGAGCACAGGGCAGTTCCGCTGGAGAGGAAGGGGAATACAGCAAACAAACCTAGGATATGACCATACCTTAAAGAGCAGACACAACCAAGCCTGAGAGGCTGGAAAGAAAGATATTTGCCCTGGTGGCCCCCAGCAGTCTTTGGAGAGTTTACTGTAACACAGGCAGACACCAGAAGGCTTCCAGCTTAGGATGGAAAGTGGGAAGTCACCCAAAATATTAGAAAGGACTCTCTCAGACAGGATGTCAGCGGGGAGTTGTTTCAAAATCCTTTTATTTTCCTCTGTATGAGAAACCAGTTCCTTTATCTGAATATAGTACATTTCTCAGGAACCACAATTTTAGAGACCCGCAACCCTTCTGGTAGTTTGAGCTCTGCTCTAAGGGGAACACGGGTTGGCTCTGCCTACAGGCTCCATTGCTAACTTCCACTTTGCTAACTCACCATCTAAGGCCTGGATGAAGTGAAAAGTCCTAGAAACTCACCACGCCACAAGACAACCTCTGAGTGAGAGAGAACAACCACTTGACTATTGCTCCTGCTCCACTGGGGCCTTCGGTCTTCTGGGAACTCTTCACAATCCTTTCATGTCTCCCATTTTATTTCAGCATTCCAAAGGAAGCTCTTTTCGTTTAAGCTCTTTGGATTAACTTACCACTTGTGTGTGAGAAGTATCACTTAGACAATATGTAGGCATTTAAATCTAATTTTCCAGGTTTTAGGATGGTGTTTTGCCAGGTATTACTTAGTAGGAACCTCAAGAGGCTCCCACTGCTGCCAATCAATGCCTGGCCAAAGGCTTGCATAATATTTATTGACCCTTGTAAAGCTCTTGGAAGTCTATGAAAAGTTATACAGTAGCTAAAAAAACATGTATTTTCAAGATTTTGAAATAATACCTAATGAAGAGAAAAAAAAAAAAAAAAAAAGAGCAGTTTGACCCAAGCATCTTCCATGTACTGAGGCACAGGTTCAAATCTGAAATTCTTCAGACTTTTATAAAATGATTCTTCTTCCCCCAAGCTAGGAGATGTGCTTTTTATCCTTTAAAAAGCCCACTAGCTGTACATATTGATAAAGTGTTTCCTTCTCCAGCCCAAGGAAGATTTTAAACTTTCAAGGGATTACAGGATTTTATATTGTTAGTGGATAAACCTAATCTTCTGCTAGCCATGTCCCAGAATCCTTAATAATGAAAAAAAGAAACCAAGGATTAAAAGCTAGTGGTATTACAGCTGTCAACACATCAGCCTTAATTTTTCAAAAGCTTTCATTCATATAGGTACATTGATGTGTCTGCAGCCTTGTTCAAAATACATTTGATCACTTCCACAGTGATTAGATAACCAAAAGTTAGTTCAATTTTTTAAGTACAAGCCATCCTTGGAAATATGCTGGATTCACTCTAAATTCTCCTCTCTCCCCACAGCCAAAGGCACTTGGAAAGGTGCAGTCAGCCCAGATGGAAAGGTCTTCATAGGCTTCCTGGTAAGAACTGGTGTTTTTACAACACTGTCTGGTAGTTGGGCTATCACAGTATCCTGACAGTTCCAGAAAAAAAAAGCAAAAATGTAGAATGCATTGAGAGCCAATTATTACCTTTTCCTCACAATGTCAAAGGAGTGAAATAAATCCCAAACCTAACAAATAACAAATGTGCTCCAGAGCTCCTTGACTTCGCAAACCGTTAGAGTAGCGTTAAGCTACTGGGACCCTCCCAGAGTGCACTTGACATTTACACTGGATGTTATGACACGACTGTGGTCAAAAAACAACCCAGTGAGCACTGACGTGAACAGCAGCATTCCTCTCAGCTTTCTGGGAATTGCCATCTTGACAGAAGAAAGTCTTTAAAGAGACAAAGGCCAGCATACATTTTTTACTGCTTTCATTTTTTTTCTCATTTCTTTTTCATTTCAAGATTCAAGTTCATGCCAAGGAGACAAGAACTTAAGATGAGGATTCTCAAAGAGCTAGGAGCCTGCTAACGTCTCAGGGACGTTCTTTAGGACGTAGACCAGCTTCAGGTCCTATATATATATATATATATATATATATATTTGTTTAGCTGCTTTCTGACAGCCTAGAGTGGATGTGTTCATGTCCCCAGATACAGGCAGGGAACATGCACTGCATAGATACGCACAGCTGGCAAATGACATCTATCCATACCAACAGCATGTGAACATCAAAACACAGTCTCCTACAACAGGCCACTAATGCCAGGGATGGCTGAAAGAAGCCAGTCCTTGAAGTGTGGCAAGCAGAAGAAATCAGTAATAAACTCAGCTCCCAATGAGGGAAGGCTTATAAATTACATAAGCCTACCTGATGGCACCAAGGCACCTCAGCACAGATGAGAAAACAGAGAAAACACAGACCATCCTCTATGTCTCCTGTGTAGTGAATAATCACCATTTCCCTGGCATAGAGAAGTCAGATATCCCTCCTTTCCTGCAACTCCCCTAGGAAAATAACTTCTAGGCAACTCCCTACATTGAGCATTAAAGTTTCCTCTCCCATATTCAGGTTATTTTTGGATAAATCAGTGGAAGTTGCTGAAATAGAGCTATTATGGAAGTTAAAAAAAGATTATCTTCAGAAAAATCTTCCCATCTCTTATATTGCCCCCAGAAGATAACAGGCAATTAGTTACTGCAGTGGTACAGGCCACCTAGAAGAAGCACTTCAAGACATCAGACATCCCATCTGATTACTGAAAGGCAAAGATGTCACCACAGTGGCCAGATCTCTGCAGCTTGACCTTTGAATATGAAGCTGTCGCCAATCTGTGCACCTATGAGACAAATCTTTAGCCCAGTGAGAGACACTATAATTGAAACAAGATACAGACTGATGCCAGAAGTGTAGACTGTCTTTCCTATTAAAAAGTTAACCTACATTGATTTACTGTATACGCATATCTTGCTCTTGTGATAATGAATTGACACAAGAGCCTTTGAGAATAGCCAGAGACAACAAACTTCCTGGGGAGGTTTCTCTCTGTGAAACCTCTTTCAGAAATAAAAAAGTGCAATTAAGAAAAAACCTAGAATAAAGAAGACAGTAAAATACCATCTCAGAGAGTTAGAATATTACTCCGCATTCGCTGATAGACCTTTGTTTGTCACCAAGGCTAACCACAAAGGCTGCTGTGTCACAGACTGCGTTCTTTCTAATGTCATTGTTCTCAAATAACACATTTGCCCTGTGCAGGCAGGGAGAGCTCGAGAGCTGCCCTCAGCCTGCAGGGCAGCCAGGGACCTCCTCTCCATCCTCCCACTGCTGTGGTGTAAGCTACAAGCCTACCACAGATTTTATTTTAATTACACAGCAAGTAATTCTGGAAGAAAAACTCACTATGTTATTCCTCCCTAAAAAGCCTGATCATCTGATGCCTCTGAAGATGAGTACTAAATATCAGAGAAGAAATCTTTGNATAACACATGGAAATTAAACTTGCCTCTCTCTGCAGCCAGGGCAGACAGCTGTGCAGGCAGGGAGAGCTCAAGAGCTGCCCTCAGCCTGCAGGGCAGCCAGGGACCTCCTCTCCATCCTCCCACTGCTGTGGTGTAAGCTACAAGCCTACCACAGATTTTATTTTAATTACACAGCAAGTAATTCTGGAAGAAAAACTCACTATGTTATTCCTCCCTAAAAAGCCTGATCATCTGATGCCTCTGAAGATGAGTACTAAATATCAGAGAAGAAATCTTTGTTTTTCACTGGAGGGTACATCAACCCCAAACCTGGGCTTGCTGGCAATGTTGCAATTCCGATCCCCACGTGCTGAACTCCCAGTTGGACACCGGAAGAGAGAGTCGGGCCCTCCGTGCTCTCAGATAGGAGCTGTGCTTCACCCTGCTTGGAACACTGCCATGGCCAACTGAATAACTTGGTATTTGAATTTACTTTAATCTATTTTGTCAATTTTATTAATGAAGGAAGTCTGCCCTTGAAACAAACAAAGCATTTTGTCTCACATTTGCAGTTGGTTACCTAATTAAATGATTAAATAAACTCTAACCAAAGCCCTTGAAACACTGAAAACAATGGAGGACTTTTTTAAAGCATGTTCTATTAAACTAAAGAACGTGGCAGGTTGCCTCTTCTCTTTCCCCATCACTGACTGCTGCACAAGCCTTCAGTCTTTGTTTAGTCCAATGAAATCTCTGCAAAAGCACAATATATAGCCTGTATCTCTTAGACAATGCTGTAAATAGAAAATCTCCCTATGAATATTTACGCCAACATAGCGAATGCGCCAGTGTCACTCACATATTCAAGGAATTCCATTACAGAGTGCTGTCTAATCTGGGAATTACACCACACACCAGTCTTTCATCATATAATAATAAATTCAAATGAACTCTGAGATGAAATGTATTAACAGAAACAATGATGATTATACTGAACCATAGTGCGGTGAGCCATTCCCTAATAATTCTGACAGGAGGAATATGGGACACTTACATGCTTTTCTGAACAGTGCACGATGTCTTTTAGAAATAGACAAGTTGTTTTGCTAAAATACTTTTTTTCCATACTACTATTGCATGCAACCATAAAAACACAGAACTCTAGGGGATTTCCAGAGGTCACTGCTCACTGCAATGCCCAGGGCAGGATCAACGCTACTTCTATGGTTCTCAAAACGTATGCCCAACCTCCTCTCATTTAGAGAGCTCCAGCAAGTGAAGCTTCAAAAACTGCCCAGACAGCCGATCACTACCCTTGCTTTAGAAAGACTTCTCTGGAAAATTTCTTGATACAATTTAAGCCCATTATTTCTTATAATAGCCACCACAGAATCAGAGAAAAACTTTCTCATTTAACAATAACCCTTATGTACCTGAGTATTACCATGCCCACTCAGACTCTTCTTCTACCTAAAAACTGTGATTTTTAAAATATTTCCTCATGCTTTATGCTTTTTTGACAATTTTTGCTTCTATTTAGGCCCTCAACAAACTTTTTTTGCAGAACCTTTTTTACTGAAAAACTTCTCCTAACTCCATTGTTCCTCCACTTTCATTTGTTTTGCTGATTACTCCTGTGTAAAGAAGACACCACAGCCCACCTGTCTCTGCTGAAATTCATCCTACTTTCTAGATGAGTCTTTCTTCAGGTGAGTGAGACCACTTTTACTTCCAGCTTTGTCCTGCCCAGTGCCCACTTTCCATCTTGATTCCTTCCAGGATATGTTACAAACTTACTCCCCCCTGTATCACCTGGCCTTTCATCAAGATACTGAACAGCACTGCATCCAGGCAGGCTGAGGTAGGATTTCAAGCAGTACTTCCTTGTTTTGACAAGGAACTATTCTCTTGGCAAATATTCTCTGCTTATCTTACCTAAACAGTTTTTCACTTTCCAATGAAAGCTCCATTAGAGCTATGTTTCTTTACTTTGTTTATAAAAATATCCTTCAAAAAAGTATTCAAAAGATATACTAAAATCACAAGCTTAGAACTACCTCCTCTTCACCAGGCCTGTTACACCCAGGTGCAGAGTAAAATTAGACTAGTGGAAGAAAAAAATTACTCGTAACAAATCCCACGTAAGGGTGCTACTCTTCTTCTACTTCAGATGCTTATAAAAAACAGAATATTGTCCACAGCAACTCCCCCTCCCATTCAATTGGATGTTTTACATTTATTCTTTTCCATTTTTTCACTACCTCCCTCATCCTCTGCAGCTCTTCAAAGCTAACAGTGGAGAAGTGGGAGACTGCTGCGGCATCCTCGTCCCAGCCTTAATACCGTACGTCCCGCTCGTGTGCGGTCTCCTGGCCAGGGCTGCGAGCTGCTCTGTCAACGCACAGACCCCAAGGACGGTGCATGCATTTATCGAATGGGGACCACAGAGCCAAACGGCAGGAAAGGCAGAAGAAAACGTTACAGGATCTTGCCTTGCATAGGACATGCCTTGGTTTTTCCTCTAATGCTCTGGCCGTTAGGAGAGTGCAGTAAAAGACTTCAAGTGAGTCATCAAGGGGAGTTTTGCTGACCCTCTGCCCTTCCACCACTGAAATCTCCCACTAAAAATGCCAGCCAGGTCTGCATTCAGCAACCAAGAGCAGCACCTATTTAACAAATATGTGAGCAGACTGGGTAAGCAGGGCAAATTTTCTCAGATACCCTCTCTTCCCTCATGCAAAACTGCCAGTAGCAATTAACAGTAATCTATTTTGTTAAATTTGGGATGCAAAAATATGTGGGAGCAAACAAGTCTTTTGAATAAATGTTATTTTTTCTCTCAAATGGGTTAGCCTCCCAGGTTTCTAAGAAGTGCTGGAGGTTGTTTACCAAGAAAACATAAGGAACAATGGTGTTTTCATGTTTAAGTCCAAATATTTCATGTGATCTCTGTCCCCCTTTCATCCTCTTTATTCTATTAAACCACCTATTACTGCTGCTCAGTCGCAAACCGCCACAATCTAGTTCTCTGTTCATGGAAGAAAAAAAACCTTCGAGGCCAGAGAGGAGCATAGCATAAATAAGCAGCAACAGTTGAGACTACAGATATACAAATCCCTACCTGAATACAAGCACCATATCATTTATCTGTTATATTCTTGACGGAAAAATAAATGAAAACTAGGCATAAGACTCCCCACCACTGCATTTGGGGTGCTCCGAATGTGCTGCAATAGGAATTTAACTTACTAGACTGTATAAAGATTGGGTCACAGAGAGCTAAGAAACTTAAACTGCCCAGAGAACAATAATCCATGGGCATGCGGAAAGGAGAAGGTTGGAATGAGAATGCTGCATTATTTATAAGCTAATTATGAAATACATATTTTCTATCTCAGCACTGTGACCTGAGGCTCAAGTGCCAAAGAGGCTGAAAAGAAGCAATAGCTCAGATGGAATTAACTTTATAAAGAGCATTTTCACATTTTCAAGTCTTTCTATGAGCATGAACAAGGCTAAGAAATGGTACGTGAGCAGAAGGAACTCATTATAGGTACTTTTCTCTCCAGCAAAGCAAAGGTTTGGAAAAGACGGAGCATCTCCAAACACTAGCCCATACTCAGGGACAATGATAAATAGCAACAAAAAGCAATCAGTGTCCAACATTAATGTAAATGATAGGTGTCCTTCTCTGGCACAAAAACAGCTGCAGACAGGGTCCATCACAAACCTGCATCCAGATCCTCAAGTTTTTGACTCCGGCCTCTTACCAACAGCTCCAATTTTCCTGATGAAGGTTTCCTGCCTTCCCTTTCCCCAGGGAACCATGGTCTCTCCATCCCCACCTGCAGATGCAGACACGGGCCTCAAGTCATCACATCTCTGAGAGGAAGGATTTTACTTTGGATTTTTATTTTGCACATTTAGGTTGAAGAGGATGCTCTGATAAGATATTCAGGAAGATGAAAGATAGCTATATTCAGAGGATGAAAAGGAAATGGGAGAGTTTATTGCCTACAGAAACAGAAAAAAAATGCAATAATAACTATAACATAGAGCTGGAGGCCTGTTCTGGCCAAAAGCTACTTCCAGCCCAGATTTACATTGCCCTAAGCACCAGTCCCAGAGCGTGTTATTTAGATAATATCCCCACAGAGATTTGGTACTCATCCGATTCTCCTCTTTTCCTTCTTAAAGTATGAGCTCTCTGCTTTTGAAATGTTGTACAATTTTATAAGGAAATTGTGTAGAAAATAAACTGCTAGTTCAAAAACCTTAGAAAAAGGAGTGGAACTATTGCAAAGGCACATTTACACTTCCATATCCTGCAATTTTATCATTCAGCTGCTAAAAGCCTAAGAACTATTGCAGACCTTTGCAGGAGGAATTACCTATGGAGAATTCAGTGTGCAGTGCTACCCTTCGCCCTGCCTATGGCCAGACTGTCACCAAACCAGAAATGGTGTCACCGTCCGCTCCTGAGCCTTGCACAGTCCCGGCAAGGGCCGCGCGCCAAGCAGGAGCCGGGAGCCTTCAGAGCCGACGTCAGAGGCCCCGCTCAGGAGGCCTTTCCTCCACACCGAATGAGTTGCTTTTCGATCTGTGATTAAAGGTAATTGATACACAGCATATATAATACCGGATAAACAAGGCCACACACCCAAAGCCTGCAAGAACTTCTCTCTGCACAGAAGCAGTTGTTTCAAGCTCTATGCTCTCAGAACAAAAATCTCTCTCCAACGTGCACTCCTTAGAAATAATAAATGAAACAACTCTGAAGCATTAGATTATGGACAGGACTGAAAGAAAAAAAAAAATCTTTGTTTTTGCCTCTACCTACATTTTTTAATCAGAGTTTTTCCTTTCTACCCATTTTTTTCAGGAAACAAATCTTTTGAGTTTTACATTCAAGTGGCAGAAGCCAGAGACAAAACAAGTCATTTGCTTATGTGAGTGTTTTTTTTCTACGACAAAAGATGGGCCATTCTATTGGAATCGAATTCTGAGCAGATCTGATTCAGTTATACAGGAATCAGTGAAATTACATCTCAGAGTGTCCCCATCACCAGATTATAACAACTGCATGACTCCCATCAAAATAGTCTTCATTTATTTTGAGGAACAGCATTATTTTTTAAGTCAAGACGATTTAGGCTACACTGTTTGTTTCTACAGGGCAAGTCAAAATTTGTCTCTACAAGCTTTTTTTTTCCACAATATCACAAGGGTTTTCTTTTCTGAATAATGTTTTGTTTTGGCAAAATAAATCACCAAACTTTTCATTTGCTTTATGGACCAATAAAATTAATTACAGAAATAAATTACAGAAATAATTCAAAGCCCTATTGCTTCCTGCTACCTTTTCGCTGTTAGATAAGGCTAGGCAAAAGTGCTAGGAATTCACTCTGGAATTCTGCTGTCTTCTATCCCACTGCCTAGCAATTGCAAAACCTTTTTCTTCAAACATATCCTTCTATTCCCTCTTTGCCTCCAGAATTTTCATAAAGGTCTTGCATTATCTCATCCCCTCATTGTTAATGATAATAGGCGCAATTACAATTTTTTAAAATGCATTCTTCTTGGAAAACTCCCACCCCGCAGTGAGAAGATAGAGGATTTCATAACTCTGCCTCTGGAGCAGGGACTATCGTTCTCACCTACCACCACGGCCATCAATTTCCTGCAGAAACAGAGGTAAGTCATGCAACAGCGCCTCACTTTATTTCCCTGTCTGCAAGGGGCAGCCACGTAATTGCTCCTTCCCGCAGGATCTGATACAGACACGTTAATTAATGGGTACGAACCTCTGACTGCAGCAAACCCTCCAGGTTGTTTTTCAGACCAACTCTACATGTAGTGGCCCAGAGCATCCACTACCCAGCTCTGCCTCCCTCTGCCCAGGCAGCGCGTTCAGCTTCTGAGGCAGAGTCATTGCATTACCTAATATCTAAAAATGGTGAATATTGAATATACTTTTGTGTCTGTTTTAGTCATTCTAGAGAAACCTAATGGATGACAAGATTTGCAATAGGAATAATGTTACAATAACAGTCCTCTTACATATAAATTTATAAATTTCTCCAGGTTTTACTCTTTCTCGCTTAATGAAAAGACCAGCATCTCCCTCTATAGGGGAAACTGCTCCCAACAAGAAGGCACCAGTTAAAGACTCATCCTCCATATTGTATCTTAATCTGAGGGTATCATTTTGTGCCATTGATTTTCAAGCAGAAATCCCCACTGAGCTCAATGGGAATTTCTGTTCAAAAATCAATGGCACAGTATGGCTCATGGTATTTAAGCTAACACCGGACTCTGCTTTAATCTGCATCCTTTCCTGCTTCTTTTGTGCAGGAGAAAAAATGCTATCTTTTATGTCTCTGTTGTCTACCTTCTCAGAGAATAAATTAGCCAGATCCCACACAAGTACCAAGGAGTTATTATTTTTACTGTTTTAAAGATAAACCTTCTTGATATGTTGTTTTTTCATAAACCGTCACGGTGGGAGACAAAGTGCAGTTCAGCTGTGTGGTGGGGGAAAGCGCAGGATGCAGCAGACTCGGAGTGAGTACTAATACACTGGGAAAACTAAGAGTCTATTGAAACCAACCTAGAAATGCAGTTTCCTTCCAGCCCCGTGTAGCGCCTTCCATTCACTTTGCAGTCAGGGCACATGAGAATTTGTTTGAAGGATGTTTACTGCACTTTTGCAGGCTCCTGCGTGGGATGCAGTGGCTTTCGCTCAAATACAAATCTTCCTGTCTGCAGAGACTTTGAGACAACTGGGACACACACACACAGAAGCAATTGTTGCTGTAAGACTTCCACAGAAGAAATTAGAAATGACATGTTTTAGAATATTTGTTTTTCCTGCAGGAGAAAAATATTGCTACAACCTCTGTCAATTAACTTGTGTAAGAAATAAAACATTCCTAAAGCTCCTCCTTTACTGCTTCTTACAAATCTCCTTAATGGGTTCTTCCTACCTGGCCATGACCAAGCTCATCTCATGGCCTGGCCTGTGAGTCCAAGTTCTCAAGCCATTTTCATGGACCTCAGCCATGAATTGTTTTGGCCTCTATGGTTTTGACTGAATGCTACCTTATCCCTAACAAACTAACAAGACTCACAGGAATCAGCATTAACATGGACTGATGCTTCCTATTAGCCCCGCTGAAGACACCATTCAATTAGTGACCTGACTTAGGAATCAGAAGCAGCTATCTTACTGTTGTCTTGGAAAATAACTGTAAAAGATGTTTTGGAAAATAGTACAGCCTTGCTTGTGCTCCCTCTCTTTTCCATAAAGTAAATATATAGATCTAAAGGGAGTTTTGATAGTTGGTGGGATGCCGAGGAATCAGACACAATTTTAAGCAAGCAACAAAGCTCTAAAGCAGCAGACAGCTCCCACCACAACGCCAAGAACAAAAACCTCTGTAAAAAGCAACTGCTTGTAACAGCTACCAGTAATTTTTATGAGTTACTTCTGCTTAACCTGGTCTCCAGTTTCTCCTCCACACCCAAACATAGCAGTTGCTGAGTCTTTGGGTTGACAAGGACATCCAGAGGGAAGAGCAAAGCAGTGTTTGCTGTGCACAGAACTACCGCCAGGGGCCAACTGAAACCCTCACATGAAGTTTGCCCACGTTGCAAAGCAGTGGCAGTCTTGCCCTGATTTCACTGGGAGTAAATTTGGAACTGTTCACAAATACAACTAGTAGCACTAGACCCAAAAGAAACAGCAAGATTTTACTTATCATAAAATAGTGCTTATATAACGCTGTAAGTCTCAATCTTCCACGTGGCTGCAAACCGCATTCGCTCCTTGGCTGCTCATCAGTCTCCTCTGTGCTACACCAGCTACCTGTGCAAGAAGAGCAGCTGTCTGCACCTTCGCAAGCTACACTAGGAGCTAGTACACATTGGAACCACATCTTCCAACCAACCACATCTTCCAACCAACCACATCTTCCACTGCTTCTTCAAAGCACTTGCCAAAGCTATATGAAGAGGGATAATTCTAAAAATGCACAAATATTTGATTTCCTGTAAGTAGCTGATATAGCATCCAATTACATAAATTGCCACCAAGTAAAACTAGATTAACGTTAATCACCAATAGCAATCTACTGTGCTTCCCAGTAAACTTTCTGCTCAAAGAGCTCTTTCAAAGCAGCTCCAGTCAGGCAAGTTTGCTGCCCGTTGATGATAGAGCAGCGTCCGGTTCTAGTCAGCTCTAACCCAAGCAAAGATGTATAGAGAGTTCACAATGTGAGTAATGCCGTGGGCACTGAAGCCTCACCACCTTCTGAATGGAGCAGCGATGTTATTACACTCTGTTCTAATACAGACTTCAGGGAAACAATACAGGGACCATTATTTCTAAGACTATAAACATGGCAAGCACACAGGGCTGGAGTGTAGCTCGATGCATCCTTAAAACCAAGGGTCCTGCAGTGAATCCACAGTACAGCTGTACTTGGAAGTTTTATAACAACTGGCTCATAGTAAAGTCATTAAGAACAGGTTTTCATCACTAAGAACATCTAAAATTCAACCTTGAAGACTGTTGTGTGTCTCCTAACAATATACATATTTGGATGAAAGGAATTGTAAAAACACTTTTCTTTAAAATCTGAATTCCACACCTTGTTTAAGACTCCATTTGTCAGAATTTTGGTCATCCCACTGCCTGTCATTCTCCAAAGAGCAATGCCCGGATTTCAGCAAGAGCTTCCACTTGAAAGATTTAAATTAAGTGTCTCAAATAATTTCCCACTGTCCTAGTAAAATGCCTCACTGTTCCAGTAAATGTCTCACTGTCCTAATAAGAAGGTGAGATATTACCCTGATACTAGACACTGGGAAAGTCGAACATTAAATATGTTGTAAAAGTGATAAAGCTGCAAGAAATAATCCAGATTTCTAGTTGAACTAGTTGAAGCCCAAAATTCCCACTGTGCAGAGAACCTTCAAATTTTCATTCAGTTTAATAGCAACAATAATTGTTGTCCTGGGACATTTGAAAAAACTTAAAGACTTTAATGTTTCATGAAATTATTTTTTAAATTGTAACTTCTCTGTTTATTAGTATTGTCTAGATACATAATGCTATAACAGACCACTTGCTGCAACATGCTCCTATTTTTCCTTTAAGTCAATAAAAGCAGCCACCGTTTAATACTTTTTTTTAGACCATTACTAAACATTGCTATTATAACAGAAAATATTTTAAAATAATTTTAAATCGGAAAAGAGGAAAAAAAAATGCAAAGCAAATTATAACTAAAGCAGAGAGATACTCAGAAGAAACGAAACTTGCAAAGCAGCTTTGCAAATGTTCGTGTCGCACGAGGTGCCGGGCGAGCGGGAGGATGCTGGCAGCGCACCAGAGCAAGACTCTGCTCTGGGGAACGCCTCTCTACAGAGAGCCAAGCACGAGCCAGGGCGAAACAGCTGCTTTGCCAGCAGCGAGTCATCAGCAGGAAAAAGGAGGCTGCAAGTAGTGTGTAATTTCCACACTTTGCATAAACATGTATATAATAACCCCGCACTCCTAAATGTCTCTTTCTTTGTCAGTCTGCAGGAAGAGGTGGCCAAACTATTTGCCTGCAGCTGACGTGAGTCCCAGAGCAAGAGCCTCCTGCTCAGGCTCCTCTGCAAATCCTTGACATTGGGAAACGCACAGCTCGGCCTTTTTTGTTTGCCTTTTACTCTTTAGCTTGTGCAGTGGCCTCCTGAGCAAGGGAACCAATGCAACATGCACCACCCTATTTTTTTTCCCTCTGTCAAAAAGATAGTGCATCATTTCTACAAAAAATAAAAGAAAAAAATAAAAAAGTGATGTTGGGACATAACACCTTGTTACAATATAAAACCTACAGCCACACACACAGCCACATCATGGAACGGGGTGGATCTACCCCTGCTTGGATTCAATCCCCTGGCAGCACCGGCGGCCTCGCTCCATGCGGCGCTGCACAAAACCTCCAGCACTGCTGGGAACTAAAGATGCGGTTTGAGGCCCACATCTACCCATCTCTTCAGACACGCTCTTCTCCGCAGAAGAGGGAAGGGAAAATGGAGGAATAACTTCAATTCCTTCTGATTATTCTCGTGAGCTGTGTAAATCACAAAGGCAGATGGAATAAATCTACTCTCAAGCAGATTAATTGAAAAAAATCCTAAAATATTTATTAACTGGACTTTCTGTCTAACCTGGCAAACCGGGCAGTGATGTGGCAGCAATCCCAGTCACGTCGAATGGCCAGGACAACATTCATCACTCTGGAGGGGCTGCAGCACTTCCCACCTCCAGCAAATCCTCAGGATTTGGTCGCAGGGGCGGCCAGAGCGTGGAGCAGGGATTGCAAACAGGGATGAGACCCACAGAGGAGTTCTGGCTTATCAAGTGGAGGATGGCTCAGACTGCATCTCATTTAGTAACTAACAATTACGCGCTGTTATGGACAAGGTTTTGTCAATCGCTGCTATTAATGTTGGTTTAACTAATGAATAAACTAGATGTTAATCTTTCAAGCTATTCTACTGTAGAAAAATGTAAAGATCCTTTTTCTCCTAAATGATATGAAGCAAAAGTAACTTGGACATCTAATGCAATCAGTGTTATAATTGACAAGCACAATTGCATTTTTGCAATAAAAATATATGCCAGTACCTCAGCAAATTGGTGCCTAATGCCACATGAATCTAGAGTTAATGAAGAAATTGAGAAATAAACAGCAGCAGCAGCTTAAGTACAAAAATCACCAATGCATATTTGAGGATAATGTGATTAAGAACATCGTGATGTGTGAACAAGAGATTGTTTCTTGGTTCACCATTTCTCATTTTCATACAGCTTACAAGATTGCACAGGTTGTTTTTTGCTATATTGCTAACCTAGTTCAGAAACGTTACATGTCCATTCTATTTCTTAAGCCAAGCAACATTTATATTCTTGGGATTAGATTCTATTAGTGCAGGCAGATGAATTTTTCAAACTTGTTTGCCCTAGAATTAGATGAACATGGGTTTGTAGTAGTTCAATGCCATTTAAGTATTTTGAAATAGGATACTGCAATTAAGTGAATGTCTAAAAAATGAGAACAGGTTCAAGAGAGAGAGAGAGCAAAACAGAAAAAACGTCCATTTTGAAGGAGTTTGTAGTTCAGAGCCAAGGCAGTATTTCATCCTAGCTCTGCAAACTCTTAGCCAAACCTGTAAGACTACACGTACAATTCACTCTCTAAAGCTTAACTGTCCCATGAACACAGCTCAGCATATATTTTAGAAATTCTTGATCAGATACTTTAAAATCTTGCTGTTCTCTTGCATAATTCTGATGATGGTGACAGGTAGTAAGAGCAACATTTATTTAAGATCTCAGCTGGAATATCACATTCTCTTTTGTTGTATTTCTGCAGGACGATGTGGAGCAAAAGAACGAAGTCTAAAGGAGGCCAAAAATGATGACCAGAAACCTAGATAAAAAATGAGCCATGAAGAAAGACTGAAAGAACAGTATAACTTAGCCCAGAGAAGAGAGAAATGATAACAATCTTCAGTATAATTAGAGCCCAAGACAGAAGCTAATACTGTTCCACAGGGACTAGGACAAGAAGCAATCAACTTGCATTGCAGCAAGGCAGACTTAAACTTCAGAAAACTTTCTTTTGCTGAATGACAATGAAGTGCAGGAGGCTTCTCTGTGGAGTCTGTGGAGTCTCTGCCAGCAGAAACCTTTATGAGAATGCCAGGCAGGAATCTCAGAGGAATTTTTAAAGGGATTTCTGCCTTCGATAGGGGCATATAATCTCTTAACAGCCTTCCTCTATGTATATCAAGTTCTTTCTTTCCTTGCATTAGTAGAGGACACATTTGCTTAGATTCTTTCTTATACCACAGGATATTAGAAAACTACAAGAAGGTGGATGGCATGAGCACCGCATGGCAACCATCTGACAAAGTGGCAGTGAGGATGACTCACATTTTCTTTTGAACTTACATTATGCTAATCGGAAATTTGTCCATATAATTACAACCTTTCACCAGAAGTGTATATAAAAGTGGGCCATGATTATAAAAAAGATTCATATTAATTTAAAACATTACAGTGAAACTTGAATCCCCCAGGAATGCTATGACATTGTTAAAAGCTATTTGAGACAAAATTAGATTCTAACTTAATAGGTAGATTAAAAGTCACTCTTTAAAGGACACACATGATCTTAAATAACCTCATAACCATTTACCTCGACCATGAAATTGAAAAAATTGAAAAAAAAAAAAACAAAAACAAACAAAAAAAGTAGGTTAACTTGTGAAGACCACAGATGTCCTTCACCTCCTCATCAAGCCACCTAGCAAGTGCAGCAGAGCATCTACCAAGGACAATTCCTTCTGCTTTCAGAACAGGCTAGTTGAGTCCTCTGTAATTATTTCTTCAGCTTTTCTATCACAGAAGGTACCCACTGACTGCCAGTGAATCGCTGCATTTCTAAATTCTCTAAGAATCACTGCATTTCTAAATTCTCTAAGGGACCACTGGAGTTTCGCCCTCTTCTGCAAGCTCCCTAGTGTTCATGGCCTCGCTCCCATGAGGGCATTTTATGATTAACATAACACCCAGCTCTACCTCTGTATTTACTTACAGCCAAACAGCTCTTTCTATCATATTTATTCAATGAGAGAATAACATTTGTAACCAAACTAGCTTTGGCATAACTGCCTTCAGAGCGAAAGGTTTATTTATTAACAGAATAATGCTTAAAATGTTTTTAAAAGTCCAGTCATTCATTTTATAAGCCATTTTATAAGTAACAGTTTCAATAAACATGATTGAGAAGCCAAAATGCTCATTTTTAAAACAGAAGACATCTATCCTGTGTCTACATTCTTCTACACTCAATGCTTAATGCTCTAAACCTGTCACTGCCTGGGTTGGATTAGGTTCCCATCAACTACAGGCACACTCCATCATTAGCAAGCTCTAATCTGATAATTTAGGGAAAAGCTTTGTCCTAGGAGTCAACTATTTATGCATTTTATCCATAAAAGTATAAGGTCATGACAGAGATTTTACAAAAAAAAAAACTGTTTTGGTTAGGACAAAATTCTATTTTTCAGTCTCTTTCAATATATTTTCTTACAGCAAAAAGACATTATTCTGATAAAATACCTAATATATCTTGAAAAACCCTTCAAGTATGAAGAAACTGCTACTTTGTCGCCCTTGCTTTCTCTTACTGTCAAGGAAACATTTAAATAATATGTCAAAAATGTACAGCAGCCTCACTAAATTAGAACATGCTTAATACAGCTGAGCTACAGAACCTAATGACAGATCCAGAAACCTCAGTCATTGCTTCCAGATTGCTATGGGTTTCTAAAAGCTGTTAGTCTATTTGAATAAATAAGGACTACCTGAATAAATAAATATATTTAAACTACTTGAGATATATATAAAAAATGCTGGGAAAAATGCTGTCTTATTATCAAACATGGTATGCGCCTTTTCCTAAGTAGATGTACAGGTGATTCGCGTGAGGTTTTTCTTTTTTATTTAGGTATTTGTTATACAGCACAAGAAAGCATCAAGTCTACAGACACTTTCTAAAATAGACTTCCTTGTGAGAGCTGGCAATCAAAATCAGGCTTGACCTGCAAACAAAATTTGCTTATGCAAGCTACATATAAAGTTTTTCCATATGGACATGAAGTATCTGTTTCACAGCAATCAAATGTTCAGTGAAGATTTAAAATCCAGGATAAAAAAAGACAGGTCAAAAAGCAAAAAGTTACATAAAATCTTCAGACTCTTTTAATATAAATTTCTGGGCCTTCTGTAGTTCCTACTTGTGAGGTTAACCAGAGCCAGGAGTCCATGTTGTAATAACTTTCTTTACTTTTCATTCCCACGATGGATTTACTTGTCTGTAAAATGCTGTCAAAGAAGACTTCTCCATCTTGTTCTATATCACAGCTTAGTACCTTAATGACTAGATTTCTCTTTACTCTTTAGCTCAGATAACTGAGGATACTTCAGTATCTTCTGTTCAGCTGCATCTCCTGATGCTATAAAAGCAAGCCATCCTAAAGACCATATTCTGGTTTTGCTTGGTGTAAAAGTCAAGGCATGAAAGCTCACTTCAGTTTGGATTTTCACGAAGAATGCCTGACTATTAGGAACATTCTGTAACAAGGTGAAGCCTGTTTTTCCCACCTCCAGCCTTGCAAGCTGGGCTTCATGAGTCTGATCTAAAGCCCTGTGACAGCTTGTGCGGCCCTGAGAGCCACACTGAGCTAACCAAGAGAGCAGGAGGGTGTGAGAGCGACAAGCAGTAGCAGCCGCCCTGCTCGGACGCTGCCTGCGGCTCTTCAGCAGTATTTACGGCGACGGCCGGGGCAGCTGCCTCATCCACCAGGCCCCACTGCCCAGCGGGTTAGAGTGGCCAGCTCAGCTGCCTCTCACGCCAGACACATAGCACCTAGTGAAACTGAAGGGCCAAGAAGTCTTCAACAGCTCTCCAAAGCACAAGGCACCCACCTGTAGAGAGCACTGCTATGCAATCACAGCCCTGTCTTGCTAAAGTGGAAGTCAGGGGGAGCTCCCGTTCAGTTCACCAGCAGCAGGCTGGGACACTTTTAAACTCTAATGTGTATTTGGGCTTCAGGAAAGTGGTTGAAATCCATTGTAACTAAATTAATAGATTGTTTGCTTCAACATGCCATAGGATCCTGCTTTTCCCTCCCTTTCTCTTTTTTCTTTTTTTTTTTTGGAAACCCTTCCAGTATGTCATTGGGATATTTACTGCCTAGTTAAGTATATCTAACCTCTTTGAGGAAGACAGTTTAGTCGTCAGGCTGCAAGTATCAAGGGGGCTGATAACAAGTTCCTGTTAACTCAGAATTGGCATTTGGTTTTAGTGCCTGCTTTGAGACTAGTGAGTTAAAACCCACCTGCAATCAGGGAAGAAGAACTCTTAAAAAGTTCCCAGCAGAATGAGCTAATTTTCATTGCATCGGCATTGCTGCAATTAAAATCCTAAAGACTTGCTATACAAAGATGACACCCCATTATATTCATCACTTCTTTTTCCTTAGGAGGGAAGAAGAGAGTTATGTGCTTAGAAAACGTTCAGGATTGGCAGCTCCGAAGTGTAAAATCCTTTATTTATGGACAGCAAAGATACCGTCTGAGTAGCAGCAATAAAATCTTCCAGTACTACTCAATTAAAATCCCAATTAAAGCCTCCTTGCAGCCCTCAGCCCTGCACTGAGGCCGACCAGGCTGGTTTCGGGTACAGTTCAGGCACAGATGCTGCTTGGTGGCAGATCACTGCGGTCCCCATTGGCAGCTGGCCGTACCTGAGTACCTGAACCAGGATAAACTTCCAGTGACGACAAAAGCACTTGTATGTGCAAACATACAAAACATACAAACATACAAAATACAAAAGTATTTGCTAAAGAATTAGGTCATTGCAAATTCACTTTCAGCTAATTATTCACTAGATGAAAGAATACTGCTGATACACAGATGACCCCAATTATATTTCTGTTAATGCACCAAGGAACTCTAACTACTTCCCAGCCTCCTGTAATCAAACACTGATTTTGAAAAAACAGAAATTTTATGTATGTGAGCACTGTATTCTATAACTGTGTTTAACTAGTAAAATTATGAAGGCCCAATGAAATATCAGGACACAAACTCAAATTCATCCTGCACTACCACCAATATGCAAATTTAAGGACTGATCTGGACATATCTGCACATACATTCCTGCTACAGATCCTAACTTGGATATGGTGATCATCTTCCCTGGGTTTCTAGCCATAAGACTCACAGAGACTGTTAGATGGAGCCTCAGCTACTGGCTAAGAAGCCCAGAGTTGGTGTGGACAGCAGTGACTATGAGCAAGCAGCGTCTGATTGCCAGCTAAGCCAAACCGAGACAACAGCAGCTACCGTTGTCCAGGTCAGGACTCCGTATAGCCAGGGCTAAAGAGAGGGCTGTAAGAGCAGCCAGAACAGGCGGAGCGGGCCCAGTGCACTGGGATCTACCAGGGGCTGCCTCTGCACTACCAGCCGAGGTGCTTGACCAGTTCAAGAGCTACACTGAGGAAAAGCTGAAAACAAGTTATGGAATACCTTCAGTATATGTGTTTTGTGCTGAAACAAAACAAATCAAGTTGTTCACTATATTTTCATATAGTTTTTTTTTATCACAATGCCCAACTTTGAAATAAAATTTCCTTTTCAAGCAAAAACAATTTGTTTCCAAGTGTTAATAACAAAATGTTATCAAAACAAAATTCTTTGCTTCTTTGACACTTCATATTGAGGCAAAGCTGTTTTTTACTTTCCTTTTTAATTTACAAATTATTTTGGTCCATCTCATTTTGCATTTTTTCAGCAGATAAATGGCTCATAAAAAAACACAATGCTCAACTCCTTTATCTCAGTAAGACTCCTACAGCCTGTCAAAACAAGCACTCCCAGGCCGCTGAGTCAAGGAAAGCACGTATGGGCTATGTAGGGCCGAGGATAGTATCTATGGAAAAGGCACCTCTTCCCTTACAAATGTATTGTGCCTCATACAACAATAGCCACTGACAAGAGGCTGTAAGATAGAGGCAATAATATGTGTGAACAAAAGGAATATTGAGTAGAAGATTACTGAAACATGGAAGAGTAATTTTTGCAACATTTCCTTACAATCATCTGAAATATCAATAGCAAACTCAATGCTACTGACAGCACAGTTTCATATCACTTTCACTAGACTTCTACTGTAAGAAACTGGAAATGCTTTTGTCAAGTCATTTTGAATTAGTAATATGAGCAGTTAGTTCAATGATCCAAAAAGGATAATGTGAAAATTTTCCATAAAAATAAATTTAGATTGCAAACTGTTACAGAAAAGTAAACTATAAAAAGAAATGACAGCTTCTTTTTGGATGATACTGGTTGCAAATAATTCCCCAGAACTGCGGTACCTTGCTATAAAGTTACCCAGGGTATCTGGAAACTCATAGTAAAGAAAGGAATTACCAATGTATGTATGGCTGAAAAAGATGAGACAGTCCTGCAAGTCCTAGAAATGTGAAATTACATAGCCAGTACCTGGAGGGGGGGGAAAAAAACCTCACCCTAATTTCCTGGAAAGACAAAAAAAAAAAAAAAAAAAAAACCCTAAACTATCTGGGTTAATACAATTTTAAAGTAAAGGATTAAGGTTTAATCCAATGCCTGCTGGATTCAGTTGAATTATTTCAACCGTCTCTAAAAGATCTTAGATCTTAGGGAACTGAGGTTAAGATCTCAAAATATTTTGGTATGGTAACAGTTTTGCTTGCAGCTGCCTATGTGCTCTATGTGCCTGCATCCTCTGTATAGCCCTATAGCTCCAATAAGGAATTAGCCCAAGCCTTGGCTAGAAAATCAAAAGGAACCACGTGAGCCTAAGTTGAGCCTTGTCCCTCATCTGTAGCCCCAGTGCACAGGCTGGTCAAGCTGAGGAGGAGCCCTGCAAAGTAGTAGGATAAGACCTTTCTCCTCTGATCCCATGCAGCAGAAATCAGTCGTCCCTGTTCAGCCTCATCACAGCAGGCCGGCAACACTGACTGGCTCCGTTCTGCACAGAACCTCCTCATGCACTGAGTACCTGGCCCAGCCTCCCAGGCAGATCTGCGTGGGCAGCGGAACAGGGACCAGCAGCGAGAGGCGCAGCTCCGCAGGCAGCCCCTCTAACATCAGAAAGAGCTCTCGGATGTGGAAGCTGGGCCGCTCCAGCACCTGACCCGGCGCCAAACCAGAACACCTTGTGAAACAAAGAGCAAGGGGTGATGCAGAATTGTACAAGGCTGCCGTTTCTCATGACTCAGTCTCAGCACTAAGCTCTACCAGAAAGGACATAAAACAGCGCTTGCACTGATACTCCAAAGCAACAAAAAACCCTGACATCACAGGAAAGAGCCTGAACAACTTGATTCACAGTCGCATTACTCCCAATTCATAACAGTGTAAAAGTCTTATTGCTTTAAAGGGAATTTATGTCAGCATAAAACTGGAGTAACGTAGTCGTAAATCAGACTCAGAATTTAATATTCATGCTAGTTCAGCTCAGCTTTATTTAGTGCAGGTGTTTGCCTAATTTGGATGAAGGTAGCTGCAGGGGTTGGGGTGGGGGGGTGGGGGAAGGTGCGGGAGCATGGTCTGTGGTTACTTCATGTCTGCTGCTTAATGGTCTCAAGTGACAAGAGGAGCAGCCAGGCTGCCGCTTCCCAGGTCCCCAGGTCTCTGGCTGCCTTCCATCTGCCAGAGCCTGCGCGCCCTCGCTTAGCCAAGTGCTACATCAAGTATCTTGAAAACAGCAGCAAAGGCGACTAATATAATAATTGGAAGACCACACAGAAGTAACGTAGAAAGAAAAAAAAGAAAATACAAAAGGGAGAAAAACGTGTAAAAGGGCTTGTAGGAAGGAAGGCACCACACAAGGGAGAACCGCACTTTCCCACACCTCCCAGCTCTGCCCACGCAATCAGCGCCCTTGTCTGCAGGCCCAGGTGCAGAGCACGCGGCATGGGGAACGGCTGCGGCGAATGAGGACAGTTCTGTGCCCACGCTGCACTCATCTCAACATTAGCTTCTGCAGCTGTTATGTGCTCGGTTTTTGTCTTTAATGTTACTATTATTTTATTTTTCAACTGCTGCTTTCAGAGGCATGCGAGCAGTGAGGATGTGTTCCTGCTACGCAGCGAGCCAGAGGCTCTAGGCTTAAGGAACAGAAATCCCTTCTGGAGCTCCAAGCCAGGCAAGTGACAGGCTGTGACCTCGCCATGGTCATGGTGGTATCTTCAAGCCAGCTGCCATTAACTCCCAGGTTCCACGTTCATTAGCTCAGTTCTCAATAGCACTGTAATACCATGAACAGGGATTCTGTGTAGAGCGCAGAAGACAGTGTACGTCATAGTTACCAAATGCCTTATAAAAATGAGTATTATTATACTGGATAATGTCATCACTTCTCACAGATCAGCGCAGTAGGAAATACACTTGGATGCTAGGCGTTTTATCTCAGATGTTTCCTCCATCAATAGGGCATTTATTGACACTAGGGGCAGGCCGACCTCCTAGTCCTGTTTTCCTCACTTTCCAATCAGCGGGAAGAAATTAGCCCCCCAGGAATGTTTGATTCACATCGGCTCACTGTGTTATTTCAGCTGTGAAACATGCTAATGAGCTAATATCAACTTTCCTAGCAGAAAATACACATATGTCACTTAAAATTTTTGGCCAGGAACCAGCACTTCATCATTTTAGGCAAGGTCTATCATTACACTGCAGCAAAGGGAAAAAAACAACAAATTAAAGATAAGTTCAATTCACTGAAAGCGCAAAATCTCACACAGCCTCCTTCCAATGCATAATGCAGATCAGCACACACATAATTTGCTGTGGAAATTAGTTATCAAATTAGGTTCTGTGTCTTCCTAGTCAAACAGGACAGGAAAACATAACACAAAGCTTTGAGAATAACTGATTTCTCAAAGGAAAAACAGCACTGAGTGACTCAGATTTCACCAGCTCTCGAGGAACCCACCTGTGACCCGCAGACATACAAACAAGTGGCCTAATGAAGAACAAGGGCATATCAAGGAGCATACTCTACAGTTACTAACCATGAGCTTTCAGTTTCAGAGCAAAAACCCTGCCCTCCACTCGCACCACAGGAGCAGGGAATGGCACATGCTTGTAGAACGCGAACAACTGCAGAGGGCCACATATCCATGTGCTCTGCGCATGAGGCTTTAGCTAAGAAAAGCCTCCTTTCCCTTTGCTCCCCACCACCACCATCACTTGCGGGTAAACTTAGATTACATTCACTATAAAAAGATCTCTAATGTCTCTAACAAACTTTACAAACTCCTCTCATATTTTCCAAAACAAAACCCTTCACTTAGAAAAGAGCATATCCCACTATTTACTCAATCTATTTGTTTTGAATAAGCTTTCAATGTGAGTCTGAATTTGAAGGATTTTGAGAAAGCTGCAGCTACTAAAATGTTTTTTCAATAGCTAGGTGCATCTACTCATTTCCCAAATTCAGTTAGCTTTTAGGAGCTCAGCAGGTGTCTGTAATTCAGTAGGGAAGTACCTGTGTTTTCACATAGACCAATTTAGGATAGAGAATCTTTAAGTCTTTATGGTTTAGAGCAGATTGCATAAAAAAGACCATTTACTTTCTTTTTTACTAGCCAATTACCAGTAACACATTCTGCCTCTTATAAGACCCCTTAAAGAAGCCTGGGATCAGAAGCATGTGAAAACACAATAAGCTTTTCACCTATCAGGACAAGAGTTACAGACAGGGAAAAGAAAAGAAAAAGGGGAAAGGAAAAAAAAAAAAAAAAAGCACCTTAAGGGTATTTTTTCTCTCAAGAGGCAAGGTCAAGCTTCTTTATTTCTGGTGCTTAAAACTAGTAACTGGCAAAGATTCATTATCTGGCCAAACTGATTCACTGGGCATACTGATTGAGAACTGGCCAAAAAGTTTCACTGAGCACACTGAAAACTAAAAACTATCTTTATTTTTCTCCTCTTTCCTTACTGTGCAATTCTTCAAAGCTACTTCAACTTCAGGAAAATAGCCCTCTAATTCTCTTGCCTGTTATTCTTCCTCTAAAAACTGTATTAGCTTTAAAGTATTACAGTGCTGCAAAAGATCTGTTCTAATCATAATATTTGGATCCAGACTATATGAAAATTTAAAGGAATGTGGAGTTTGGATTTTTGTTCAGTACTTTTATTCTGACATCTAAACGGCTAACCTCTCTGGGCTGGCTTTTATTTTCTGCTTATATTCAACATTAACAGAGCTGTTTTAATACTTATTCCAGTATTGCTTTTTGGGATCTTGCTTCATAAGAATAATTTACACTTTCTAGGCAAGCTAACATTAACGTTCTGAAAGGACTGAAAGAGATGAGTTGCTTTGCCTGAGCTCTGAAGCTGCTGCTGAAGAAGCTGCCTGTCATTAGTCTGGAGACAAATCATTCTTTGTCTCTTAACCACTTTAGAAGGTTCCTAGAGCTCTGCCTCTTGACTACATAAATAGCAAATACATCATCCAGCACTCTCCAACCAGCTCCACACAATGGCATATGAATCACAGCTGATCCTTTCACATGCCATTTGCTTTATTGAGGGTGAGTGGACCCAGAAAGGAAAAAAATCCATGGTGCTACTTACAAATTATGTGTTTCCTTCTTCTCATTATGTTCTTTTTACTTCTATTCTTGTTTTTCAATTATTTCTTTCTTGGTGCTATGACACCATTACTAAATACTTATGAGATGATAGCGAGTGGTTCATATTCAAACCTGGGTTCCACTTAATTTTTCAAAGACCAGTTTAATGGCTGGTCAGCCATCACTTGGAAACCTTTATGAGCAATATTTAAAAATCATAGCGTTTTAAAATCTTGCTTGTCGTTCTGGAAAAAAAAAAAGAAAAAAAAAAGGAAAGAAATTGAGTTTCGTGTTCCATTTGAGTGATTTTGCCATATCTAGAGACACTACGTGATTTCAACATGCGCCAATCCTGAACAGGTACTGTAGGGAATGAAGAA
This sequence comes from Crypturellus undulatus, assembly GCA_013389825.1. Taxonomy (NCBI): domain Eukaryota; kingdom Metazoa; phylum Chordata; class Aves; order Tinamiformes; family Tinamidae; genus Crypturellus; species Crypturellus undulatus. The sequence goes on from VWPW01013336.1 coordinate 1,791,628, forward strand.
GGTGTATGGGCATGAACACTGCCTTTTGACAGCACACTGGTGCACAGTGCAACCAGGGCCACAGACTGTGCACACGCAATATATGATTATAGAACATAAACACAGACTTTTGTCTACATACTTGTGCAAGGCACGACAACGGCCTAGATCTCTGATGAAAAACATAGACAAGACCTTCTGGACACACTGGAGCTGGATGCCTGCTGTTTGGCTCTTTAGAATCATTTCTGGTAAAGATAAAACCCTTCCTAAATAAAAGAAGCCTTGTCTCCACCTGGACATCGTGCACTAGACATCATCCCTGGACACCCTGCAACCAGACATAGCCACCTACAAATATTCTTATTCTAAAATTCTTCAACTAAGAAAAAAATTTACTACTTCATTATTTTTATTGTCTGTTTCTAAAAGAAGTGTGACATTGTATGACTGTTATGCTACCATACCAATTCCACTTTATTCATGAATATCAATACAAATGGATCAGAATTTGGCACAGAGATCCTTTGCTCGCAAATTACAATGTGCTTTTTCTACGACTGCAGTCACACCTTGTCCTTTTTCATTTCATTTCACTTCCATTTTGAATTCCATCCACCCTCCCATGCACAGGAACAGAACTGTTTATGAGGAACCAGAGATAATTCCTCATCTATACAGCATGCGCTTTTATCACATAACTACAAATACAAATGATGGTGTCTCTCATCCCTTCATCAATAGGACATTTGAACACTAAGCTTCATTTTGTGATAACAGTGTAAGGTGCTGTTCAAAACTCTTCTGAATACGCAAACTAAAATCTCAGCCACCTTGAGGACTGAGTCCATGAGGATTTCAGAAAATGAGGACAACTGAATTAGAACTTCAGTCTCAATTGTTCACTGCTGGCTGTTAACAAACCTGGAGCCTGTGCTCTTCAGGGAGCCTTCCTGGTGTCTCTGACCAAGAATGCCTTATCGTTTTACTTAAATTATGGTTGCATGACCCTATCTTTCTAGGCTTTGCACAAACATAGAATGGGACTAATCACTGTGTTTACAGCTTTCAGAGAGTCATTTCAAAGTAGTCGAGACATTCCATTTCACTGTGTAAAAACAGCATCACAGAGATTTTTTTTTTAGATTACAGGAACCGAAAATGGAGCATGAATTCAGACTTTAGTAGCTCCATGCCATACCCTTAACTGCAAGCCTTGCTCCCCCTCTCTGCTTGTATATTCTAACACCATTTTCCTGCGATGTCCTGTGCCCTGTACCACCTAATACACACAAGGTTACATTCCTCATTACGCTTATGGTCGTTGCTGACAGAATCATATTGTTGCACTGAGATCAAAAGGCCCCCTCCTCACCCACAGTCTTGCCTTTGGCATAGCTGCCAGCAAGCAGAAGCTTGTGTGCAGCATGCCTGTATTACTCGTTTGAGGAACCAGTGTATTTGTATACATTGCATATATTTGTTGTTTTATTTTCAGATTGAGGAGGAAGATTATGGAAACATATTTATTATCATTGGTTCAATATGTTTTTAGAGTTTTTCATGTTGTTAAAGCATACAGTATTTGCTGTAAAAGGCTTTGCTTATAGAGCCTATCTGCCTACTCCATTAATAAAGTCTGACTTGCATATTAAGAAGGTCTAGAATTTCAAAGAAAACACACACAAATATCTGAAGGCAGCTTTGAGGTCCTTGACGTTTTCATTAGAATTTTGCACTGCCTTCCAAAAACAGCTCTGGGGAAGATTTCACTCTAGAAGGCATAAAAATATAAATTCAATTACAAGGCAGCTACTTCTGCCTGTGTCAACGTGGGTTAAATGCCACATACTAGTCGTCCACACCAGCCTTTTCCAAAGACCTCTGTGGGGCTTTCGCCACCTTCAAGTGACACTTGAGCAGGATATAGGCCGCTGCCATGGAAGTTTTCAAGGGTTTTGGCTAAATTAAAGACCAGACAGCCTTCAGTGGGAACACTAACAGATCCTGTGGAGTTAACAGCAAGACTGAGATAAATATAAGAAACAATTATCTACAAGTCCTTGGTCAGTTCCCAGAGACTTTTAGTTCACATCTGCCTGCACCTTGGTCCGTTGCTCCTTCAGGAGTGCAGATGTGAAGAAGCTGCTGCTTGGAAGGTACTGGAGGGCAGCTGCGCCTCACTTAATACTGCATGAAAGGGGGATGTAGAGATGGACATGGTTATCTGCCACTTATGACAATTTAATCCTCCTACAGTTTTAAAGCTCTCTTCCACAAGTAGGAAAAAAAAAAAAGCTTAATTTATCAGAAACTTAATGGTTTAATAACTTCCCTAGTTCTTGCAACTAGCAAGGGGTACAGTCGTAAAACAGATGATTATTTATGTCTTCTAAAGCACGAGCTAAAATTTTCTTTCCCTCTCCTTCTTTTTTTTTTTAAGCATAGCTATTTGTTACTTTACAGAGCAAAAGAGAAATAAAACATATTTGTGCAAACTTGTATATTGAATATATTCCTTTTATACTAGGTATAATAATCAGAGAACCATATATTTTTAAATCACCTTTTTATGTTTCAGGTCTGAATGATTAAAGCTGCCCAAACAACATACATTTTACTTCACAGTTGTTCTGAAAACAGACATATCCTGCTTGTAATGCATGGGTGAAACACTCTGGCATAAGACTACAATTAATCTTGACCCATATGAAAGTAGGAAGATCTTAAACCCTTTATCCTAATAAGACTTTCTGAGCATTAATAGCAACTCTAATCTTTTTGTCATTAATTCTCCTATGCTACAAATCTAGATGTAATTAAGAACAATGTATTGCCACCCTTCCGTTGAAGAAAATGTCACGCTGATGTGATGGATCACGCTCATTTAAACTGTAGATGGCTGACACTTGCCAGTGATACTTCATTCAAATTTTATTAGCATTTTATGCATCTAGATAAACTTTTAATTTCCCCTCTTGTGACCTGCTTGAATAACACTTAGACAGAATCGCACAGATAACAGGAGCAGCCTTACATCAAAATGGGCTGCTGTTGTATGGAGGTGGCTAGGTCATATAGCACCACTGCAAATACTGTGCGTTCAATTCACCTGCTTTAACTATTGTCTAGGATTTTGTTGGAAAGTAAAATCTAAATTTAAACCACCAAACATCTAATATGAACAAGTATACATAAGCTGAATGAGAATGGATAAAATATACAGTATAACCTTTTTATAACATGGCTTTTCATATCAGCAGCCGTAAGCCTACTACATTATACACAGGAATTATATTTTTGTTTATATAGGAAAGATCATTTTTCCAGAGTCACTGTGAATGAGACAATAGCAAATCTCAAAGTGCAAAGCAATCTCCTTTTTTTTTTCCTTCCTTCTTTCTTAAGCAGAAAGTAGTTAAAATTCTCTTCCTACAACACCTGACTAATAATTGAACTGTAAGTACAGAAATGCATTAAACAGTAGAGACAAAATCACAGAAGTCAAGCTTAAGATAAATACTGTCTAAAGCTCTCTTGCTATCTATTAAGAGCATTAGAGATAAGAATGCGAAGATTTCTTTATTCAGACAATTTCCGCATAAACTTTGCAAACTCTCCTTTAATATACCCAATATTCCTTTGAATAAAAGCACTCAAAGAACAATTGCCAAGACCTTAGTGTTGATACCAAGGGACTACATGTACTATCTGTAAAGATGAGCCAAAATTTAACAATACTGAAACATCTACTGTTGGTCATATCCAAGGTAGGAAGAGGAAGTGAGAAGAAAATGATGAAGAGACAGTTTGAAGGAAATGATGGTTAACTTTGGGACATAAAAAAAAAAAAAAAAAAAAAACCAGGAAAAGAAAAGGACTACATCACTTCTGAAGAGGTGAATCTGTGAAGTGAAACTCCGCAGTCTTATTCTACCTGAATGACATTCTTCTGCCCGTGAAAAGAATGAAAGGTGAAAAACACTGTGTTTGATTATTAAACTTGCATCACACAACCACAGCCAAAGAAATACAAGAAGCATTTTGGTTCTTTTGGGCTAGGCCTGAGTCTACTCTCCTTCCACTGGGATAACTTTTCTCCTGAATATTGCCTTGTGTCCATGATTTGGGATCTAGCCTGCAAAGCTATTCATACATATTTTAAATAGGCTGTGTTCATTTCAGTTGCATTTTTGTCATTCATCATGAGCAGTGTACCTGGAAGCAGGGTGGAGTTAAGAGCAATAAATTGAGTGAAATTAGCATTTGAATTGATGCTACGTGAAGATAACAGCCTGCAACAATCCTATTTAACAGCTGTTAATTGTCTGCTATAAACCACAGTTCAGTAAATTTTGATCACACAACTGAAATAGTTCCCTAATATGAATGAAAGAAAAAAAAATGATGCACAGAGAGATGCTCAGAGTTGCATATCTTAATTTCACAGTTATACCATATCTACTGAATACTTGCAAATCATAAAATATTGTATGCAAATACTGAAAGATTATATATAAGTAAATATAAAAAGGTTTCTTTGCAATATATGGAAAGAAACATTTGGGCTGTATATCTTAATAGCCAAGAGCATTAATCAAAGTTATGATACGAAAACACATTTTTCTGTGTAGATAGCTTTGGGTGCAGTCCACCTGTAATACCACTTTTTCCTGTAACAGCAAGGCATCTATGGTAACAAAAAGTCATTGTTCCAGCTGCAGGATGAAAAGATACTTCTCCCTCTCCTCTTAACTCATGCTATTCACATCCATTTCTCAGTCTGAATGACACACTAGAAGAATGTGTCACTTGGGAAGCCAGACCATCCTGCAGCGGAAGATTAAGTTTCATAAACAGTATCCAGTCCTTCAAGCAACAGCTGAGCGCTACTGGTGGAAACCTAAGATCTGAGACTAAACATTAAGATGTCTGTTAGAAGGACTCATAGTCAACACTGACAAATGCATTTTCCTGTCACATCTGAGATGGAATAGCAGAATCCATGTCTGACCATATCAAATCCTGCTGAGATAGGCAGGAAAATATCTATGGCTAAATCATCTTTCAGTCTCTCTTTTGAAGAGATAGACACCTCATCTTCCAGCTTCATATTTTATGTCCTGCAGCTTGATCGAAAAGGAGCTGGGATCTCGGTAATATTTGGCGGAGATGGAGGTTACTAAGTGGACCTTCCCCAATATGCTGTTGGCAATGAGGAGTTTGTGGCACTGATGACTGCTTTCCAAAAAGGCTGGATGCTTAGGCATCTATTAACATTCTCTGCTCAAAAAGCCTGAGACATCTTAGCCTACAAGGATCTAGGTCACATCTCCTTTACTCCATCCAAGGCAAGGCAGTTTGGATGCCACGAAAGTGACATCTATGGTATTCATTAATCAGGATCAATGGGGTGAACTTTCTGCAACAGCCTTCCTACTTAGCTACTTTTTGTCTCCCTTTGAATCCCAAGGAATGAGCTTCCCAAGTTGCCTTTTTCATCCAGTCTAAAAGTGTCAAGCATGGAAGGGCTCCTCGAACGCACTCTGTGCTCGTTGGAAGCTTCCTTCTCTCCTGAAAGGGCTCACAAACTCTTTCTCACCTGTCCCCTGTCTTGTCCCCTTCTGCTCCAAAGATTATAGTGCCACCAATGGTTTCAAAATATATGTTTAGTCAGTATGTTACTTTTACAATATGTCTTTTTTTTTTGTATGTTTTCCCACCTCTTCACACTCTCTTTGTGAGCTCTTGTCAAGCAGTATAGTATGTTGTAGTTGTTCAAACTTCTAACTGGTGAATGCTGCCTCATTAGGACTTATTTCCAGAGAATAGCCACCTCCATTAGTTGGTAAATTTTGAGGTTTTTCTCTGGGGGGTAAGAAGTTAGGAGGATTCGATCGTAAACTCTTTAACATACTCGCTTTCTCTAATATTTTAGATTCCTGCGTTCCGCGTTTTCCACTCAGGCGTCTGGCTTTCCCTGCTTCTAGTTTCTATAGGAAAATGTAATTTTGTTTTCATTCATGGAGTTTAGTTAGTCTCTGAATTTTACTATAGTAACGCATCTTGATAGAATCACTGTTTGATCCACCAAATTACAGATTATCTCCTAAGTCACAAAGTCTTTTTTGGTTTTCATTTTAACCTTTACATTTATTTTGAAAGAATTGATTTCTCAAAAGTTTCAATTTGCCAGGATGTGAAGGATTTTTCAAAATTTATTTAACAGCCCTCTACTTCTGTAGCAGGGTTTCCTTCCATGCAGAATTAAAAGTGATAAAAATTTGGCTTATTTTGTGTTACTCCAGGTATGTTGCACTGTTCATTAATCACCCTGATCATCTTTCAATGCACCTGTTTAACTAAGAAATGGAGAACATTTTTTCATTTTTGTGAGAACTTATTAAAGTACAGGTTTCCTAAGAAAGTGAAAACCTTCATAAACTCACAAACCAAAGGCAAAATACTAAAGTGCTTGTCCCTCCCGTGAAAGCCTCCCCCTCTATAGTTTTGGCCAATGTAATTTTGCTGCTTGCACCTGGCTGTATCACAGACCAACAAACCAGTGGAAGTCCTGACAAGGAAGCACATGCAATTAAGGAGCTCAACAGTGTATATTTAAGATACAAAATCCAAGGTCAGATGCAGTTCATAGCTTTTGTACTGGCAAATATATTTATTTGTGCTGATGTTCAGAGTGCTGTTTCAGCACATTCAAGCCAAGGCTCTCCAAGCTCCAGGGGTTACAACACTGACACTGTGCAATTTAAAGGATGGGGAATTCAAGGCAACATGCAAGGAAGGTGTCCCCTCTTGCTGCCTTCCGAGTGACTGACTCTGCGAGACTGTCACAGGTTGCGGCACAGAAGTCACTGTGCTTTTTCTAAGGATATTAGCCGTAGCAACAGTCTTGAGGAAACAATAACACTGCTGTGTAACCGTCTCGCTTACAGTGTCTCGGAGGTTGATTCCTCGAGCTTTAATTTCTGATCCAAACTGCCCTTCCTGCCAGGATTCTCTGTTTAAAAACCTCTCTGTCAGACTTCCATCTCTCCTCCTGATTGCTCTTTTCTAGCCACTTCCATCGAGGAAGCTGGGGCAGGCTCAGCCAGCCCCAAACAGCACAAATCAACATCTGCCAGAGCTGCCATGACTTCCTGAGCAGCCACACAAACACGGATACCCACGCGGGCAAGCGGGACTGGGCAGCCTTTTGCTCGCACACAGCAGACCTAGAGCCACTAAAACAGGATCAGAGAGAGGGGACATTAAGTCATGTGATTAATGCAGAAACTTTTAACAGTGTGTTTCCACATTCTTCACTACATGAACAAATATCTTTCACAATACTTTTCCAGGCAAAGAAAATATACTAAACACTGTTCTAAAAGAAGGCTGCAAAGGCAGGCACTCAGGAATGAAGTCACCACATTTTTGTCTGGAAGGGAAACAGGCGGGGAGTGATGTTATGCTTTTGCTATAGGCTCCTTGGTTACGTTTGTGCCCCAGTTTCCTGTATGCAGTCTCCCATATACACCATATATAGGACATAGGGTGTATCCCATAAACACCATATACTTTATTGACAATGGACCAGTGCAGGATGGATTTTGCATGAGCAATGATTACAGGTTTTATTTCACTCTGTGCAGCACAATGAACTGACCCCGGAACCCTGCTGCAGATAACATTTTTACAGTTTTAGCAAAAGGGCCCCCAAAAAGAATTAAAATCATTTCTACAAAGATTGTGTATGTAACCTCACTATGACTTCTTTTGTCTGGGTAGTTCTCAGACAAACAGAAATCAATATGTGTTTAGTGGTGTGGGCATATGAATAGCCCACTGCAGATCAAGCTAGCAACGGCCTTGAAGCACAAGGTCTGCTTCCTGCAGGCAGTGCCTGGCTCTCCCGCTGCACGACAGGAGCTTCTCCAGGCACGGCGAGCAGGGCCGCAGCCTTTCACAACCTGCAGCAGGACGGGTTACCCCTGCAGTCAGGCCAGGGCTGCTCCCCAGAAGCATTTAGCGCAGGTGCCCTCTGTCCACCTCGGAACGTCTCACCCAGGAGGTGGCAACCAAGCTGCACCACGGCCACCCATCTTTTCCCAGGAGTGCTCACCGCCAGAAGGAGGTGGCAGCTCTTTTTGCCACCCTCTGCCACCAAGCAGCCCCTACCCAGTAAATCAGAGAGGATCACAGCAAGCTGAGGCTGCTGCGGCCTGCAGGGCTCGGCCTGCAGGGCTCTGCCTGCGCATGCTAATGACTGCCTGGGACAGAATCTGTTATCACAACATCTGGAAATATAATGCCTCCTGGTACCACAACAGCATTTTTGGAAGCCATGCTCAGAAGTTACACATTAGCACGTGCTGGAGAGAAAACAAAAACAGCATCCACTGTGTCCACTGAATTCAAACCAAATGCTACAAACTTAGAAAAAGCTTCTACTCCAGCTAAACACCTGGCTTTACAGGAGACACTTCTGTACCATCGACAGTCGGGTATAAAAGCTCTGAAACACCATCACGCTGCCTGTGAGCTGAGTCAAAACAAACGGAACAGTTTTCAAGCAGTACCATTCATTCATTAAGGTAAAACTTCCAGATTATTTTGATATCTGACTGGGCTGACAACTAGGATTAGGGGATGGGTTTAAGAGAGAGAGTCTAGAACCCCGCAGGGAGTGGGGCAGGACAAGGCATGCCAAAGGAAACGTAGCATTGTATACGGACCAGTGCTCGGACAACCTCTGAGCCAGCACTAGGCTCGGTGGCCTCAGCCTCTGGGCCCACCTGAGATCTTTGATGGGATTGTGCTCAGCAGCAGCAGAAACACAGACTTGTACTTCTTGAAGGTTCCATTCCCAGCTATCAATTTGCCTCTTGGTTGCATTTGTCTTTTATGCTTTCTGTATGCTGTTCAAATACTGATAAGTACTTGTTCTAAAGCAATAACAATAAATGCAGAAAATAATTAACCTATTTAACTTGACACTGCATCATGCCATAAAATCAATTGGCCATGGAAATGTGATCTGAAGACTCTGAGGCAGAGCTGCCTTCAGAAACAGCATGAACACAGAGGAGTCGCACAGCAGAGCCCAACAGACCAGCACCTTTGCACAGTTATTAAGGGCTAGATCATTCTGGAATGGAACCTCAACCAGCTCCTCCTCATGAAGAAACTCATTGAAAAAGATCCCAATCAGACCTCCCCATTAAGTAGTGGGTGATTTTCTTTGTCTACTAATAAGAAAAAAGAAAAATGAGATAATTTTGAAAAGGGGAGGTTCTAGATGCAGCACATTGCATTTTTTTTCCAAGTCAGGAGCTCCTATGTTAAAAGCAGCTGCGCTATTTGCAGATTGAAAACTTCATCCTTGCTTACTAAATATTTGTAAATTATAATTGCTGCTAACCCCCCCAGCAGAAATTGCAAAATACTGACTAACCAAACATATCTTCTTCCAGGTTTCTTTTAATGGAAATCTCATTTTAAGGACAAAATCTGCTCAGTGCCCACTTTTCCTCATAAAATCTTGTACGTTTCCTTCTGAAATTGAAATACTTTACAGCACTAACCACTGGAACCATATTTACGAATTTATATCATCCAAGGAGGCAGTACTGATCCAGAGAAAGCTGAGTGTAAACCAGAACTTAAGATTTAGCGCAGTAAAATTAATGACAAGTTGAAGCAGTAGCAATCTCCTGAGACCTGCTCTTCGTCCAAGATATTTGCCTTCTGCAACACTCATGTTTCACCAAGTGACTCCTGGAAAACAGCTAGAGGTCCCAGCTGCTTCCGTAACAGCAAAGAGCTCCACATCTAACATTCTGGTTTTGTCTATAGGCTTCAGATATACAATATAAGGTTAAACAGAAATATCCAAACTAATGCATGTCAAATCATATATATCTTGCCTAAAATAATAACAAAATTTAAATCTCCTTGATAATAACTGTATACATGCTATAAAAGAGCTTTATACAGTTAACAACTTGATTTTTTTTTAAATAATCTATTTAATCTTCCTAAGAAAAAGCATACTAAATTAAATGAACATAATCTCAACATAATCTAAATAATTTCCAGTAGAATATGTTAGGAAAGGGCAATATTCATGTTCTCAATTTATCCACCCCCTTTTGGAGTGCTCTCTTCTACTGTAAGTGGAACAATGAACAATAAGCAAAATCTTAGTGATTCCTTTTCCTTGCTAAATTATACCACCTTTATAAATGTTCCTATCAGACAGTAAACAGGGACCTGAACAGGATACAGGTAACAAGCAAGCAGAGCAAACAAACTGCTGCTCACTGCTGTTACAGACACATATATCTTTAGGCATTAGCAGTGGATTTTGTTCTAAGATGATGCTTTATCAAAGCTGAAAGGCAGGTTGGTAGCATCTTGCATGTAAGGTTATGTCTTTCACTCCCTAGCAAACTTGCTTCACACTTTCCTATTATGCTGATGGGCACCTGGGTGACTTTTGGTGTCACATCAATTTCAATTGTAGGTGATGTAGCTCTTTCAATAGGTGAAATCAACCATGCAGGCAAAACTCAGCGTGAATTTCAAAGTCTGTTATTAGAAGGTGTTAGCAATCACAACCTGATCAACATTGTCTTGAGCTACAGGGAGCAAACTTTAATGTGTTGACAGAGTGAAAGCTAAAGGTGACTCTACTCTGAATGTTTTTACACACAGTCCAAGATATCTGTAAGCTTTTGACCTAAAAAAAGATCTTCTAACAAATTAAAGTAAGGTCTAAGATAACTGTCCCTTTGCAGAGAAGCAAAGACAGGCAGCCAGCGTATCTGCTCAAGGAGGAAGTAAAAAAAAAAAAAAAAAAGAGAGAGAGACATAGATGTTTGGTCCTTACACTTTATGTGCAGCAGAGGGATAAACTGTCCCAAGCAAGCAGACGCAGTCTAAGATGTTGCCTACTTGAGAATGTTGGCAAGATGAAACTCTTCAGGGCTCCTGTTTACCAAAGGCTCTGTGTTTACTTCAGTCAGAATCACAAAACAGCCACTGCCAGTATGGAAACACCTACCTCATCTTGAAACCTTTTCAGCTAAAAACCACTCCTGGATTTATGCTCAAGTTTGGCCATCAGTTGCTGGGGGAGAAGCATCATGGTCTGCAGAATTACTGACACATGAGGGTTGTCATGAGTACTGGAACCAGTTTTCATGATCCACAGACCAGGACACGGTGAAAAAATATATTTCCATAATTTTAACATCTCATATGTGACTTAGAAGCATAGCATTGCAAAACTAACATAGGCAGTAAGAGTCATTGTAAAAGGCAGTGAGAATTAAGTTCCTCTGTTTTGTAGGGCTTTGAAAATATGACTTTGGGGGTACTGGTATACTTTGGGAATGAAAGGCTGCCTAACCACCAAAACAGATTTACTTTCTGGAAATCATGTTCATAAGCATTGATTTTACATTCATTTCATTTACCAGCTGCACAGAAAACTGCTCATATCAACAGCATAAAATCTATGTCATTTTGCCACATAGAGACCATTATAATCATTTCTTTTTTGCCATATTTCCTCTTTGCCATTAAATACAAGCTCTGAATGCCACCAAGGCCACTAAGCAGACAGTCATATTCTGAGAGATGTTCCATGTTCTCCAGCTTATTATGCACTCCTGTCAGCACCTCTTTGCAGAGAGAAAGAAAAAAACCTGCAGTGGAACAACCTTGAAGTCTAATATTGCATTCAAATAAACCCCCAAACGATTATCAAAACACTTCTGAATTATTTATTTTGCTTTCACTTGTGGTTCCTTTCTTCATCCCACAATTATTTCTCTAAAAATTTGAAAATCAACAATCACACCAAGGATGCTGAATTTTGAATGCAGGGAAGTAGTCTGAACTATTTCCTGTATCAGGACTAACTCCTCATTTATTTTCTGATTTAAAAGAGCATTTCTCTGCATGCAGATGGGCTGAGGCTAACAGCAGTGTTTCACTGACAGAGTATTGGCATTCATCACAAATATTGATGAAATTTGGATCCTCCCACGCTACAGCACTGTATTTTACAATTTCCCAGCGAGGTGCCTTCTCACTCTAGCCCAGGACTCATACAAGCGCCTTTTCCAACATTCGGTACTCCCTTAGAGTCAATCTTTCTCTCCCTTAATGTCTTCCATTATTTTTAGTCTTTGTTTGGAAACGGAAATCCAATATTACCAGGCTCACTTTAAAGAATGTTTTAATAATACCAAGGCAACATATAGAATTGTTACAGGTAAAATCAAAGTAAATAAGGCTTATCACAAGACTGTGATGTTGGATACCCTTTTGTAGTAACACAAATTTAGCATCTGAATTCTTTCCATGAGTTTGAAGGCTTTAAGCTAACATACAAAAGCAAGAACACCTAAGTTGACTTAATGCAGCATTTGGTCTCTTATATTTTGTACCTTGTCAGGTTAAGCAATTTCCATACTTTGAATCATCAAATGTATTTGTTCCACAGTTCCTGAGACATGACAAAGCTCAGTATAAAAACTCTGTGACACTCAACTAGGAATGACTTTCACTTCTGAACTATAGCATTATCTACGCATATAATTTTGTATTTGATTTAACTCATTTTTGCAATGATAGTATAACTTACCTGGCAATATTTCAAGTTACATTGTGACAGGTTCTCTACAGACCTGTACCAAAATCAGTTTTCTGGTAGAATCACACTTTTTAAGACTCAATAAAATTGCACTAAAACCAATGTGAGATTGCTGTGAAGTTACTCTCTAGTTTTCAGGTTTATTTTAATATTACGAATCTATTTTTCTTAAAAGGTGAAGTATTATATTATGAAACATATTATGACAAATTAATAGTTCATAAACAGACATTGCTATGCAACTACTTCCTAATTTCTCCTCCTTCATATTTAGAAGATCTTGCCGTAGTTATTTGTTTTTTACTACATTTTAGAGACAAATTCACACAAAATAAGGTAGCAGAATCTTTTTGCAAGTATGCCATGCAGTATAGCTGGCACCAAATGATGCATCTGCCTTTAAAGTTTTTTACACAATCTTAAAAATCCTGCTTAAAACAATCTTCTTGACTTCCTGTTTTGACCAATTACGACTGAAGTTTATCATGAAGCCTCAAGCTTATTTTGCTTAGAGAAGAACAAGCCACTTATTCACATAACTTCACAGTGCAGACCTTTAGTTTCAAATAAAAACACAATATCTCGAGACTCTCCATAAAATGGCAGGAACTAGCTGCTGTGGACATACATATAATGAATCCTGAAGGGCCTACGCTGCTCACTGTTGACATTTTTGGTGATTTCCCTCTGATCTGGGAAAGCTGCATAACCTTTGAGACTCAGGGCTGACACGCACACATCACCTCCACTTCTGTTCATACCAATACTGAAAAAGGCTCTATGAAAGATGAGGCTTTATGCAGAAATAAGCCATGTACGATGCTCTCTATTACTGAAATCATGCTGGAACACTATGTGTGTTACAGCCCAAGGAGGTACCAGCAGCAAAATTCCTCTGGAGTAACCACAAGGGCAGAAATTTAGCAACAAAATTATACTCCCACCTCACTTTCACAAAAAAGAGTAACCATCAGCGAGGAGTGGGCGAAGCAGCCCTGATGTCCCTCTGTCCCTTCCCAGAGGAGACCATGCAGATGCTATCACACTCTCGGTCATAAAAAAAAATTAGTTCTCATAGCAGGAGTTTTCCCCCTCCTCCAGGGGTTGCTAAATCTGCTTCCTGGTAAAGCAACCAATTCCAGCTCCCTGTTTAGTACAAGTCAGGATGCACTCCTCGAGCTCCTTTATTGCCTTCTCTGCTAACCAGGGAGCCCTGCTAGAAAATACAGGGCAGAGCTAGGGAGCTGGGCGCTGCAGCTGACACTGGGCTCCTGCACTCGCTGCTTCCCTGCACTGCAGAGTCAGGGCCGCCCTGCACAGCCCAGGGGCCGGGATGAGGGAATGCATTGGGACCAGGAGCTCAGGCCAGGCCAGCCTGGTTCTCTCATCTAAAAGCAGCTGTGGGGACTGCAGCCAAGCAGCAGGGCGGCCAGCAGGGCAGGTTTCCAAACGAGCAGCATGAAACTAGCTCACAGGGAAGATCCCAGTCTTCCGGTGGCCACTGTTTGATGCCCAAGGGCTGCCTGAGCCTCTTGTCCATGTAGGCAGCACAAACACAACTGCCCATAAACCCAGCTGGGAGCTTCCATGGGGATAAAGTCTATTAAACTTCCTCTTTCTGCCCACTCAGTCTTTCTTCCTTTTTACTGCCTATTATCCCATTATGACCTTTCATTATACAAACATTCTTCAACTTTTTTCACTCTAGAGCCACATGGCCAGCTATAGGAACAGTATTTTCCTGATTTCTCTATAGGACATGTGGGTGTTATAAAAATGAATGTCCTGTGGTTACAAGCTCAAATTATTAGTGTGTTTTTTTTTTTTTTTTTTTTTTTTTTTATTAAGATCATCTCTACTTTTAGCACGAGGCTGAAAGCGATTCCTATGGTGCATATGCAAAGCCCCATCAATTCTGACAGGATGGCTATGCAAATATTCTCCCTTCAAGCACCTTGATGAATAATTAATATTGTGCTTAGAGATCTGGCTGGAAGCACCAATCAAAGGGTGCAAATAAATTGGATTGATATTGGAGAAATTGTTCCCCATGCTCATCAAAAAGATTACTGTTTCTTTTAGAAAATAGCTCTAACAATATGAAATAAAGCCCTTTTGGAATAACCTGGTATCTGCATGAATAATCAGAACAGCTATAACTTATCTGTCAGTGCTGGCTGGTTTAGAAAGGCATTTTCAGTAAAAGGTATTTCTTTGTAATAACAGAAATCAAACTGATTTGATGGGGAAAGCAACAATCTTTTTGTCTTACTTTTTTTTTTTTTTTTACTCCTTGAAATGGATATTTCGAGCACACCAGGCAAAAGGAGGAAAAGAAAAAGGAAAGGCAAAGGGCAAAGAAAAACCTACAAAAGCCGCTATTTACCTGCAGGAAGGACAGAAGGCAGTCTGTCAAAAGTTGCATTTACACCAAAATAATTTCAGTTTTGTTTAAATATTATCTCTCTGCTCATTCATCAGAGAGCCAGAGCCGGGCCCTTCCCTGCCTCAGTTCCATCATGGATTTTCAAAAGATGGGTTAAAAGGACACTCACTTAGAGTGTCCAGTGTCGACCCAAGACTTACAGGCTCTGGGAGCAGACAGTCTATGGCCTCTCCTGACACACACCACAGCAATCTGAGCAAATAGGGCTGGGATTGACTCATGGAGTAAGAGCTATGACAGCAAGAGCTATCTTGCATCAACGTCACATATTGCCTTTGGCATAACTATACTCCCTCAGCTTTCCCAAGAGCAGAAGCAGGGGCTGTTACTTTGTTTTAGCCAGGTGTCCGTGCAGCACCATGTCTCGAGCAGGCAAGAAACCTGTGTGAAGCCAGGGTCTTCCTCCATTCCTGGCAGGAAATGCAGGCTCTGATTAAAGGACCTTCTGCATCACACGCTCCCTTCCTCTGCGCACAGTTGCATTTCCCCTAGGAGCGCACAGGGCACCCATGGAGTTTTTTTTTTTTCTTAAGAAAGAGAAGTAAGTTTTGGATCTTCAACAAAGGCCCCTTTCAACTACGCCTGGGAACTCCCCGAACATGGGAAAGATCCACATTCAGGAGAGAAGAGCTGCTCCCCTGAAAGAGAGCACAGCAAGGGAGAACTCTTGTTATTTATTGTCCATCTACATTTGGACCTTTTAGAGAAGATGCTTTAGCTTTGCTTATTCTTTCACAGTAAGTTGTTCGATTAGCCCAGACTGGTTTGTGCATGAATATTCAGCTGCAAGAGCCACAAACACCCACAACACAACTTTGGCAGTTTGACTGAGATGCTAACAGATTAGGCCAGTGTATTGTCCTTTTTATTTAAACACAGAAAGCAACACTTTTCAAGAGAAAGGAGGAAAAAAAAAAAAAAAGCACACCTCAACACTCTGGAGCTGCTTGCTAAGAGTTCCAGGCTAGAAAATAACTAACTTCATGGAACTACCCTTGTTGACAGAGGCTAAACACACATTCAAAACACTCTGAATAGGAAAAACACTAATTCTGAACGATACTGACCTGTACTGTGCTTCTTCAAAGAACATGCAGCATCTTCTGGAAGAACAGCTTAATAAGATCCGTGCAATTATAAATTACTGTGCAGTGGAACTAAGGTTACTCTGCATTATATTAATTTATTTTTTAATGTGTTTTGCTATTTTGCTTCCTCTGCAGACATAGATCACATTCTAGTTATTTTCTGCAAAGGGTTCATTATGCTGTGCTTAATAACTCAGAGAACCTGGCAATTTTAATAGCAAATACTTTTAATTCTTAAGCATAGCAGGAATAAATGCATGCATTTCCCTAAACATGCAGGGTTCAAATTACATCTTGTTCTTATTCCTTATTTTTTTCACGTGAAACTTTGCTACTAGGATGGAGATCATTTTCAAAAACTAGCTGTGAGTGGAAAACCTGCTCTACACGAAATATTAACAGTATTGCAGTTTCCTGCATGCATGTCATAGATGCCTGCTGCCAGGAATGCACTTGGCATCCCAGAACGTTCGGATTTCAGAAGGTGGAAAGCTAGCAGGGGAAAGGGAAAAAGCTCCATAGTATCATTTGTTGTATCAATTCTAGAAGATCATTTTTTTATCTTTGCTCTTGAGTCCATGTGGAACATTAAGCTGCTAATCTCTTCTAAAACCTTCCCAGTCTTTTAATACTCTTTCAACTATTTTGAGTGAAAAAGAGTATTGCATCTACCTATCCCCAAGAACAAGCAGAAGGCACCTTTTTGGTGCAAATTTGCCTGTATGTTAATATTGCTGTCTAGAGGCAAACCCCTTCAGCTCCGAGGACTTCAAAAGGACCACAGGGAGGAGGAGAAGAGCCAGATTTTAATCCTTTCTGCAGTTAATTCCATGTGATTAACATCCTCCGTTATCTGTTCACTGCCTCACCTCCAGTGCTGGTTTATGCATGATCTTTTTCTGTACTTCTGTCACGGTCTGCTGGGTTTCCCTAAAGCAAGTTGAAGTTACCTACGACCACACTGACTACACGTCCTTCTTAACAGGTGGCAAAGGCGGTTTATGAACAACAAAACCATCACAGCTCTTCACAGGGAAAACTGCATGTAATGCAAAAGACTGTGTCTTTTTCAACCTGCCTTGTACCTTCCTATGCTGCTGCTCCAGCCTGGGACTTCAGTCCTATCAGCTGCTGCCCTCGTGATTTTGCAGGCAGCTTCATGGGCAGATGGACTGGAAGTTCATACTGTAAACATGCAGCAAAGGAAAACCCATGCTTCTATGCTGCTTCATCTACTAGATCTACAGAGATGTCAAAGACATGTTATTCCCCCTTTGGCAATATGCTTTCATTGCTAATTAATGCAAACAGCTTGTTGTCTACAGTAATACACAATTACTTCTCAGTGACCAAATGGCTCACAACAATTTCAACAAGCAGCTCAGGAGCCAAAAGCATTCCATAAATAAGATTCTGACACTAAACTTGTATACTTTTATTTAAAGATGTAATATTACAGCCATCTGGTAAACTGCCTATATAACAGCATTCAGACACTCGGGACTTGCCACCTTATAGTATCTGCTAATTGGCAAGTTAACAGTAAAACAGGTAGCCAAAGGGTACGAGTGACTCAGCATGCAGGGGTATGGAAAAAGGAACTGTGACCATGGCTTATAATGGCTTACTGGCTTTCTGGCCCACTCCTTTTTGCACAATACAGTCCAATTTGTATGGGAAACAATCATGGAACAAATGCAAGCACCAGAAAGGTGATTATTTTACAGTTTCAGCAAGCAGCAGATCTCTTTCCATCTCTCTTGAAAAAAGCAGCAGAGTAGTTGGTTAAAGTTTCCAAAATGAAACCACAATAAATGCCTAAAGCTCTGGTTTACCCGCACTCTGCCAAGCCACCAGTGCCAGTGAGAGCGGGGCAGCTCTTGCGCAGGCTGGGACAACACAGAGAAACTCACACCAAGCTGGCAGCTGAGAGCTGCTCTGTGAGGGGGCCTGTGAATGCTAATTATCTGCTAGAAATTCCTCTGTAAGGGCAAACATTCTCTGAAACAGCCTCCTTGCAGTAAGCACAAGTGAAAATCCCTTCCAGAGGATGATTCATGCTCTGTGCTCACCCACCTCAAACACTGCTCCAGCACAAAAATCTTTTTTCCAGAGCTCAATGGCCAAGAAAAGGCACATAGCACAGAACAGAGCATGAACTGGATTTTCTGTGTGATAAATGGTATTTAAGATCTAACAAATGCTGCACCTGTACAGAAACGCTGCAGGCAATGCAGCTTGGCAAAACAAACTCTGCCAGGATTTTAGTTTCATTTCTAAGAAGAGTTTAAGCTGCTAGAGAACAGGCCAACCCACTGCTGCTGCAGTCTAGTTTCCTGTCACGCCACTTTAGTCTTTAAATTCTAAAACCAAATCACATAAACAGCAAAGAGCAGTAAAAAGGACACCACCACTGTATCCAGGCTTGCCCGTCTGCCCGGGCACAGTGAAAGGACTCACCGGCCCAAGGACAGGGCTTGGTGGGGCAAAGCTGCCGGGTTCCTTCGGCTTGGACAATGCAGGTAGCCTTGGAGCCCAAACTCCTCCCTGAGGCCGCTGCAGACCCAGCAGGGCTAGCAACACACAGTGCAAGTGGAGAGCAGGTGCAGACGTTTCCTACCACAGCGTCTATCTCTTGTCTTCACCAGCCCAGGGAACCGCATGGTGAGACACCAGAGCTTGATCTCTGCTCATGGCTTGCACTAGAGAGGCAGCATTGGTGCAGAAATCATCCATTTTCCTAGAAGAGTTAGACCAGGGGAGTAAACCCCAATGCGGCTATAGGAATCTCCTCGCCACCCTCTCAGAGCTTCCCAAACATGAAACATTCCCCAGTCCTTGCTCTGAACTAATTCACATCTTAGGCTAAAACATGGAGTAGGTGTTAAGTAACTGCAGTTACATTCATAAAAATCAAAAATTATTTGCTTATAATGGCTGGTCAGGAAGAAGTCCCTCCTGCAACTTCTTTGTGCCGTGAATGCTGTTGCAGCAGGTGGCAGAAATCAGAAATATCACACAAATCAACCACAAACAGAGGAGGAAAGAAATCTCTGGGTACCATGACAAGGCTGGGGAATTGTATGGAAAGGTGCTCATCAAGTATCATAAAACTGATCTATTATTAGTTTAATGACGGTGAAACTACTGCTGTAGAAGTTACTTCCACACACAGCAGAGACCAAACAGACTATCTCTGCTCAAGGCTTTCACTGGCTGGCATAACAGGACACTGGGAGACAAACCACAGCCAAAACAAGCACGACACAACAAACAGCCATCCTTGTCACTCGTAAGCATTTCTTGATCTTGTCTGATGTATGGGCACGGTGATCACTGTCCTTTAAGACCACCCTACTGTGACTGTTTAATCTTTGCCCATACATTAATAGACTTGTCCTTCAGTCCCCTCTATTAATAGCTCTCATCACTTAGATAAAGAATACATTTAATTAAATGTCTTCATTCCTGTATTTAACTGTGATGTCAATTCCACTAGCCCAGGTGACAGAAGTAAGGAATGAAATTGTATGAATCTTCTTTTTTTTCCTCTTTCTTTTCTCTCTCCTCAGTAGGAAAGACGGAACTCCAAGGGAGGGGGATAGAAAAGCACTTGGCTTTCTCTCCTTTCCCTCTTTAATCTTTTTCCCCTATTGCATTCTTTCCTCACACACTCCATCATTCACTTGCTGGCCATCTTTCTGTCAAAGGGATTTCTTTCCTACGGCTGAAGATCCATCTCAAAACCACGTCTCTTGTCTAAAATAGGTTATTCTGTCTTCTCCCTGCCCAGCTATAAGGTTCAGTCTCAACGTGATCTTCCACAAGTCTGACATTTACCTTGTTCATTGAATTTGCTGCCATTTTAATCCATTTACTACATTTGGTTCTTTACAGAACTTCAGTTTTTCATCACTCTTATTTTTACACTGACCCTTACTGGCCCCCAAATTCAGCTCAATGCTACATTTTACAACAGATTTGCTCTTTTTGTAACTTCTTGGTAAGAATCAAAGTCTCACACCAACATAAAACTGTACATCCTACACTCACGTATCTGCACAAAAAACCCTCAAGAGATCAAATTCAACATCAAGGTATTTCCGTGCTTGATGTCTTGATTTACCTAGTCCCTCACCAAACTGTTATTTTAAATGTTTCTACACATTTATATATTTTTTTCTCCAATCTGTTATTCACAACTATTGTGCAAGCTTATTGCAGACCTTGTTAGTGGGATAGCACATACTTTCTGAAGTTAAAACCTTACTGGTTAAACACTCCATTTATCTTGCCACTTTCCACTCTATCATGTCCTCACCAATCAAAACACCAATATGTGCAAAAAAAAAAATCCAGTTTTTCTATAGACAAAAATAGGTAAGTAGATCTCTCCACATAAATCCTCAGAAACAGAGATTTCACCGTGAAGAAAGACTCAACTTTTTGACATTTTGACCACAGTTGTGTTATCTTAATAATTTTAAGAGGCACTCTAATTGCTTTTAGTACAGACCTTTCTTTGAAAGGAGCCCTTCTTTAAGGCTTTTAACAGCCATTCACATATTCAAATACTATTACTTTCTCCTGAGCAAGTAAGTTCTTGTTTTAATGAAATAGGCTGTGTTGGGGAACTGTTTTAATCTGCTATTAGATAAAAGCAGTTGGGTAATAAGCATTACACAGGTGACCCAAGGAGTATCATCCAATCACTTCTATGACTCTATACCTTATTATGATTCATTCTATTTCAAAAAAGAAGATTCAGCGCTTTCAGTAATAAAAAAAAAATCGCAAAATCTATTTGCAGTAAACTTACCTAATGTTTACTTGACTTGCTTACCTTCACTCATTCCAACAATTTAACATAACCACTGGCAGTACTGTACTGTTTTTTTTTTTTTTTTTTTTTTAAATTCACTAGCATTCATGTGAAAGCTTTAGAAAATTTGATTAATTGCTCTGTGGAAAAAGGGAATTTAATCACTTGTATAAAGTCAAAAAACCCCAGTACTTAAATACCTAAATACTACACTCATTTCATCAAAAAAGTGAACACAGTTCAATATTAAACTAGAAAGGCAGTTTCAGGCATTACTGAAAATCCTGAGACAGGCCGTCAACAGACAATATAACAGACAACATGGGGACAGTCTGAATTTAAAGATTCCAGCAATACTGAATTATTCCAAAAAGCTCTGAATTATTTTCTAGATACTTAGGCTTTTAGATACAGGACTAAAGTTCTCTCCCTATCCAAAGGCCAAGAACTGTATTATGCAACACCCAGCGTATCTATAATATGTTTCACGCTGAGCTGTTCATCCAGGAACATCCTTTGCCTCCTTTAGGGCAAGAGGTAATTTAACCTCTGCGCTAGCTCATTTCTCCCAAGATTGCCACTCTTGTGAAAAATTACAAGATTAGTTTTGTGATGAGAACAAATGTGTATTAGGTAGAAGAGTACAACCCACCTGCATGCTAAGGTTGATAAACAGCACTAAAGGAACAGGATTTTTCTCCAAAACAACTGCGGTCTGATAAGGTGAAGTATCTCATATGCCATTAAAAGGTAACATGCAAGTATTCTGGGTTCAGGAGCAGAGGTTTAAATACCTTATTGACAATCTCTTATTCCCTTAATATACAATTTCATTGTAATGGCCAAAATCATTATGCAGAAATACACTCTGGGAGTAAACCTGTGTAATTCAATACCATTCACGACTGATGTGTTATTTCCAATCTTGTCTAATACTGTATCTCTCTCTAAATCCTCTTGGAGGACATAATTGTTCATACATTCAGTTAGAACAAATCAGTCTTGTACACAAAAGCCTTAGAAGAGATAAACAGCTCCGTACAGATACAACTTCAAAACATTTATAAAACAAATGCATGCAACATGGGACACTACCTTCATAGCATGGAAAAGATACACCTTGCAAGGTAAACAATAGGTTTGTGCCCCTGTGCTATATATATACACATATACATATATATATATATACATATATATATGTATACACATGCACATATACACCCTTAAACTAAGTTTAAATGTTTTGCTAACCTCTGGGACTTCACAGGTGAACAAGTACCCACGGCCACCACAGAAGGGCATTTTCACATATTCAAGCTGAACAGCCTTTGACTCACAAATGAAAGGATACGACTTGGATGCCTGGTAAACCAGTGCTGCATACAGGTGTACAGGCTGACCCAAATAAATGAACAAAATCCAAGATACTGATTTTTTTCTCTGTTCAAGTTAACTGCAGCTTAGTCTTGATACACGAGAGGAGGTTTGCTCAGTACACTGTATTCAAATCACCACCCTGAGCAGGGCAGCAGAGAACAGCTGAGCAGCCCAAATGACACGTATCATCACGTGAATCAGTGTTAAGAAGCGCCATGGAGTTCAGAGGTCAGAGGATGTCTCCTCATCCCAACATGAGGTCAAAAACCTGACTGCTGCCTCACAGTTTCTGATTCACAACATTATTTAACACCTGGAATTTGCTCTTTCTCATTAAAAATGAAGTCAGCTGTTCTGAATTTTTAATAAACTGCAAATCTTCTAATTTCAGACACACTGGGGTTATCTGAATTTTGAGCTCTGTGCTGCAAATGTCTCACTGGCAAAAATGACTCTTCCCAGACTACTTGGTCCAACAGTAAAACTTGAAATAGCAGCACAGATTTTGGACAGAAAATAACCTGCCTTCAGACAGTAATTCAGTTTCTTTGATGAATCAGTATTTGTTAATAAAGGTGTATTTTATCATAACTCCCAAATCAGAAATGGACTACACATTTGTCATATTGCCTTTATATATAAAAGTCTGTTTTACAAACAAAAACTACTGCACATAAAGTCTTGGAAAAGTTTTCTCTGTATGTTTTCTTCTTATCTTCCAATCTCTGATGATTCTCTTAATTAGGTTGCCAGAAAAGCAACTTTCTGCTTGCAATTAGTCATTGCTCACAAATGCTCTATAAATTACTGAGACAAAATCATCAACACAGATCTGTACTGTCATCATACCTCCCAAAACTAAGATGCAAAAGGAAATGAACTGCATCAGACATCACCACCATCGTAATCATCATCATCATGAGCAGAGGACACCCAGCTATCTTAGACACGTCCCAAGTCCCTTCACCTTCTCAGAGTCCCAGGTGGCCTTGCTGTCAAGTACTCTGCACAGATGGTGACAGGAACTGGCAATACAATGAAAAATAGAATATTTCCTTTGATTTTGAAACTACAATCTGTAATTTTTGCTTCCTGCATGACATCTTTGGCATCAGGAACTATTCTTTTGCTGCTGATAATTACAGTCAGGAAGCGTGAAAAGGCCCTACCCAGAGTCCAAGTTCTCCATGCAAGCTTCCAGGCCCTCCATACTGAAATGTATGGGAGAAGAAAATACCCTCTAACTCAGCAGTGCTGGCACTGATGCCACATTACAACCCACTCTCCACCTGCATCTCACTAGTCACAGAGGCCAGCTTCCTCATGGCTCACCCTCACTTTTCTTACGGTTTAATGACTGACACGCACTCTAGTCTTTTGCACCCAGCTCCTTCTATGATCTTCCCGAAAATTGTTGTATTCCCAGGGCTCCTCTGCTCTGGCCATACAATGCTGCTCAACTACCACTCACCAACATCAGCATGTTTCATCCCCACGGAAACCTCAGCGCCTCAGTATCAGAACTGGTGTTCAAGGTGCAGCTGAGGATACCGACAGACCATGAGAAATCCAGACCAGAACATTTGCACTAATGTATGGAATTAAAGTATTGCTTCTGTTCACTTGGTCAGATCAGGATTTATCATCATAAGGTTCTGCAGTTTCCAAATCAGCAGATGCTACAGAATAACTGACAAGCAGACTACAAAAATTGTTGTATTTTTGATAGAACAAGAGTCCAGCACATTCTCTTTCTTCATTTTTTTTCAGCCAAATAAAGAAAAAGAAAAATTATGATAATTCTTTAATACAAGAAAAAAAGAGGGAAAATATTTATTCCACATCTTCAGTGCTCTTAGAAAGTAGGATAATCCTCTTTGCAGAAACTCTACATTGCTACAGGACAGAACAAATGATCAGAATTGATTCAGATATATGAGTTGAGGATCTCCCCTCATTCTCTCCAGAATCTGGATGTAAAACAGAATTACACAGAAACTACAGCAACCACCTCACTCCTTTCTTCAAAGTCTTGTTTGCACGTGACTTGTTTAAACTAAAGTTTAACCTTTTTTTTTTTTAATCAACCTTAGGTTTACCTAAAATGACATTATTATGTAAATAGTGAGATTAACCATGAGAATGTGCTGAATTCACACTCAAAACACTGAAGAGACATCTGGCAGTGCAGAAAGCTGAGCTATGACTGACATTTTCATACTTGCTTTTGTCATGACAGAACTTATTAAAACAATGTAAATGAATGTTTTTTAAAAAAAAAAAACAAAGAATTAAATAACTCTTTTGCAAACCTCTAACCAATTCTTAAACCCACAAAGCCTACACCAGCTGTAATTTAGTTATTCTTTCCTGTGTGTTCTTGCTGGTAAAAAAAATAGTCTATTTACATGTCTATAGAGATGGTCTGCTTTCAGTTTCTTCTGTATCAAAGCAAAAAAAAAAGGTTATTGCTTTTTCTGCCAATGGAGAATTCTGTGCAATGTTTTCATTTTCCATGAGAATCTACGTGCAGAAAATGACCCAACTTGTGAGAAGTGCTATCTTTCTTCATTAGCAGGAAACGAAAGAACACAGCCATGGATCTATCCCTCCTCTCACAAAAGGTAAATGCACTGCAGGGGCTAGTAACAAAATAATTAAACACACATATAGTCAGTAAGCTAACAGCTAGTGTTGCAGGCATTCTTTTTCCAGGACTCCAATATCTCTAAAAGTAGACTTGGATCTTCCCTGTCAATACCAGAGTAGTGTCATGGCCACTCTATGTTAATGTCCTTTTATGCCTTTTGATAAAAGTACATAGGATATAAGAATCTCTTTACAAAAGTAGGTTTGTTTTTCCTCCAGCTATTAACAAACTAAAAATGGCATGACTTAAAAATACAGACACTTGCCCCAGAGTTTGCCGTGTGTCTAGTGCTAAAGCTACCCTGTAATTTGCTATCACAGTGTCAAAAAGTGGGAATTATAAAACTGACAACATCAGAGATGCTGAATTGCTGGGTTTGTAGTTACACTCGGAACGAAAAATATAGTCAGAGTTTAAGTTAAAAATAAAAAAGAAAAACCTCAAAGATTTTTGGGCAGTCTCCCTCCCTAAGAATGAGGTAAATTCTTTATCATTTGGAGCCCTTACCTCAAGATTTTAGCTCAGACCTCTTTAAAAGCTCTTCTTGAGCTCAACCACTGAGCTAATTGCAAGCATCTACGGGTAAATCCTCTCTCTAGCTCTGTAAAAGATGTTAGACGATCTTAGTGGTTCTCTGTCGTCTCAACACTTAGGAATTTATGTTTTAGTTGCAAATAAAATCACACTGCATAGAGGCATCTGGTTCAACATGCGCATGCTCTGCAAAGTGAATGTGATCTTACCATTAGACTTGTCTTGGAGTTCGGATCTCATTCTACTCTGCTCTTTCATGGTAAAAAACCTAAGAGTGTGGTTCAATATAACCATCTCAAAAGAATCAACAATACTTTACATTCCTTCATATTCTGTTGTGTGTTCAGAAATGCAATAAAGCAGAGCCATTTAAGAGCTATTGGAAAACAACTCTCTGGCTCTGCATGGGCTCTCCACATAGTATGAAAAAACCTGTACTTCAGTGAAATCAATAAAAATGTTTACTGCTCATCTCACTAGATCAATGAACACGTTTGACCTGCTCCTGACATTTTTCTAAATCAACTTTTAAATATAATCTGATTTATACTAGAAATAAAATTGTAATTTAATTTTAAAAACAGATGCAGGTTCTCTTCAGGATAATATGAATAGCGGCCTGACACTACAAGTCCACTATCTCAAACCTGGACCTGCAATGGTCAGGTTGCCCCCTGTGCTGGAGCTGTTCCCCTGGAGATGCTTCACCTGCAGGGACGCTGCATCACGGGGAGGCGCCGTTCTGCCAGTTGAGCACTGAGCAAAGGCAGTGGAAGCTTCCCCTTCTGTGCGAGATGGAAACAACTCCTCCAACAGGTACTCTAGCAGCGTACGGACACACGCGGATGAAAAGGGTGGGGCAAGTCTCTGGCATCATGGAAGGCAAGTCTCTGGTGTCACCCATTAAACCACCAGCAGATGCAGGCCAGCAGTTTCAAACAGGGAATGGGTAGAGAGGAGAGGAGGCTTTTCTTGCAAACTGGAGGAAATATTACAGTATCATTTTTCCAGCACCTCCTTGACATTATAATATCCCACCTTATATTACTGTATCAGTAGAAGCTTTCCTGGTTGTCTGTTTAAATTCGAATTAACATGCAATATTGGGCTATATAGCAATGCACACAAAACTCCAAAATTCACAGAAGCACCCAACAAGACCAATGACCCCGAAAGCCAAGTCTAGTACTTCTCCATCATCACTCCTCATTATGCTTGAACCCTGGAGCATAAACATGAGGGCAGATCCTAGGAACAATGTACTGCATATACACACAGGGAGATAAGGATGGAGACTTTGCCTTAGTGCTATGTATCTTTCTTCAACCAGTTTAAGTTAGATACTTAATACATAATATTGCAAAAGATTTTATGCTTAATAGTAAAACCCAGCTTTCATTAAAGGGATTATTGTATTTCCTCTCTTTAGTTGCACTGATAATCAAGTAAAAAGGAAAAAAAGTATGTTAATTTTTAAATTTCAGATTCGTTACCAGCAGTTCATTCACTAAAGAGTGAAGTAGCAGCATGGCAGAAAGAAACAGGAGACAACGGAACACAGAGAGGAATGAAAATTCTCCTCTGGTATGTCAAGATCTAAGAAAAGAGAGGGGGATCCTGTGAAGCAACGTGGCTCTGCTAATAGAGCTCAACATCCCGCAGGTCTCAGGCCTTGGGGAAAACAGTATTCTCTGGACACCACAGGAAAAGGGCAGTCCTATGAGGGATGAGGACTGCTGAGAATGACTTGTAAGAGCTCCCCTATACCTCCAAGAGGTTATCAGGACAAGAAAAAAATACATTAGGCAGTAGTTTTAGAGCAGGAAAAAGCTTCTGTCCAAAAGAGGAAGAGAGTCTTTTGAATTGGTGTTATTTTACTGATTTCCTTCTCCCTCAAAGAAAAAAAACTCCCTCCAAAAACATAAACCAACACATTTTCATATCTATATACAAGTTGCAGACACACTCAAGTTGCAATGTTGCTAAAATGCAAACAAAAAATGCAGGTGCTACAGTGCAGTACCTCTAAGCTCTGTTTGCAAATGGGCAATGAAGGTTTCAGTAGTGCAGCTCTTAAAGAACAAGGCAACACATGGAACTGAGCATCTCTTATTTGAAGAGCTCTCTTTTAAAAGTAATAGCTTATTTTTATGGAGCAATACAAATACTGAATAATCAGAAAAGACACTATGGGTTAAAAAACTTCCTGCTCACTTCTGCACACAGTATGCATCTGACTAACTCTTGCTATCATTGAGGAGTGTAAAAGGTACCTTCAGGAGGGAATTCATCGCAGTAGAAAATAATCCTGCCATCTGGGCTCCCTCCCTTGGGGCTTCCGCTTCCATTTGACACCAGAGGCTCCCTCACAGTCTGCCTGGCAGAGGGTATCTTATGAAGGTGACAAGTCAATGCATTTTCCAGGTTCCCAGGCTAAACTCAGTCTCCATCTCCCAGATGGGTGAACCTCCAGGTCCTCCCAGCTGCTTCTCTGTCTACCACCAGCTGAGACTACACCCTGCAGCACCTCTCCTGCTTACCACACTCAGCTGCTGCTTCATAGACTGCATTTGCCCACACTGCCTCTCTGCAACAGGGGTGACATTAACAGATTACCTAGGAGACTTATCAAATGCTTCTCTAGAGATTGCAGTCCTCAATTTAAGTCAAGAGCAATATATGAGTCAGAAATCATAGTCTAACCCATGTACTGTATCATAAATAGGGAAAGCACAAGACTAGGAGCCAGCAGCTCATCAGTTTGAGACTTAGCTACGATACTAGGAAATTGCCAGAGTTTTGGAAGCTCTGGATGTTTCTGCCCTGTGCAAGCTGAGTAACACTGTTTAGACAAATAATTCCCCTGCTAGCTGTCTACTTAGAGCCAAACAGCAGGCAGAGATTGACCAACACCACTGAATACCAGATATTTGCAAAGGGCTTTGCACAGAGGTCATCTAAGTGTGACAATCCTGGCCTTATTCTCCCTTCCTCAGTTTCCATGCTTTTAAATAAAGGTGTTGGATGCATGCTGAAGAAAGCTTCTCGTGCTAATGATTTTGACTACTATTCACTAAACAAAGTTTTTCTTTTTAATCAGGAAATCTTTTCTGTAGGTAAAGGCTAGTGTTTCTGGTTAGACTGCCCGTTCACTTCCAGGCTGATTTAACTACAGCCATGGGCACTTTACCTCAAATTCTCAACCGAATCTCTCCACTTAGAGATCTGTTTTCCACTGATGTGGTCACTGAAGTGGCCTGATCAAGGAAGCCCTTTGCCAGTTCATGGGACCACCTCACACAACCACTGAGCACCACACAGACAAGCGCATCAAATCACGAGTTAGCCTTTGTATGGAGATCACTTTAGTAAATCCTGAGCCTCATGCAGTCTTCCCCTTTAAGCCATAATTCCATTTTCATATTAAAGTTAACACTTCAAAAACAGTGTTCTCATCCAGCATGAACACTTCATAATTACATTTTTCTAAAAAGCTGTAATAAACTTTATTTAAGCAAGTGCTTCCCATTTTATTGCCATCCCTAAACATTGTTCGTTTGCAAGCACAAAGTGTCCTCTTGACACGATAATGAAAGTGCATTCATACATGTCAGCTGGAGCAATTATGCACTTCAGATGAATATGCAACAAGTATTATTCAGTCCTTTCTGATGACATTTTTCAAACATGACGTGCATATTAAAACTAACACCCAAGGTGTGAACGTAGCTCACTTCACTTATAGATTTCCCAAATCTCTCAGAAATTTGGACAAAAAAAAAAATAGTCAAATCTTTTTCTAAATACAACACCAACTGCTATACTGTCTTTAGATGGATTTCTTCTTGTGTGAGCCACACATCTAGAGACAGAAATAATCTACAAAGTTCCTGCAGTCTTAGGAATTGGGATACAATAAGATCTGGCTTTGGAACAATTTATAGATTCTTCAATGTTGTCTGCAATTGCTCCCTTTGTCAAAATCACTGGTAGAAGCAAGACAGTGAAGAAAAAAGATAACGTACATACACACAACCACCTGGCATTAAGCATCTGTCAGAGAACTGACTACAGCTCTTGGAACGTATAAGGTCCTACTTTTCCTAAGTATAAGTGGACAAGGGGACAAACTGAGTGTGCAAGCCTGTGGGATATGTAAAGAAATGTCACCGATTTTGCTATACAGACCTTAGACCGTCTGGAGGGGTCAGACGTTATCTGTGAAACTAGACCGAGCCAATAAAACTGGCTTGATAGATTTCATACGAGGCACAACATAGATTAATCATTTATTTCCAGTGTGTCCTCCTTGAAGGAAAGGACTTGGCTTATCTTAAGGGAAATTAACATGGTTGCATGGACAGATCTAGGGTCATGCACTTGTATTTTGAGTAGGAAATGCAAGCTCTTTACCCATCCGAAAGGCAGATCACTGATATCGGCTGAGATTCCCGTTATCTTCATACACTACACACTGGTGGATAGCCAAGTTCACCTCTTACAATAGATAGGCGAAGAAATCACAGCTCCCTAAACGTATTTATGTCTGCTTCAGTGATCTGCAGATTTGTTACAACACTAACTGTATCTCACTATCACTATAAAAATTCTCAACTGTCAGACAGAGTAATTTTTGCTCCAGTTGTTAGAAGCAGACTCAGATCTTGCTCATCCACTGCATCATCAATATCCTTTTTGGAAGAAAAGCTTTTAATAGAGTTTTCCAAAAGAACACAAGAAGCAAGTCCCCAAAGAAATGAAAATTCAGTCTTCATGTATGATTTTGATTCCCACTTCTAAGTAAATAATAGCACCACCACAGACGTGTCTGGAAAGCAAATCCCTATTTATCGATAGGTCAGTTAGTGCATGCAGAGAGCCACAATGCAGGCTCCCCTGGGCTGTCTTTCAAGTGACCATAACCTGATGTAGAGGTGACATGTATAAAAAGGAGAAAGAATTTTATCTCTGTGATAGCTCAGCTCTTGAACATTGATTTTAGAAAAGAAAACAAACAAACAAAAAGCCTGGCAGCAGTGTCAAACAATATTGAGCTGTGTGTGTGTGTGTGTGTATATATATATATACATATACATATATGTGTATGTATGTATGTATGTATGTATATAAAGATTGTGATTGGAAGCATTTTTCACCAGGGATGTAAATTTTTTCCTTAATTTTGTGACCCTAGCTATGCTAGAGATTCCTGACAGTCTAGGCTAGTCTTTTCAATTAAGATTCTTGCTTTTTGAAAAATATTTCTTCCCTAGTCAACCTTCTTGTGGACACACAGTCAGGATGGCAAGAGAGGAAACTACGCTTTTCTGACAATATATACTTATTTCATTTGAGAAACTAAAATAAAAGTATGTTCATTAAAAAAGCTACAAACATAAAGTAGATACAAAACAAAATAAGCTTAACAGCAAACCTGTCTTGAGAAGTCTTTTTCCCAGTTACTCTTTCATCCTCAATAAGATGTAGCAAGTCTCCCCCTTTGTATAATACATGACTCTCTGCAATACAAAGCACATTAGAACAAAAACCCTGTTCATAAAGCAGTCCAAGATGCCGCAGACAAACAGTGCTCCTGGTCTGTGCAGCCCATGGTCGGTGACACCTCTGCCCACGCAGCCCCAGCAAGCCAGGCAGCTCACTGCACCGCAGCAGCTTTGACAGCTGTTCTCAAACCACAACATACAACCTGCAGTCACAGAAATATAGAACACACTGGGGTGCAACAGGCTCCCAAATCCTGGACAAGTATCCGCAAACTGAAAATCCCAAGTGAGTAGAATTTCTCAAGTCAAGAACAATGAGGAGTCCAGGAAAGCGAGCAGTACAAGAGTCCTGCCCAAAACCAATTGAGGCCTATTTTTCAGAGCTAATGAGCACTGTAAGACAGTTGAAAACATACAGCTTGTAATCCAAAACCAAAATAACGCACATAATTCAGCCATTAACATCAATAAAAGCCCACTATACATTTACCATTCCCCTCAAATAAACTACGAACTATCTGAGCATCATCACACCCCACTAGCACACAACAACCTAAAGATGGGAAACGCACTTGAGTTGGCTTGAGCAGACACCTTGTCTTCCCCAAGCAGCCAGGCAGTAACAGCATGCGCTCAAGGCTAAAATGTGACCTTTACACCCATGGACTCTGCTGGATCATCAGCAACAGGCTCAGAGCTTTCACAGAGAACCGCCACGAATCCTGTTACGCAGATTAATTCCCATACAAGTTACATTTATCTTTTAAGATACTCAACTTTTGCAGATGAAATATAAGGAACTGATGCTCAATAATTGGGATTTTAACTGTGTCAATAATGTATATTGTTACTATTATTATTATTAAATACAAAGCTTTTCTATCTCATACCCAGTAACCACCAAATATCTACATCTTCTCTTATTTTTTTTCAATTCTATTTCATTTCAATATGATTTCTATACATTCTATCACATGAAAAGCAGAAAAAAAAAAATACGGACCTTTCCAGTAATGTAGTCAGTTCCGAGCTGCAGCATTTTAAGATGTACCTCTGAAGAAACCCTTAACTTTTTTTTTCTCCTCCTCCCACTCCTTTTTCAAAATCCCTTATGCTCAGCTCAGCGAAAGGCAAAGGACCACTGAACAGAGCAGGGCTCCTGTAGTCATACAAGATATGCTGACGGTAAAATACGGTTCACTTGTTGAAGAACATTGAGATGGGACAGCAGGAAATGAGAAACGTTCCACCTGTCTGTTTCTTGACTCATTTGGCTCTTCAGAGATCTTCCTTCATGGCTTCTTTATTATGTTGTTCTTTTTGCCTTTGCATTCCCCAGCAGAGAGACATTTCTAGGATCGTTTTAGTAATGTCAAAATAATTGAATCAAGACCAAGAACGAAGTATTACAAGAGCTGTATCATGACGAATTTATTATTGGAATAATTGATAAAAGTTCTTAAATTTCCCAACAGACTCCTCAAGTTCAAAAACTAAGCAGAAGGCTCATAGAAAAATACAAAGTATAATATTAATACTGCCTTCACCTTTCCCGAGTGCTCATCCTTATCATATATAAATCTATACAGAATGGACTGGCCCAGCTGCTTGCTGTTTTACATTGCTACCAAATCAATTATTCTACCCTAGAGCCTGGTTTCAGCCACTGTAAATCAGAAATAATTCCGTTGAAAGCAATATTGCCATCCTTCTGTGAAAGCAAAATAGGAGAAATGGCAATTCTGGCTTTGCAGAAGGTAAGGTGGATACACACCTGGATGTTACTAAAAATCACATCCTTCGTATAATTAGCTTTTACAAAATACATACAGATCTTCTGGAAAATTTAATATAGAGCACCATTCAGAC
Organism: Crypturellus undulatus; assembly: GCA_013389825.1. Lineage (NCBI taxonomy): Eukaryota > Metazoa > Chordata > Aves > Tinamiformes > Tinamidae > Crypturellus > Crypturellus undulatus. Next base: position 1,824,561 of record VWPW01013336.1, read on the forward strand.
AACTGTCCAATACACACTGATGACTTACTGGTCATATAAATGAGGAAGTAAAATATGACAAAATAGTTATGTAGTACCTAATTGACATTTGTACACTTGATTATATTTACATTTAAAGTCTCTAATTCCTGAAAAATTCAAGCTGGAAAAGGCAGTCCCTATTTTCAAATATTTGTTGAAAATAGCAAAAAGCTAAAACAAGATTCCCTTTGTAGTCTAGTGGCATAAATCAAGGACTCTGCAGAAATTTTTCTGACATGCTCCAGTACTGAGACGATGAGTTTATTGTTATATCAAATTAATTAGCTACACAGGGTCAGACTATACTATGTCAGTGGTCTAAATTTAGGATATTGGCGTGTAGCGGTTTTTGGCTACAACAAATGCGCCATACAGTTCGGCTTTTGCAAGAAAATTATGCGTGAAGAGGCCAGGACATACATAATTCACAATCTATTTAAAGGGGTTTTTTTAGCTGCTTAATACAATATTTCTAAGAGAGCCCTAAAAACGGCCTTTAGGGAATTTCGTTTTTTAAAGAAACATGCTCACAACTTTTGAAGCGAATGTTTATAGTTGATTTCTTCAAAGTTTGAAGGAGGGATAAAGTTTTTACACTCAGCAACTGTTTTCCAGAACAAAGTCATATTAATCTGAAATTTATTAAGCATGCAATTATACTCATCTTGCCTACTACACTTCTACTTGGCACACAGACTGAAACTGAAAGGCTTTTGAGGGGTTCACAGAGGGCAGAAACAAGGCAGCCAGCCTTCCCGGACTTGCCAGCCCGACAAGCAGTGCATCTCTGGCAGGTGGCACTGCTCTTGGCAGAGGGACAGTTTGTGCCTCCTCATTCTTTGTGTCTTGTTGTAGGCTCTCTACACCCTACAGAGCTTTATAGCACACCTTAAAAGAAGGAAAAAAAACACTAAAAGTACCTAAAGGAAAAACAGGATAAAATGCTGGCTACATTTCTGGAGATAGATCATATGAATGAGAGACGGTCCCAACAGATTCCTTGTTAAGGGAATGGACTCTGCAGATTAGGGAGACTCTCACCCTGGGATTTCCCATTTGACATTAGCCAGTAGTATGGTGCTACCAGAAAAAATGCAAACATGGGCTCTGAATGTATCAGGGGAGATATTCTCAATCCAGATGGAAAATCACTGAGGTTATCATACCAAAAACTCATACGATACTTTAGACTACATGCAATCCTAGCTGCGCACATTTAAGCAGGAACACAGAACTGAAACAGAGAAGGGGCTCCAAGTCTGAAGAACCTATCTTTAGAGACGAAACTAAAACAGTTGGTAAAAAAGCATGAAAGGAAACATGATTGCTCTTTGTGTAGCTAGAGGTGAAGAGTGAAGACAATAACAGGATATTCCAGAGTAGAACTATCCAAGCTATAAAACAACAATGCAAGTGCAAACAGATTTATACTAGCTGTGAATACCTTGATGCTGGCAAGTTTCTCGTGAGAGCATTTAGATTGCAAAATAGTCTTATAATAGAGCTTTCTCTAACTCCTTTTCAAATTGCATGCTCAAAAAGATTTACAGGGAAACACTGGTACAAGTGCCCCTAAGACCACATATAACCTACATCTTCCTCACAGATCCACAGCCCTAAAATCCAAACAAATTATTTCTAACAATAATAATTAACACGAAGGGTAAGTTTAACTTCCAATAAGGATAAAGGATAATATTTACTCTGTACATCAGTCAGCAGTAAATTCAAAGGAAAGGATGCCCTAGGTGGGGGCATCCCTTAAATAATAATACTCACATTCTCCTTGAATATTTGAAATGAGAAATTACCCCCACTGACCTTCTTTGCTAAGGCTGAGTGATAACTCCCATCTGCTGGCCTTACAGGGGAATGATGAGGAACTAGCACTGTGGTAGACCGAGAAGTTTGCCTGGGATAATGTAAGGGACAGGTAATTCCAGCAAGCCCACCCAGACTCATCAGAAAAAAGTACTGCTTAATAACTAAGCAAAATTAAATTCGCTTAATTTAAAGCTTTGTTGCATTAATTTTAACCTAATGGTAAATATCTCATGTGGAGACTGTACTCTGCTTTGGGACTTATTGAATCCTGACACCTGTCTCTGAGGTCCTCCTGGCTCATCCCAACTTTATCTTACTCTTTAATGAAGGAACAGATTTCAGTGCTGCCTTTCGCAAGCCCTGATCTTTTGTTCATCTTCTTGGTTACAACAAACTTTCTAGCCCCTCAGCTGCCAGGCGACATTGCAGGCCTGTCAGGCTCCCAGTAATAACGTCTTACTCCGCAAATGAAAAGTTGTCCTTTGAGAACCAAAAGTGCACAATATGCTTTGCTTCAATGTGTAAAGATAAGATTAAACTAAAAGAAAAGCAATTAAATGCTTAGATCATATTAATAAAAGCATTTCCTGTGTTTACCCTGGTGTTATCATTGCCTACAACACTGAGCAGTGTATTTGTTTGACTGCCTAAAACAGGAGCTGCAAGCTCAAAAAGGGATTAAGGAATTGTTTCAACAAATATGGTCCAAATCACTTTTGTTGCGGTTTTGTTTTGACCCTAGTGTAATGAAAAATTCAACAGTTTAGGGGAAAGGTCTCCATTTGAAGCAAAAACAATCTGCTTACAGACAACTCAGCTTGGGTCAGTGTCCTTTGAACTTTGTGGTTTCTGATTTACAAAACAAACAAACAAAAAAACAACTCTGCTTTGTTGCACCAGTAGTTCATAATTTCTATAAAATCATATTGTCAATGCAAATCACGTTTATTTACCCTTATTTGACTATCATGATCTACAATTAACTATAAGAAACTATTTGATAGAAACCAGACCAAGCTTAATTCCAATGCATGTAACTAATGCAAAAGCTAGAGAGGCATTATTGCCCACAGACCTCCCATCAGGGGGGTCGGGACCATAAGCGCCCTGGCACTACTCAAGCATGCAGGCAGCTCTGGCTCTGCTTTTCAGATTCAGGAAACTGGTCTTTGTAACCACCAGTACCTAGGACTCTAATCACAGAGCTTCCAAAGCACTAGGGGAAAGAATATCTATTTCACTTAGCTAATAATTTGAAAGTTTTGACGCAACAGTTCTGAGTATGTTGCCTAGCAATATTTCAGAACAGAAACAGGCTGAAGAATATACTGGGAAGCAACCAATTCAAAACAGCTGCAGCAACCCAAAGGCTTGCGCTCCATTGCATGGAGCTCCTCAAACACAACTTGATTGTGTGCAGTGACGGTGGGGCGAACTAAAGCAACATGCAAGCACATTATGATACTATATGTTGCAAAAATGCCTTTATATACTAAGACCTAGATCTTAGGAAAAAAAAAAAAACTGTTTGTTTTGAAGTACAAATATATATATATAAGAACAATATACTGTACTTTTACCACATGACAAAATTAAAGCTAGAACATAACCAGTGTAACCAATCGATGTATTGATTGGAAGTTGTCAGAGTTTGTAAGATTTTTAAGTCAAATTTCTCTCTGGCTTGCTGGTTTTCTGGATTTAATGCAAGTTGTACTTTTTTTCCTTCTCCATCTCTAGAGCTGTGTAGCAATGTTTCCTGAGCACTTACCTACTGACAAGTAATTTCATCCAGCTGCTTGACAGCAGAAAGCTGGAAGAATATTACTGCATGAAAAAAGATTTTAAATTGCTGCTTTTGCAGCAATAATTTTAATATGGCGCACATAACTCGTGTGCAATGACCACCACAGTGTGGCAGGGCAATTAACTTGTGTAAAAATCTAGCTAAAAGGATTAAAACCACAAGGTTTTATGGCGCGTGCCACAGCAAGGAAGCCCTTCTGCGGAGCGCAGTGCCACGCATCAAGCCACCTCCGCACCAGCGCTCCCCCAGGCCGCGCAGCTCTTTCTCCTTGACAGCATCTCCATTAAAAGAGGCTCTGCCAGTCGCAGCGCCCATTTCATTGGCAAGGAAATGACCTCCTCTGGGCAACCACGATGCCTGTGTTCCCCAGCCCGGGGCTGGCCGTAGGACGCGCAAGGCCCTTGAAATACCTGCCCTCATCCCACGTTGCCAGGCGCACCTGGCACAACCTATGTGAACAAAGATGTTTCAGCATCAACAGCATCATTCTCCCCAACTAACCACCATTTGCATTTTGCTATTATGCTGAAAACATATGGAATCCTACAATGTTTTTAGCAATTGGCTGCTTGTAAATTCAACTCACTAATCACTCTGAAAAACAAAGTTTCTGAAGAATAAACAGGCTCTAAATTTAAGTAAATAACTAATTAACTTTTTGTGGTTCTTTAACTAGTGCTCACTAGTTACACATTTCTTTAAATGCATACAAACTCAGTTACATGAAAATAAGTTGGGAGAAAAACAAGGCACAGATAAATATCTCTATCTTGGGTAGAAAGAAATCGAAATTAGTATTATTTTGAAGAGTAAAAGTTCAACATGAACAAATGTTTATAGGAACTCATCCCCTAACCTACAAAATAGAGGATGCAATCCAACAGTTTTCAAGAACTTGGAGAGCCAAAGCAGGCAAGAGAACATACACTTGCTAAAGTGCTTTCTGTGAGAGTAGAGAGAAGAAAAACGTCACTCAACATCAATCTGTTAGGACAGGGCTGCCCATTCACACCCTGCAGAGTTCCCTTGAAACCCAGATTTTCACAGCTGCCAGGGATACAAAAGCAAACACTGCGACTATGGCAGAAACCACCTATGTTCAACCTGATCAGCCATCTGAGCTTATTCTCAGGGTCATTAAGCAATTCAGAAAAGGAAACCAGCAAATATAATTTCTTCGCTGTGTCACATGTGGAGGAGTGATATAATGACCCATGTCCATGGCTGCCACAGCTGGTCAATAGCTTGGGGTGACTTAAACTTGCTTTATTACAGACACCAGATTCAATAACTATCTCCTTCTATAAATTTACCAAAGAGCCCTGGAACTTCTACATCAGTCATCAGTGCAGCTGAGTCTGACATACAGCTTATCATAGGAGATGGAGAGAGCGCAGTCATACTTCTCTCCTGCCTCTTCTGAAGAGGAAAGTGAATGGTATTTCAACCTGCATCACATGGTGGATGCAAGATCTAACTCATTAACATTTTTCAGATCAAGCAGCAGTCACTGACTGCAAACTTGACAGGAAATAATCTCTTGTTACAAAATAATGTGAAAACCAGGCCTAGCAAAGTTGAGCCCTACAATGCTGCAGGCTCAGAAGTAGCAACGCGGTTGTGTCGCGCAGACCTCATTGCATACAGCACACTCCTCCCTGGATTAAATCTGAGCATGTTAAAGGCATATTTTAGCATCTATCATAAAGAAAAACTGGAGGGGAAAAAAAAAAAAAAAAAAAAGACCATCATGAGCAGTAGTTATGAGCACTAGGTAGAACTAAAATGTCACATAGCAAAGAACAGTTGCTTCTCAAAAATACAGAAAAAGAGGTTTGCCGAAAGCTTACAGGTAGAATGATGCGGGCACAAGGTCCATGAAAAACAAATCTGGTTAAGCAACCAAATTAACTGGGCTCATCTAAACATAGCTCTGAAGCTGCCAAAGGAACTCAGACATAAAGTACAGCACCTGATCTGTATTCAATGCCAAATATTTCTTATAACTATTTCCAAGGATAAGGTATCAAAATCAGTTTCAAGAGGTACCCTGCTTGAAGATTTTGCAGAGAACAAAACAGTTTGTTGCAGTTTGCTCGAGAAAACTAAATATTTAAGAAAGATAAGCTGTGAACAGATAATTAAAATTTAAGTATTTGTATCATGCAAAAAGAAGTTACAAGTCCTATACTTAGCCCTTTGCCTTGGGTCTACTTTCTAGAATTCCTTTAAAAAAATCATTTGCTACTCTCAGCTTTGATTTTTAAAAAGACAGTAATTTAGTATCTTCCAGTTTTCAGCTGAAGATAAACTTCAAAATGAAAATTGATCACAGAGTTGGCGAGGCTGCTGAGATCATCTGTTCTGAAAAATGCTGCTTACTTGGGTTCCTCTCACTCGTTGTTAACTTCAGTCACTCACACTGTAGAGGAACTCAACAAATAAAATTTCGGTGGCTCTCCTCAGAATTTAAAGGTCATTTGAGAATGTCTGACTGCAATGATTATAACTGAGATTAGTTTTGAACTGATGAGAAATAAAAGGAAAAGGGCAGGTTGTTGGGAATATGAAGGAGATATGCCAGAGAGCCTCCTTTCCACATAAGGCAGCACAGATCAGGGAACATGTGAGCATTATTAGTACAGTAAGCAATACCTTTGGGATTAATTCTGCTCTCATTTAAGACTAACATTCAAGACTAGGGTTTGTTCCGCTGCTTTTAAAAGCATTTTAATCAGAAATTTCCAAAGTGGCTGCAGATACAGATCTCTAAGATTTGTATGAGCAATTCCAGGCTTGGAAATTTCCCCTCATGAGGAAATGAAAATATACACCACATAAAATACGGTTACATCTATATGCTAGAGAGTCTGAACAAATAAGTTGATAGTTTTGTTAATTTTTCTCTTGCTTCCACTTTTCTGGGTTGGCAAATGTTCTGTCAGCGATTATCTTGAGAAAAATTGTAATTGATACGTTCATTTTCATTTATGCCTAAGGAATTTTCCCATTATTGTAATCTGGGAAATATTGGATAATTGACAGTGGTGATAAAACTGCATTCATACCCATTATGCTGTTCCACGTATACGCTTAATTGTCAACATTGCAATAGCTTTAACTGCAAACAGATATCGTCCATTAGTCAACCTGAGTGCTCAACAAGAAAAACACAGACATTTTAACATTTTAACTGTTACTTGGAGGATGAGAAGAGCATCGTTGTCATCTGAGTAGGCAGATTTACTTTGGTTACCCACTTTGAATCTCTCCCTCCCCCCACACATATTTGAGTTCAATATTCAGGTCAAGGAACAACACAGGCTACAGCAAAAGCACTGTCCACAGAGAGTTGTATTATTTTTAAAAAACTAGAAAGAACTGTATTTACACCCACTTTAGAAAGGGCAGAACAGAAGCACAGATAGGAGAAAATCTGCTCAGGGGCTGAAAAAGCAGAGGCTGAGTTCCTGGACAAACCTTACTGAGGGCTGAAGGAGAGAGGAAATGCACCCCCCTGCAGTTTCACCTGTGAAAGAAACCTTTTCAACACTGGTCACCTCTGTTTCAAGAATCATGGGGAGATGAGGAGTCCCTGTTGCACCATTCCCCCTGCCTTGGATCCTAGCTGTTAATGTCAAAACAAAAATACAATCCATGGGGCTCCCAGTGATCCCTTTATGTGCAAGGTTTCTGATTGGATTCAACATCCTTTTCTTCAGTAAGGCAGAGGACAAATAAAGGGAATATTTTGGCAAAGAAGCCAACAAATAACTGCAGTTTTGGTGCCTCTTCCTGTGGAATCTCTGCTGGACAGATCAACACAGCCCAATTTTTAAGAGCTCTCCTTCTGCCACAGTAGGATTCCCTCCAATCTTCTGAAGCCTGCTCTGAGACCAGCACACTGCAGCATCCCCAGAGAGGCCAAATCAGGGCCCTGAGCACTGTCCCCGGCACAGCAGCCCCTGCCGCTCCCTCGGCAGCTTCTGCTGGCTGGCGCGGCTGCACTGCGAGCTGGCGAGCACCGCGCTCACCCAGGCTGCTGCTGCGGTTGGCTCCATCTATCACTGCTGTTATTTCCCTGGATGGTTGTTTCATATTTTATTAGAAATGACAGCTCTATTATTAACAAGAAAAAAGTATAGCACGAAAGAAAAATACAAGTAGTAGGTTTAAGAGCCAGGTGCTGAAGGATGTGAAAGTTTTATCTGGTGACACATAGGAAATGGCTGGATCTGTAAAATATTTGCTACCTGAATGGTTTATTAAAACTGACACTGGTACAACAATTACTACCAATTATTTTGTCAGTGTCGATTCAGAGCAGAGAAAGTTAGTGGCAAAAAACATATCTGAAGCCTAAAAGTAGCTAAAGACCATTTTAGTAGGAGGCACTTGATTGCTCAAGAGATTAGTAAAGATACATGAAGCTTTTCCTCTCCAGATTACTAGCTCAGACCCATGCCTGATACTAATCACAGAAAAAAATACCAGCAGGTTTTTTATGATGACTCGTGTGAAATTAGTTCGTAGGTCAGATCCTTGTGGTCAGCTGTACACATCAAAAAATCAGCACAGTAATTGCTGCTTGTTGGCAGCTCCAGTCATGTGACCAAAGTGCTGAATACCAACACAGATTACACTACCTACTTCCCAATTCCGAAATTAGTCCCTTGGGAAACTACGCAGTGGTAAAATGCAGAATTCATTCTTCAAAACAGACCATATATGTAATTAGCTTTTTTTTTTTTTCCACTGGAATTTATAAGAAGAGATTTACAACAAGCCTTCGCTGTAAAGTTAACTTGACTGTAACCCAAAGTCACCTTACACCTGCACACAGAGCTCCCACGCTTCAGTACAAGAACCTCAGATCAAAACGATGCCTCTGCAGGATGAACATCGTGAGGGGCTCAGAACATCATTAACCTCCCTATACATCCCTCCTACCTGGTACTGAGATATGAGCTCCCTCAAGTCCACACTCTGTAGAAGAAATCACCACCCCAGTCATCTTGCTACAAGTTTTGCCCAGCTGGGATGTCTGAGCTTAAGCTCTAATGAAGACTAACTCATCTTTCATATTGAAATGAGCATAATCAAACCAAATTACTACTACGGACAGAGCCTCCCTTTTGGAAGGGTTCAAGATTCATCCGCATAATTCAGAGGAGCATTTGCATGAGCTGCATAACTACTGCAGCACAGCCAGAACAATGCCAGCGTGCTTCCTTATCTAGTTAGCTCCCAAGTAAGCTGTGCTAATGAGTGAGAAACTCAACTAGAACAATTCTAATGTTATTTCATACTGCGGCTGTTCTCACCTCAAAACATGCTAATGCAATAGAAGCAGCTCAAAAACATATCACTGCACTTTTAACCTGAATTATCATATATTTTGAGTCGCTTTGTTTTTCCTTTCACTGACAATGTGCCATGCGAAGCAAGCAGGGGCAAACTTACATTTAAGCTCTCCCAGTTGCTTTCCAGATGTGGAAAAAATGAAGAATCTGCCATGTTTACATGATGCAGGATTTTCATTTCATTTACCTAGACTTTTCCCATGTCTGTAAACATAGAGTTACTATTTCAGGCCTTCTGATAATTCACACTGATTTTTTTCCCCTTCCTTCCTCCACCCTCCCTCCCCCCAAAAAATGGTTGATAAGCAGTAAACCATAAGGTTTGTAATTATGTCATCACTGGCTAATAAAGCCTTTGGCACTAGAAGTTACACAATAGGTCAAACTTATTAAACCTACTAGAATCCCAGTTGCTTTCTGTACAGACCATTAGGGCTCAAAAGAAATATCAAAAGTTACTGACTCTGTGTATTAAACAGAAGTAGCCATTCTTACACATACATAAATCGGAGAGAGTTGCTGCCCCTGTAGGGGGAAAAATAGGGAGAAAAAAGCAATTCCAGATTTTAACCAGACACAGAATCAAGAATTACTTTCTTTTGATATACAGGAACTAGCAGCAATACATCGTTACAACTCTCATTCACCAAATTTAAAGCCAGAAGGAGCCATTAGATCATACATGCTGACCTCCTATATATGACCAACCATTAAATCTCATCCAGTTCTGCTCGCATTGAGACAAACAACTGCTATTCGTTTACAGTGAGATTTTCAGGCTTCCCCTGCAAATACCAGTGGAGAATCCACCACTCCTTAGAGAACTGCAGTAGCCTATTCCAGTGGTTAGTAGCCCCCTCACACTACAAATTCATATTTAGCATCCAATATAAATGCATCTGATTTCTGCTCTCAGTTGCTTATTGTCTCACCATTCTCTACAGGATTAAAACAATTTTTTGCTCATAGAGAAATTATGAGCTGTAACCAAGGTACCTCAGCATTAAATCTCTAAAGGTATGGCATGTCCTCCAATCCTGAGGTTGTTATAGTCGATGAGAAAGGCTATTTTACACCAGCCTTTGACTAATAGCAGAACAGAGCATATTTTCTAGGACTGGTGTCACCAGTGGTGCTACTTGCCTTTCTACCTCAGAAGAGCCAGGGTAAAACAAGCTCAACTTACCTCCACCCTGACACAAGTAGGAAACCAAGGCTCATATTATATATTTTTATATGCTTCTGAACTGTTACATATGCACCACACAAGACACAGGTATTTGGTGATCTGATTGTGTCAAGCTGTGTGCATAATTTTGCACACAGTGAGCAGGCACGTACGCACTTTTCACCTGCTGCAGCCTTGCTGAAACCATTTCCATATGTTAAACTAGAAAAATAGTACCTGCCTAAAAACAAGAAAATGGAAAATAAGCTTCAACTAAGGAAAAACAGAGGTGCAAAGCAAATGCTGGGGAACAACCACGTCAGGAAACAAAATAAAAATGCCTGAGAATAATTTTTAGAAATAGGGCTTGAGAAGAAGGTTTAATTAAGGTTGCAGTCTAGTTAGTGTTTATCACCACTATTAGCCCTTGGGAATGTCCTCAAGGCTCAAGATCAAACAAACAAGGCTATGCAGGCAAACAACCAAAGAACAGAGGTTGACCTTGGCCACAAAGCAACTAGCATGATGCAAATGAAAAGCAAAACTCTTATTAGGAGTGGGAAGGCAGGATGGCAATGAAGTTAGCAACCATACTGGCATCTTTTCTAGGATTCCTTAAACTTGTAGAATTATTAATATACAGGACTTAATCTTAGATTTTAACTGCGTGTGAAATTCCATCGAGTAGCTCCCAACTGCAGTGGCTGGGAGAAGGGCATTTCAAACATTCTTGTGTACATTAGGATTTCTCAGGCCTGCAAGCTGAACACAAAAAGTAGTATTATGTTCTCATGCCTCAACTCCTCATTTAGTTTGCACACAAATGCAAGTCCCCTGTTTTGAAATTTAAGCTAACAATCTAGTGACTAATATATGTGGCAGAATTTGAAAGACTCACTCATGCAGATCAGGATTTCAAAAGCGTTTTACAGACTGCAGGTAACAAAATCGAAACACACAGGCTAGTCCAAGTCAGCAGTGTGCATCATTCTTAGGAAATACTCCATGTGCTGTGTATGCTGGCCTCCTGGAACAGTCTTTGGCAGGTTTGCAGTCTTTCCTGGGGATACAAACTGCCAAGTATTTAGAAGTATTCATTAAACTTAAGTGTCTTGTTTACTGGCTGCTCAACTCGGGACATCTTGTAACTAATTTCTAGAAGTGCCTCGGACCTTATTTCTTGACCAACGGCAAAGAATTGTCTGAGACAGTGATTACAAACCCTCCTTGATCTTGTTACACTTCCTCCAAGGTAATACACACTTGAGTGCCACCTGTAGGAAAATTCTGACTTCTGCAAGAAGTCTGAAGATGACTCTGTGCTGGATATTGAGGCTTGCTCTACAGAGGAGTTGCACAGTAACAAGATTTGTTAGGATACAGCGACAGCAGTCTCATTTCCTTCAGGTTAAGTCAGTCAGGTCATTAAAAAGACAGAAGCACTAGTCTTTGCTAAGTTTATGTTGGCTAAAGCGCACCCAGGAGCACAAAACACAAGAAATGCAGGCAATTTTGAAGAGGCAGCAGAGGAGCCAGGTGCAGTAACCTTTCTCGTGCACCCCTTTCTTTCTAGGGTACAGCACGGGAGATGGTTTGGGCTCATCCATCTGCAGCACATGACAGCAGATTAAGGTTATTTACCCACCTGTGCCATGAAGACAACGGTATTCAGGTACTCAGCTGCTTGAGGAAGATCTGAACACAGATCAGAAGCTGCAGCTGTTGGCACCGCAGAGCTTCCTCATGTTTGTGCCGCTGCTCGGCCAGCCCCGCAGGAAGGGCAGGGCCTCTCGCATCACAGTCACATCCCAGAGCCTCACACAGCCCTGGCCGAGCCCTGCCCTCACGCCTACCCTCGGGTAGGATGCATTGCTGATTATTTGGAGAAGAAGATGAATCTTCAGCAGTATACTGAAATATAAGCTTTATTAAAGAAAACACTAATTGTGTGCCTATAATTTCACTGATTACAGAATGCAGTTTGCAGCTCTCTAAATTATAGTTTACCGAGATGATATCCTGAATCTTTTAATCTCTGAGCTTCTTTATAAGCACCCATGCACGTAACTTCTTACATAGCAGAACTTGAATTTCACAGAAGCAAAGATTTTTCAGTACTGGTTTTAAATAATCTGAGAGAAGCCATCCTATAGACTTAAATTAAACAGGAAATTATTTTTCATTAAAAGAGACAGTCGTAGCAGAAATTTCTGTCTGGAGGGGAGGCAAAGTCAGCTGTCTTCAGACTGTTAGAGCCATACACTGCTCTACCATCTTAGATTTAGTCAGGTGATCTCACTACTCTGACAGCTAGTAAGGAAACGTGCAGGAGTATTTACTGCCATCCAGAACATAAATGTGATAATAGCATGGTCCAATTTTGCAATAAAGAGAAAGGAGAAAGCAGCTAGGGGTCTAACTGCACATTTTGGCAACATCAACAGTGGACTTAGACACAAAGAGCCCAGACTTCTTTTTCTGCATTCATGGCATCAAACACACTCGAGCTCTCGGTTACATCAGGCACGCTGCTCATGCCACCACTGCTCTTCCACAAGCCCATTTGCTCTATAGAGAGACAAGGCTGCACTATTAAGAGGAAAGCCTCTCTCTGCCTTTTATTTAAAAGTATGATGTACAAATCAAGGTGAACACTTCCCAAGTTCTGGTAGTTAAAATAGCCTGGTTTATTCTCCGAGATGGATACAAGCCCTTTCCCTGCCTAGAAATACTTTTTTTTTTTTTTTTTTAAATGAGGAAATATGAACTACTTATTCCATGTTTCACTCTCTGGCAGGGGTGTCCCTCCAGCCTGCACGCACGAGACTTTCCACATCTGTTAAGCTTCTGTTGTTCGGTCAAGAACCCAGGTTCTAACCCTCAAACTTGAGGCCTCCCTGAATGCTGCTGTGGGCCCAAACCCCCTCAAAGCTTCCCCCAGACGACAATCCGGCTGCCTATTCAATGGCTCCTTATGTTTATACATGTCCTTCCCAGAAATGTTAAGTGCTAGCATTGTGAATTATAGTTTCAAGAAGCACATGAAACAGGCTGAACATTGGGTTCCCACTGCTTTACTTAAAGAAGAGAATGTAATTGCTTGTATAACCAAAACAAAGTTTTCATATGTAAAAAACAGAGGCTCAGTACAGTCCTTGATATTTCTACTGTGATTTTTTTTTAGTGGTTTCAGATTATTTTATCATAGTTTCCTAAATAGATCCCCAAACTACATTCTTCACAATGTGAGAACAAAACAAGGCTAAGATTTTGGCAAAACGGCCTTTCCCAAAGCTTGCAGGCTGCTGAACTGGTTGCACCTCGTGCAGCATCACGCTCCGCTTACCGCCCGCGCCGCGCCAGCTCCCAAACACCCGCCAGCCCCGTGCCCAGAGCCTGGCTACATCCCCCCGCTGAGACCAAGCTGTGGACTTCTGAGCAGAGGCGCAGCCTGCGCAGCATGGGGAGGCAGGTGATAAATGGAAGACCACAACAAGTCTAGTACATGACTGCAACAACAGTTACATGAAACAAAAACTCTAAACTTCAGAAAACACCCTGCATTTTACTGCGGTTGTTTATGGTAGTTAAATCTCAGGCACATCTCAATGTGCTTTAAGTTTAAAATCTTTGAATGCTCTCCAAAATCTTCTTACATATTACATACCAAACAAGATGTACAAGATTTCCATATAGCACTTGCCAAGACACTTTAGTACCCGTTTCGTATGTTTCATTCCCAAACCAGTTCGATTTCCGCGAGAGCAGGGCAACTGCGCAGTGGCCCCTGACACTTGCTTTTGTGTCTGGCTGTAAAATGTGTAACCACCCACTCTAACAAATAACTTTAAAACACCTGAAAAACCCAGAGAAAAAAAAGTAGTTTTTCAACACAATCTTAAAATAACTGGCTTTAATATGGGAAAGTTCCCTAGGATGTGTGCAACAACACTCCTTATTTGTCCTTTTTAGAAGCTTAAAACCTTTTTCTCAAAGCATAAGGAAAGACATGACTACATTTCAGCTTGTCTGGGGCAGTAGTGCCTCAGTCTACACACAAGAAGCTCCGGATGCCAACAACAAATAAAGCATTAATGTAGAATCATAGAATCATAGAATCATAGAATGCTTAAGGTTGGAAGGGACCTCTAGAGGTCATCTAGTCCAACCCCCCCTGCACACGCAGGGCCACCTAGAGCACGTGGCACAGGACAGCATCCAAGCGGGTCTTGAAGATCTCCAGAGAAGGAGACTCCACAACCTCTCTGGGCAGCCTGTTCCAGTGCTCTGTCACCCTCACCGTCAAGAAGTTCTTCCTTAAGTTCCCGTGGAACTTTTTATGCTTATGTACAGTTTGAATAAGCGATATCTTCAAAACTAAAAGAATACAACACCATATATTTTACATCACTGAGATAATCAACAAAGGTTGGCTTTACCTTAAAAATAGATCTATCGCAGTCAAGTGTTTTATTACAAAACTAACTGCAGAATTCCTTATATTCCAGTTAAGAGTCTATCAAATTGTTCAGTTATTAAAGTCATCCAGAAACAACTTGCTATACCTGTTATTTACAGATTGGGTACCTGCTAAAACCATTTGTTTCTGCCAGGATATCACAGTTGCCTTCTTGGATAATATGACAAAATACATAGTGGACAACATTCAGTCATCCTCAGTAGCAGTGGTTGCATTTCTATTCAGGAATATATTCTCACATTGGCAGTTTGGAGAGTAAAGTCCAACATTAACTTACCTTGACATGTAAGCACATTAATTTGAAAGTGTTAGAACTGGTCTCCCTTCACTGGTGACTGTGCTACAAGGCGACCTTCTGCCACAGTCAGGCACAGAGAACAGGAGAATATTTGCTGTGGCATCAGTATGTGAATTCATGCTGATCAGGTTCTTCCTGGATTTTTTAAAGGTGCTTAAACAAGGTTCTTTAAGAACACTTAGCACCCATCCTTTGTGGTGAACAACCTCGCAAGGAAGCATATCTTCTAGAGGTCCATGACTGCCAGCATTTACCAAGACCACCAAGAACAATGTCCGCACCACCATCTCAGGAAAGTTGGCATAGAACCAGACTAGTAAAAACCTGGCGACTCTGCACGTTAGCAGCTTTTCTTCAGCTAAAGATTTCAAATAATGCTAGACTAGTTAATATTGTTACTTCATTAAGATCAGGCTAATTAATAATTTTGATCAAACATTTTCACTTTGAGTCATATTCACCGCAAGTATATAACGGACTCCACATCTGCCAGCCACCTTCACAAGCATGTGGCAGTGGCATAGCTGGACCAAGCCTCTGAACAAAAGCTTCTCACGCCTTCTGCTCTCAATCAGAGCTAATTTTTTATCCTTGAGGAACAAGAATTCCTCCTTACATCACAGATTCCCCAAAGGAATTATTTACACATAAGCATCTCACAAAGCAGTAGAAATAGTGAGCAGTACTTACTGGACTGATGCTCCAGCTACTCAAGACCTCCTTTTGTGAGGGCATCCCTGCACCAACTGTGGAAGAGTTCCTTTGAATCTCCTCCCTGGAACCTCTAGAGGAACAGCATCCTATGTGGAATTGTCTGGAGACCCTGTTTTTATGGGGGTCATCACCACAGTTGTATCTTAGGACTTCTCAGCTTTGATTTATTTTTCCTTCCTTCTCTCTGCATTTAGAAATTCCTCTTCTTTGCAAACATGGTGGTCGCAGGCAGATGGCTACGTGTTCGGGGCTGCTACCACTTGTACCTGAAGACTTGTCCACAAGTGCCTAGTTCTTCAGAGCAGAGAAATACAGCTTACAATTCCCAGACCCCTGTTTCATACTCCTCTTATCCTGTGCAGTGCAGTAGCCCAGTGTGTCTGCAGGTGATAGAACTGCAGCTGCTGAATCATCCAGCTTGCAGTGCTTGCTCCAGGCATGTGCCAGGATGCAGCTGTGCTCTTCCAGCTGACATTGGGAAGACACTGCAGAATTGAAAAGCCACCTCGGTGAACAGTCTTAACAGGAGCGCTGTTGGCAGCAGAGCAGAGAGGATGCATCCATAGGAAGGCTGCAAACAGAGAGATAGGAGAGGATTAGCACTGCAGGAGTTCTAGAGTCACATCCCCCAGTATGCTGCTATGCTGCAGCGATGTTGCAAACGGATCTGAAAGGGAAGCAGGGGATAAGCAACACACTTATGCAACCATAAATCGTGCGGAGCTTCCAGGCCCATGTGAGATGTGCAAACCTAAAAATGCACCTAACTACTTCTGCAAACATATTTCCTAAATTACAGGCAAGACTAAAGAGATCAGTTCTCTTCAGCACACACTTCTGTGTTGCTGGTGATTTCCACAGTCTTCAGACTAAAATGAGAATGAATAGGATTCATCAACAGCACAAACTGCTAGAGCCATAACTTTTGTCTGGAGTGCAAGTCTTTATAAATACTACTTACGCACCAGTATTATGTATAATAGCACTGTATTATCTATATAGTACTTTCCTTGGAGTACTGCACCTAGAGGTAATTTATGACATTATTTTCTATTTTTAGAAACCTCAGAAGTATAATTTACATGATGCAGCATTGTTATACTTTAGAGCTGCCTATGTTAATTATTAATAAACAGCTGTCAGCTGTATGACTAATTTATTTGATATAGCAAAATTAGGAATATGTAATTCTGCAAGCACTTCTCGTTAGAAGTACAACTTGAGCTGAATCAGTACCTTCTAATGGTTTCATACATGTTTCTTAGCTGGAAACACGTTATTTTCTTAATTAACACTATTGCTTGTAGGACAGATGTACAGTAGATTTGGAGCATGGCTCTGAGCTGAACGCCCGCACTGACACATTTCAAGCATTGAACAAGTCACACTCGCAGGCTCTGCATTCAGCTTCATCAGTTAAAATTTTGCGTGTGTGTGTGTGTGTGTGTGTGTGTGTGTGCGTGTGTTTTAGGCCTAGCTTAGTCAGTATGACAACACAGAACATGCATTTAGATACAACATAATTAACTGAAGACACGCTGTTGTGCAAGAAGGATGTTAGCTTTGGCCTCTCCTGCCTTTGAAAGCTAAATTGGTTGTGTGAGCTCTGAAGAAGGCAGTTTTGTAATCATGCTTTACTTGAAAGTTAGTCAGATGCACTCTAGAACTTCACAGCAGTAGAAGGTGTAGAATAAAAGGTGTGCCCCAATTTCACATGGCTGAATAGAGATACAAGGATTATACATTTTCAAGCAACTATCATTTCATATAATATCATTTTTAAGTAGATAAAATTTACATTGTTCTTCAAAAGGCAATGGAGACAAATCAAAACAAAGCTCATGCAAATTATCTATTTAATATTTTCTTATACGACTCATATATATTATCACCTCCTTCAAGACAAAACAAGGGAAAGGAAAACTTTGAAAAGTAATCATCTTACACTAATAACTATCATCTTCTACTGGCCTAATAAGGAAACCTTATTCATTTGTTGAGGGATTTTTCAGTACGGAAACAGAAGCAATTTAACTGAAGTAATATAGATTGAAAAAAGAGTAGAAACAGGAGGCTTGCTATGATTTAAACTAACTTCCAAATTTATTAAATCCAATTTTCACCTTAGGGAAGAATTTATACACAGTAATTTCATGAAGAAATGCTGCAGAGAAAACACAAACACAGGAAGCCAAATAAGTAGAGCTGACGGCAGGTAGGATGGCCCTTCTGCCCTTTACTCAAAATTAGGACTAAGTCCCAGAGGCGCCATGTATAGGAACACTGAGATGGAACCCACTATACCACACTTTTAAGTTGTACCACATACATACTTTTAAGGTGAAACTATCAGCCGGAGAAGATAGAAAGAGGGATAAAAGCTTACTGCTCAGAAATTACCCCATTTGCCAAAAAAGATCACTGCTATAAGAACAAATCAATGGAAATACTGGACCACATCCTCAATTAGCACTCATTCCTGTGTGCAACTCTCCCTGTAAGATGTGCCATCTAGCTCTCAAAGCTTGCTTTCTACTTTGAGCAGTTTATTTAACATGCACACCCACCATAAGCCCATTCACACAGTTGGTGTTTTTATAGCTTCCTTCATGTCTGGGTGTCTATTCAACATATGAACTGCTAGACTGATGCCTACCAGTCACCTTCTTTCGACTAAAAACCATGAAAAGTGTCTATACTTCCTATCAGTCTTTCACCCCTTTCAACAATTAGTTCTGATTTTTTTTAAATGCAAAAAATAAAATGGATCACTTACATCAATCCTTTTTACTCATTTTTGATCATTTACACCACACTCTGAGATACCTGACAGTGTACAAGATTACAGAAAGTACACTAGTCCCTCAGTATGCATTTTGAAAGCTTATGAGGAAAACAAGTTCTCTGTTATTGTTCATTATCAAAACCCTGAAAAACCTGATAAAGGAGATGGGGAAGCCGATTGTCTTTATATAGAGATTCTCTTTTCATGAGGAGAACACGATTGGCAAGAAGTAAGGTCAGGAAAAACAACACTTGATCTAGGCTGGGCAAAGCGTAAAAGTGAGGCAAGTCTGGAGGCAAG
Organism: Crypturellus undulatus; assembly: GCA_013389825.1. Classification (NCBI taxonomy): domain Eukaryota; kingdom Metazoa; phylum Chordata; class Aves; order Tinamiformes; family Tinamidae; genus Crypturellus; species Crypturellus undulatus. The sequence continues at coordinate 1,843,321 of VWPW01013336.1, forward strand.
TCTGAAGCATTTCATAGCACAGGGAGGCACTTCTACAAGCACAAGTCACCGTCAAATGCAGGTCCTTCTTAGGCCTGGCTCCCCACCACTGCAGTGTGCGAGAGGGGACGACACTGCACGGAGCACTGGCCAAGTGCGCACAGAGGGCCAGACACGCAGTTCCGAAACTAAAATTTCAAGCAAGTGATAAACACGTGGACAAAACGTGTTTAAATATTTTTTAGAGGTTGAGTATAGTTTAATTTTACAGACATAGCTGCCTGAAATCTTAGTACTCAAAAGTTGAATAAAAGGAGGTCCAGATTTATTCCTATCATGTCACTGTGTCACAAATCTGTCAAACAGGAGCTTATGACTCTCCCTTAGTCTCCTTAGTCTCCTCACTTCTGCCAGGGAGAATGTGTCATTCCCTTTTAAAGATGTAAAGCTGAAGCACAAAGATGCAATAACTTCCCCCAAGCATCAAAAAAGCCTTTGCAATAGTGCCTTAAATGCAAAACATCCTTCTTTCAAGACCTTACCTGTTTGTATCCACAGTGCTTGGGCGTAGAGAGATGAAATGCCGCTGCTATAATGAGGTCACATCTTCATTTTTAAGTTTTAACTTAATTTTGTAATTCTTCCCTGCAATATGTTCAATACTACATAATGAACACACTTTTATGAAGTTAACAATGCCTTTGTTCCTGCCACATGCTACTCCTCCACCACGGCAACGAGTTGACCTGTGATACCCAGCACAGAGAACCCTAGCAAGCACCCAGCATTGCATTGTGCAGAGCTGCTGAAGCCGCTGAGCGGCTCAGACAGGCCTATTATTAACAATTAGCCACTTATTGTAAATTCTAGCTGACACATCTCATTAAATATAGGCCAAGATAGACTTTGGTGATCGAACCTCATTTTTAATAGCTTTTCCCAGCATTCTGTCAATTGTTGTCAGGAAGCTGAAAATTACTCTTACCACTAGGATGCCCACTTTATTCTTGCTGACTGCTGAGAACTTTCAAAAGGCGCCTTGCCTCCTCTGAGCCTGGCAAAGGGGAAAAACCAACTGCATGCTCAGGATGGCAAGAGGCTTTTAAAAGCCTCTCAGCAGTCAGCATGAAGGGAAGAGGAGTAGGGGGTAGAAGCAAAAATATTTTCCATTGTCATTTCTCCTACATAAGAGCCCAGAGTGGTTTATGACTTTGACTGCCCCCTTCTAAAGCCCAGTTTGGAGTGCAGAAGTGGGACTGAACAGCTGATCTAGGATCTAGAGCCTAAATGGCAACTTACTGTCAGAATGTCTGTAATTACATTCCACCCCCACAACAAGCAAATAAATAAATAAGGACTAACTTCTCAGAAGTATCAAACTTATTCACAGACCATTTTTCCTTCCTTTTTTTCCCCCGCCTCCACAAAGAGCAGAGATTCTCATGATATTCAAAACCCAGTGAGTACAGAGAAATTTTGTTTCCCTAGATAAGTCCTCTATGAGTATCTTAAGATCTCCTAACTCAAAGATAATGATCTTTGCTGGGAAATTCTCTTTAGTTGAAATGTTTCCAACTTCTACTTCACCTAACTAGGTCTGAACTACAAACCTTTACAAAATATTTAGAAAGATTTGTGCAATAGTTGTTTTCCTTTAATCAGTTAAAATTCAATGAAGACAGCAAGAAAACCAACTTGAGAGAGGCCAGAGAGGTCTAAGCATGAGTGAGTCAGCAACATTAAACTGAGTAATCACAGAACCCATTTTGAACCTGCAGGCTTAGTGCTATGGCAGCTCAAGCAGTACTTTTTGTGGTCTACATTTTAACAGGATGAATAATATTGTAGCATGCAACATAGAAGAAAAAGCACTGTTAGGCTTTCTACATTCAGATGTTCCTATTTGGTTAAGTTTTTGATGTTCCTTCTTTACCTTATCATTTTATGAAAAATACCACTGGCCAAGAAGCACACTCATTACGGCATAGGCAAAACAAAGCATAGGACAGGACCTGAGCAAACAAAGTGACTTTGGCAAATATTTTTGAATTTATAAAAGTTAAAACTACTGAAACACTGATCTGAATGCATTAACAAGCATTTTTTTTTTCCAGTTAGGATACTACCACAAGACAGACAGACAGGGAAAGAACAGAATTTAGTCATCTGCAAACCACTCAGCTAACAGAAAGGGGGAAAAAAAAAAAAAAAAAGCAAGCTTCAGAGGTGCCACACATTTTTCTTCATAAGTATTCAGGTGTGAAAGTGGCGTCATTGATCTGGGTTCCCACAGCCTTGATTCAGCCAAGACATTTAATGACATGTTTAATTTTAAACAGGTAAGAATGACCTTCTCCTGGGAAACTTTCCTTACAACCACTCTTCAGCAGTTTAGCTGAACCAACTACCTAAGCAAAAGAGACTTCTCATAAGGAAATCTGCAACAGACTTTGGCTATCACAGTATTGACAAGTTTCCTCTGGAATACATTTCCTGTAAGGATTCCTGCCTTTTAATTGACATTGTAGTGAGCAGGACCTCACACTCCACCTTAAAAAGAAGGTGAAGAAAAAAAATAATCTAAACTCAGATGGATTCCCTGTATTTAGCTAGATTACTGAAAAGAAGACTCTTGAGGTCCAGGATTTTTTAAATGTTTTTCACAGAAAACTAAGAATTGAGAGAATGACTGCCAAAACCTGATAAGGAACAAGCCTAGACATTCTGCCATATGGAAAAATTGTCTAATTGTCCAGTCTGCTTCACAGGGGCTATTTAAATAATTAACCAGAGCTGCTCTAAAGGAAGGTAAGGAGGGAATATCAGAAAGAGAAGCCAAGCAGATTTTACCATGTACAGCAGTTACATCATGCCTCCTACAATCACCAGAGGAGACATTCTGAGGCTGATGAGCAGGGTAGAAGCTCAGTGAAGCTCAGGGGATGAGAGAAACCTGCTGTTGCAGCACTACAGTGAGCCCAGACAAAGGGGAATGCTACTGTAACGGAAAATGCTTCCTCATCTCCTGAAGCTCTGCTTTCTGTGACCTCAACAACCTCCCCAAACCATCTGAACATGACCGCAGCAGAACAGAGTTCTCTCATGGAAAACAACCCTTTCCTGTGGTTATTTTTACATCATAAAAGAGCCACTCACACTTGCAACCAGAAACACTAGTAAGGACTGATTGCCATTCACGGTCTACACCAACCGTAAAGGGTACAGACTAACTGCTATATTGAATTTGAAAATAGAAAACCTAATTGCCTATATTCATGACTGGATGATGGTTTGGGCCAGGCCAACCTGAGAACCAGGGGGATCTTCAGACCAACCACTAATGAGCAGAGCCAGGCACCATGCCCTTTTCTCCTGCCTCAAAGAGGTCTCGCTCAGCAGCAGCCCTCTGCCCAGGGCATTGTTCCCTCAACAAGGAAGCCTGTGCTAAGGCTCCTGATTTCTTGACTGACTTCTTTCAAAAGAAGAATGAGATTGGTGCCAAAAAGCAGTCAGTGGACCCCCAGTCAAAGAAAGTACTTATGGTCATGATTTCAATCCAGCTACTCGTGTGTTTGAAGTTATGAATGTGTTTAAGTGCTTTGCTGGATCAAGGCCCAGTGACCTCTTTGTGGACTGGAGTTTAGCTAAATCCAACACATGAATGGAGTCACATTTGAGAACTGGGAGTTTATTTAGCAGTAAACTCCAAAAAGCCATATTTATTTTTTTCCCCTGCAGATACAAACAATGGTTGGAAAATGCTGATCTTTTTAGAATAATGCCCTCAGAAGATAGTCAGGCTGGATCCACCTAAAAATCTTGTGATGCTGGGTGATGCAACCTCAAGAGTTCTAACAATAAGTTAGCAGAAAATTGGTGTGTCTGCAAATTAACTGAGTTTTCTGGTATCTATTAAGAAATAAGAGAAAAGAATTGCAGTGCAAGCAGCTGGCTGAAGTGCACTTCCTTTTCAAATCCCTCTGAATAGATTAACAGATATTGTCAGAAGGTATGATGATTTTTTTCTAATCTTTCTATAGCCTGCTAGTATTTATCTACAGAACTCATGTAGATATATTAACAAATACTTTCTGGAAGATTCATTAGTAGCTGGTTTACTTTTAATAGAATTCTGCAAATAAGTTGTGTTACATACTTGAAAATGCATTTACGCTCACGCAATTTCCACTCTAGTGACTGTCATTGGCAGTATCCATCTGCTTTAAGTATTTTCAGAAAAACCTTTTCAACGCCTTGGCATTTTACCTGTCCTTCAAGAAAAGCAAGAAAAACACCAGGTCTTCAACTACTGTTAAGTGGAGCAACTCCAGTGATTTACAGCAGAAAGACTTTTGCCCCTAAGATCTCCAAATATAAGAGAAACATACTGGCATAATAATTATCTCAACATAATATTGTAATTATAACATAATTGTCATACTGTATGCTAAGAATAAACTAATTCAGATCTGTAAGCATTTTGAAAAGAGCACCTTGCAGTGAGAAACACTAACAACTACAGTGAAACTCACTGCCAGCTTCTCAGAAACCATTTATACATTTTCACCAATTTCACCAATAATTCCAGGAGCTCCACAATTCTGGTTTTAGCAACACAGCACTAGTTTTACATTGTGAGGCTGAGCTCTGGCAAACAACCTAATAGATTTGGCTTCTCCACTTCCAATAAACCAAGATCAATAAAACAGGCTGCTCTCAAATGATCATTTGCTATCTTCCCTACTGTTGAACTCATGGCACATTACCAATTGTGTTGTGTGTTGGCAGTAAAACACAGACAAATTACCCCTCCCTTCCCTAATTGACCATTTAAAGCAGATTCATTCCTTGTCACTGGAGGCAATAATCCCTCACCATTACTAATGTCACATTATCTTCATGAGCTCCAAAGGATTTACTATGATCTGATTAATGTTCTAAGATGTGAACCTGCTTAAGATTTAGGAGCACAATATCAGGAATCACTGATCTGTCGAACTCGTGTTCCTGCTTCTTCTGAGAGGAAAAGAAATCCTTTTTTTTGTTTTTTTGTTTTTTTTTCATGCACTAATTGCTTAGCATAAATAAGTTATATTATCATTTTCTCTTTAACTCTGAGCCCTCAATTTATTGCTGTCTGTTCACAGATAGGATCTGCTTAGCAAATGAGTCCTGAGGCTCCTGTTTTTAGATGATGAACAAAATACTCTTATTCCATACAGCACAACAAAATTCCTACCAAAATTTGATTTCGAACACTTGCTTCAAAGATAATATAGAGTTCTTTGCATTCACCAGGTAGCATGACACTAAAATGATTGGGTACCTTCTAATTTCTCAGAAAGCAACTTTCCATTTAAAAAAATATTATCTCCAAAAAATACATATTCTTCCTACTTCTCCAAAATTTAGTGTACTTCACAGTGGTTGGGAGTTGGATCACTAAACCAACTACATATCATTTGCAGTTACAGACTTCCAGAAACCAAAATCTCTAAAATTTTGTAAAATAAATAAAAAGATTCAGATTACTACCAAAACTTCTCTGGCACTGCCAATTTTCAGAGACAGCATAACTATAGTTATGAGCAGCTGGTTTTATGCATCACAATTATCAATAAAGATGAGGGCGTTCTGCCAATTGCTTTGGATTTTGTTTCGAGAATAATAACACTTAGCAACAGTAACAGGGAACAAAAAGTCAAGTCTCTAAATTCCCAAGAAGGATCATACTTATCTTTCAAAAACTAACACAAAAAAGTCAGGCTCCTTTACAAAAAGAATAGAACAATTGAGCCCTTCATTTAACAAGAAAGATGCTGTCAGATCCATTGAGTCCACAACAATTAAACAATTTAAGATGCTCTTTTTGCAAGGCTGACCTATGCAGTTTTCTCTCCAAGCTATTTTACTTTTTCAGTTTTTCATCATCTTTCTTTTTATACTTAATTATAGCCTTCACTGAAAAAATATATATAAACCTGTGCTGCTTATTTCAGGTATATTATGCAAAACATTGATGACATAATTATCAGCTACACTAACTGTATTCACCTTCCTTAAAACTTTTTAGTTTTAAGTTTAGAATTTTGGCAAAAACTCAGGCAAATTTGCCATGTTTTCCATTAGTCTGGCCAACAAACTATGAACACCAGCCAGCAGCAGCTGTTATTACTATCTACACACAAAAGAGATTTTCATTTAGGATTTCATTTCAGTGGTCATTATCAGACACATTAATAAACAATATTACAGCTCTTTCAAAGTATCACTCTGCATTTTTAAAACAAAACATCACATACAGTCCGGAGAAACAACACTATCTCTTAGTGCATATAAAGGCAATTTGGCTAAATAATTTTCCAAGATGACATAAAAATTCTTTGCAGTTGGAGGAGAGAAAAAAAATAATGTATCTGTTTAAAATACAAATGGTAATGTTTTAGTAGCATCTGGTAATAGTCAATGAAACAAGCTATCAACCTACATATAAAAAAAAAAAAAAAAAAAAAAAAAAAGAAAGAAAAATATCACTTTCCATTGCCCTGAAGGGACATGACTAAAATCCATCCATTACATAAGGAAAGAGGTTAGTTATTTTATCTTAGCTCCTTGTTACAACAGGCATCACATAAGATTTTTTTTTAAACTACCACTACTGGATGAAAGCAGGTTCAAAGGGAGATTTGACTTTGAAACCATTTTTCAAGATCTAGTGTTTAATACACAGTAAAAGGTTCACCTAGTTTGGCCTCATTATAACTTTCTTAATTGAGTCTTAATAAAAAGACTGTGCTCTAGTGTGATATGTATTAATTGGTTTCCAAGAAGAGAGGCTGGAAGCAGTATAGATGTCCCAATTAGAAATGCTCTGCAACAGAAATTCAAAATTCAAACATCTTAACACGGTCAAAGAGTAACTGGGCGCTAAGCATAGTGAATAGGGCCCCAAGTCATTGGATCTATTCTGTGTCTAGGCAGTAAGGTAAAAGCATTTCTATGGCAGATTGACTGCTGCTGAAGACTAAAGCAGGACTGCATCTTGAGCATGTGAGAGGCTGTCACAGAGGGAAAGCTTAATTTGTCAATTTGCCAGCTTCTCAGGGGAAGCCATTAATGACAACAGCATGAGACTGCCTTTTAGCTGGATTCATTGAACTTATTTTATTAACTTAAAAAAATTATACTTTCTTCCCATAAAACACCAGATGTGTTGCACATGCAAAAGGATGTTAGGAAAAGCAGCTCAAAGCACAAACTGCTCTACACACTCATCTTGCAGCTTCCTATTCACACTCTGAAACCATTCTGAGAGGTAAGTAAAAATATATGTAGTCTTCTACAGTCACTGTGTACACAAGATACTCTTCTCTTTGAACAGCTTGGTTTTGCTTCACCTGCAGACAGCCAAGCAAAGGCAGGCAGCAATAACGTACTGTGAACGAGGCAGTAATCACTTCACCCAGGTATCATGGAGCATCCAGAACAACTATGCAACTTAGTTGAATAGTTCAAGGTATTTAAAGTCATCTTCAATGCAACTGACTTAAAGCTATTATAGAAATATGTATATCACAACCAAAGCAAAAATTTGAGTCTGTGTCTCACTGACTCAAATATAAGTATAGATCTATTTGCACTTCTAATAGAGGCTAGACCTCCTAAGCCAGGCTTATGTGCAGCATGTATGCCTTCCAACAAATAGCCACCATAGGTCCTGTTCCCCTGCAAAAGCCTGTAAAACATTTAGGGAAGAATACTGAGTCACCTAGAAAGGTAAAGAAAAAGGATACTGTGCTTCATGAGATCAGTGAACCTCTCCTATCACAAAAAACACTGATGCTTTTGATCCCTTTCTGCATTAACTTGGAAAAGAGGATATGGTTACATTTGCACCTCAAGGATCAATTTCCTCTAAATGCTCTCAAGATAAATTGAAAAACATCGAGTGAAAAGGGAGGCCTTCAAATACCTCTTTGTCCACTGAGAAAATCATGTCCTCCTTTGACTGAGCTCCATGGACAGCAGCAACCAGAGCACGGCCTTGGGAGGAGACAGGGGTGCTGCAGCAGGCTGCTCGAACAACACTGCTCCCTAAGCCTCTGAACATTTCTATTTGCACACACACAAAACACAACCCTCTATAGTCAAGAACGTGCTAAATAACTAAGACTCAAAGCCACAGCCTGCTACTGAGTGGCATAACTCAGCAGCTCCAATAACTCTGGGGAAAAACCAAGGTTTCCAGCTCACCCTCATGGTCTCAGTGTGGCTCTCACTAGGATCCTCAGACTGTAGGCAGCATTAGGTACCCCTGGAGCGAACTTGGCATTCCGAATGATAATTTCAATTATGCTTAGCACTCCTCAGCCTAGAGCTTGTGCTAGGAGCTGGATCAACCTCAGTCAGGCTTTTATGTTTTCTTCCAGTGCCTTTATTTGTAACTTATGCCAGGCCTATTTTAACTGAACTGAATTAATCTGGAATTTTTAAGATCAAGGAATGTGGCAATAGATCCTCCAGACCCAGAAGGTCAGGCTTGGAGAGCTGCAGTCTCCAGGGATCCAGAGAGCAAGTGTTCGGCCTCTGCAACCCATGAGATGAGGCACATGCTCCAGGGTCTTCACAAGAGGAGTTACTGACCTGCTTCTTTTTCTCTACTCGTGGAAGCTAAATTCTCTATTGTAAACACGAACAAACCATTATCCCTTACCCTGGCTTTATCCTTTAAAAACGAAAAGGTCACTAGAATTCACGAAATCGAAAGTAAAGCAGAGTAACACAAGATTTTCACACAGTGCCACTCCAGTCATCATAGAAGAACTTAGATTAGTCCCTGATAGTTACAGCTCGTCTGCTTCTAGGCCAGACAAAATCTCCCCAAACAACATAATATCCTCCAGAATATTCTGATAATTTATGATAGGGACATCCCATCAGGGGGCTCAAGCACCTTTCAAACACAAGGTAAGCATAAACATTCAGTCAGTAGAGGCTAAAAAGGAACACCCACAGACTGCATTCACCTGCCTCCTCTTTCCTAATCACCAGGTAATCCCTCTCTTCCTTTCACACAAAATGACAGGGGAAAAAAAAAGAAAAAGAAAAAACAGCTCTTTTGCAAGGTAGTTAGCAAATATAAATTTGAATCTTCTTTGCCCAGTACAGTATGTGTCTGAATTCTGTCAGTATCACACCGCTACATGCCAATTACCTTAATTAGAGTGAGATCCCAGACTTGCAAGAGAAAGTTCATAGTGTAATTAATTAATAGTTTTTCTCCTCAGTGCTTCCCTTTCATCTTCTCCTTTGCTCATGTGCCTGCTTTTCTCTCACCCTTGCTGCTTTCAGGGAGTTTCTCCTTCCAATTCTTTAGTCTTTCTGGCAACCACACTGTTGGATCTGCACCTTCACATAAGAAAGACAAAAAGCTGGAGGCTTTTAATGTTTCCATGATAAGGTATAAAGAACCAAACCAAAACAAAAATGTAAATGAACATGTATAGACTGTTCTGGAGTACAGTTTGGTGCAGTGTGGCACAAGGCTTTCAACCGTATCCCATTGTATGTAATCGCATGTTCTGCCCAAAAATGCCACTGCTCAGAGAGCTGGGCAATGTCATACAAATGCAATTTTTCACACTTGACAATGAAGGACAAAGTCATGAACTTGGGTGGATGTTCTGTAGGTTGCTGTATTGGTTATAATTGGCATGACGATCCCAAAGGATACAATGAGTGTTATCTTATCCATATTAGTCATACAGCCATAGCTAGTCTCAGTCTGCTTTGCAGCTCAGGAAGGAGTACAACCAGTCATGGGTAGCCTTCTCTGCTGAACAGTAGCCAATGCTTTTTCTTGCCCCACTTTTGAAATTTCAAACCAGATATTGGGATAAATCTTAAAAAAAATCCATGTAAAATTATTTGGCTGTAACAAAATCCCTTCTGGGACATTCCCTGTGTTGTTAGTATTATACAAATACATCACACAGCTGGTCCTGAAGCAGCACAATTTCCTTTTCTCTCTTTATGGAACAATTTGTAAAGTATTTGCTAGATTTCATTCATCACATACTACTACAGCTATAAACCTTTCATTGCTTGGCAACAGAGCTACTTCTAAAATTTACCATATTCTAGAAGCGTTTCAAATCATTGTCATAAACAATTGGTTTACCAATAACAATACCAATTATGGTATTGTTATTATTATTAGATGCATGTCACTTTACATACAGGTGTTTATGCCTGACTGTTTTTAGATCTCATTTAAAAGTCAGGTACATCCCATCATCAACAGTCATTCCCATTCAGAATATGCTATCACATGAGGATTTAGAGTCAGCTTTTAGTCATAATCTAATAGTCTTTAAAACTCTGCAGTCAAACTATGCTGCAAAAGCAGACTCAGGATTTTAAAAAGCAGAGTGACATTAAACACAAAATTCTGTCTACCATTAGAGTTTCCTGTAAGAAAAATCCTAAGTATTCAACAGGCATAATGAGAAATGCACTTCATTCCATCAAGTCACCTTCCTAATTCCCAGCACTGCTGTATCTGGAACTGAGCCAAAATGGAGCCTGGTAGGAAATCCAGGCGCTAAGACACTCAGCTGTCTGCTGGTAGCAGGAATGGCATCACTGATTAGAGGGATTAGAGCAGCAAGGAAACAGCTGGTTTCAAAAGTACACCAAATAATTTCTGAATAAACACTTGTTTGCTCTGTGCTCGACCTGAATATGTTGATTTTTACTAGTGTAAGTAAAGGAATTTAGAGATTGATGATGTAAATAACTAGGAATGTAACTAGGAAATAAATTTATTCTTTAAACAGAATGGCACAGATTCTTAAGCCAGGAAGAATGAATTAAATGCTGATTTGTAGCAAATGAGAGCCAGATTAGATTACAGATGCTTTAAAACTATAATGCATCAGTGTGACCTAAACGCCCTTGAAGCCAGTACAGTTACGGGGTGCAAAACCCTTGGTAATCAGCCTCTAGGACACTCGGTAGTCAGTTTCTGGGCTCTCTTCTGGCCTCACTGAAGTTTATTTCCAGTTGCTCAGTTAAACTGAGAAAAAAAAAATGAAATCAAGATCTTCTGAACAAGAATTTACATCAACTTATTTTACTACTTTTAGAGTCATATCTTGCGTTAGGCTGGAGCATCTTACCCACACAAAATCTTGCTAGCACAGACAATGCAAAGTGGTAAAAGCTGTTTTAAATACTTTAGAAATTTACTCTACAGAATGCCACATTAGGTGTTAAACTGCAATTAATCCACAGTTCTTCAATTTCTGACACAGTGACATATGAAAAATTGATTTATCTTTTTTTCTTTTGGCAGGGATCATCAGGTGGCTTTTCCTGACATAAAGGGCTGAAGATGGAGCAGTAGTTATTGTAATGTAAAGTGAGTTTGGTCAAAGAGTGGAGTTAAATTTGGTTCTCCAGCCTAAGTCATCCTGTTCACATATTCACAGTTCTTAATGCTACATATGCAGCTGTGGGCACACACTATCACATGTGTCAATGTAATGATGAACATGATTCTTGTCTTACTTAAAAAAAGACAGTCACATACAGAACAAACAAACTACAAACATTCCTAAAACTGGGCAAACAAATATAGAGGAGAATGAAGGCCACATTCATGACCAACTATAACAACAGCACTTACATTTCTAGAAAGCATCTGTATCTAATTTTTTTCCACTGAACCATGATACAGTAATTACACCATTAATATAAACATAATTTAAAAAGAAATTAATCAAAACATGCAAAGTTTTCTTCAAAAAAATGTTTTTAAATCCTTTAAGTTTTCTCTAGATTAAGCTATTTTCCTGACAAGCACAATTTTTTCCAGAAACATCAGTATAAAAAATATGCCCTGAGGTACAAAAGTACTGACTTGATATTCAGTTTTGGAGTCCCACAAGCCCTATCATTAATGGCAGGCTAATTGTTTTCTACATCTCAACAAAACATACTGGACTAATTATAATTCCACCAACACTAGAGTTGAAGAACACAGATTAACGATCAGCAATTAAAACATCAACAACATCACAAACAATAATGTTTCATACAGTTAATTTCTGTTGCCTGAAGTCACGCTATTTCTCTTTGGGCATGAAATACATAATACAATCATTACTTGCAACATGAGTAAAATGCTATCATATTACATGCTGAGATTCACATACTGTAGCTAATTTACAATACCTAGAAAGGATTGTGCATTTAACATGAATCTACAGCATAGCAGAATTTGAAATCTCAAAAAAAAACAGTGCAAGGCAGTCATATTGCTCTATTCAGCTTAGGCAGCACGAAAAGTGTATTTTAAACAACCTTAAGCTTGACGTATTGGAAAGATACACGAAGTACATCAGACTAGAGCAAGTCTTTACCTTCTCAGCGCAAGGCTGTCAGGTTCAGCTGGCAGAGGTAGTCTAGCCTTTTGTGCCACAGGTTTTCTTAGAACCTCTCACATCATTGTAATCCTTTCTGTCTGGTCCAGCATCCAATTCAGTCCAGTCTCTAGCAAAAAGCTCATCTGGTGTCATCTCTCATTGTGCACTAGATAATCAATGGATGCAGCTGTACATCACTGCACTAGCTAACCACAGTTTGCCCTTGCATTTTGAGCATCTGCCTGGAAAGTTGGTCTCAGCCATGACCCGCCTAGTCAGCATAGCTTGTGGCAGCACAGCTGGGATCAAACCCAAAAAAGTCTTTTTGGTGGCACATTTGCAAGTGCATTTCATTAAATACGGTGCTAGGGATCTTGTTATCTCTACTGCTGTAACTCCATTCCTAATACGCTCAATAGACAGGATTTTTTTTGTTTGTTTGTTTGTTTGNACCATTCCTAATACGCTCAATAGACAGTTTTTTTTTTTTTTTTTTCCACTTACTTACTCAAGTTTATGCACCTGGAGATAGCTACCTGGAGGTAGCTTCGTTCAGTAAACTGAAAAGCGAAAAAACGCCCTGGCTTTCTGCTAACTGGAACATGAAACAGAAAACATGGGTGGAGGCAGCACTGTCACAAGAGTAGGAAACAGTGGCAGAAACCCCAAAGAAGAAGAAACAGACATGAATGTCAGGCCTGATTTTCAGAAGAGAAATGTTCCTCTGTCCACTCATATACAGGACAATTGTGGAAACTGAAATGGATCATAAAGCCTCAGAGTCACCCATTACTTAATGCTCACTACATTTAAAGATTTCCCAATATGATTCAGAAGTGTAAAGCAAGATTCCAGCACCTGACGTATTATTAATTATTTATCAAGAAACACTAAGTGACATCCTACCAAAGCTACAGATACTCCTGGTGGCTGTAGAAGTGGCTGACTGATATGGAATTAAATTTCCCAAGAGGGAGCCTTTGACAGTGACCTGACACTGTCAAAACTAGACATATTCCAGAAGTGCAGCAAATGCAGAACTGCAAATGGACACGTGGATAAATAGCTCACCCACCAGGGATGACCTGCCTGGTACAGCAGATATTGGATCTTTAGGGGTGTCAGAAAGAACTGGAAGAGAATGTCAAATGCTTTATTTACCCTCAAAACTTTTTTTTTTTGCTCTTTCCTAAGCAGCTGGAATTAAAGTTGTTAAGCAATCACTTGTAGAAAACACAAGATTCTGCTACTGTAAGCTATTGCAACAGTATTTCAAATTGGTCATTAAACCAGACAGCAAATTTGTGAAAGAAAATGTTATTTTGTAAAAATAAGATGCACAGAATTTAGCCCTAATAAATCAGCAGCCCTGGAGACAGTGTTGCAGAACCATACAAAACCAAGATAAAAAGAAGTCTAGTTTTGTTTTCCACCTCAGATCCCCAGGATGCACAGGGATTACAAGAGGGTTGTTAGTGATCACAAGACACTTTCTTTACTCTGCTTAACAGGATCCCCTCTGGGATAAATGTGCTCCAAGGATTCTGAAAACAGCCAGGTTGAAACTCACAGTCTAGAAGGAAGGAAGTTCCCAGCTGCCGCCTACCACAGAGCATAGGGGCGAGTACTACAAGCAATAAGCAGAGCGACTGCGACTGTTTCTCAGCGCTGATGGCTGAAAGCCCAGTGCCAGATCCCCAGAGATCCAAACCATAGGTGGGACAGAATTACCTCAACATTCACAGGCTACCTTACGGGTATGACCAGATGTTTAAGTAGCTGCTAGATTTATTTTGCTGGATTCTGGTGTAATAGTCAGTGCGCTACAAGCTGAAGACATTTGCGAGAGAAACCTAGATCCTGCCCATAAGCACATGTACAGCTTCAGCTGATGTCAATGATACCAGTGACGACTCGGCCTCAGACTTGGTGACAGTCAAACTAATACACTGACAAGACCTTCACCACTACCTCAGCCATGAGGGCATAGTCTTAAAAGAACTACCCAAAAGCCAACTCTCTGTCTTCTTTTTTTTTTTTGGTCTTAGCACAAAGCCAGGCTCCAGTTCAAAAAGCCTATGCAAAGGAATCGCTTCCCATTACATTACTGTGGCAGATGTCACTGAAACATTTCAGAAATATAGGACCATATTCATACAAAGATTTCAGTAGCAAATAATTAGGTATTTGCAGTGGATCTTTCCAAAAATATGTAAGCACGAAGGAAGATTTATGCAGCAGTTTCACAGTCACCAAATCAAAAGACATTTCATCAAAACGTGACCTATTCCAATGGAAAGTAACGTAGTAAAGAAAGATCATTTCTTAGCTGAGTACATGTTAAGTCCAGCAAAACTGTCAAAGCCCTTAAATGCAAATAGTCTATTACAGACCCTGACCATTGTAAGCTATTAGCACAGTCAAGATAATATGGCATAATTTCTCCAAAACTGAAAAACTGACATATTGTCGTTTGACTTTTCCCAAGAAACCTCCAGATAGTTCATCAATGCAGACACCGCACTTTGCAGCAGAAAGGTTCTCTCCTGTCTCAGAGCAGGCGGCGCACAGCAGGGCAAGCGCCTTAGAGTAGCAAAGTAAAACACTATCAAAATGTCTTTTGAGAACTCTGTAATTGTGGACTACTTCATAGTATGGAGCTTAGAAAAATCAACTGCATGACTCTGGCACAAATTAGGATGCTGATTTTTCTATCAACTATAGCAAAACAGAGAGACTCCTGCCAAGAGCATCCACAGCACTCAGGGAAAGCAGCGCCCCTCAAGAAAGGACACAGGCCAGTTTGGGAAACACTAATGGGAATCCTAAAGTAACCCAATCTGTTCGCACATCCCTACACTTGCAACCTACAGGGCGCTCAGCCAGGGAATGCAAGTGCTGCAGCCACATAGGAGAGCATACCCAGGCGATATATTCTTATTGCACCACAGAAAGCAAACAAAAGTTTTTTTTTAGTCAAAAGTTTTTCCATAACAAAACCCCACTGCATCTAATGCAACAGTTTTCCTGGTGCTCTCAGCACATGCCAGGTTAACACTAGCACAGTGTCAATGACACCTTCAGAATAAATACTTATTTATTCTGGCATGGGGGAAAAGATAGGCCCTAAATTCACAACCCCTTTATACGGCATGTAAATAGATTATAAAAAACAAACAGGTATCCAATAGGAAGCAAATAGAACTTGAACGTGTAATAGAAAACAAACATTCCCTTAGACCTTCAAATGATAGTTCTGATAGAAATTGATACAAATGCAAGAAATAAAATAATCTGTCATTTTCTATTCTCAGCGACTTTATCATCTGTGTATCACCACATCTCACTAACTCTCACCAGTCTGATAATACAACAGCTCCAATAAAAAACACTGCACACTGCAGAGAACAGAGACCGAGGTCTGTGTATAAGACGCTGAAAACAGATGTCTTATCCCACTAGAGTTTCAAAATACATTAATGTTTTAAAGACCATTTGTTTTAGTTTATTGACTAAGTACAAGATTATAGCTCACTGCTCTTCAAACTGAAAAGCACAGGTCCTCTAAGCACAACACCTAGAAAAACTACAAAGTTCTTGTTCAACTTATATTATCAACAAATCTTCTCCCTCATTTACAAATCAATAAAAACTGCAAATGTCCCCAGGCATAAAAAGTTTAGTTCCTATTATGAAAAGTCTTTTTGTTTGTTTGTTTTGTTTTGTTTTTTACAACAAAGCCTCTGGTTCAGCCTTTTGAATACTTGGAGGGGTGGGGAGGCGGGGTGGAGGAAGGGAAGAAAAGGGGAAACTACCCACTTGAAACACTGACCTGCTTGAAAAAGGCTGCAAAAAACTAAAATGAGGAAAATTTGAAAAGAATGTTGAATACTGATTTCTTTTTTAGTATTTTTCTAAATAAAATACTTTTATATCTTCCTTTTCCCAAGCAAAACTGCTCATAGTTTTAGTTCTTTACAAAGCTGATATAAGGCAATTTTCTGATGACTCAAAAAGGAAAGTTTCAAATTTTATTTAAAATCAAAAAAAAAATCCAAGCCTACTGGCTAATGTCTATTTCAGTTTTAACTCAGTCATATTTTTCATACATGCCTTTTAGCCAGCATAAAAAAAAAATAACAGTCCAAGTCCTACGCCATTAACAAACACTTTTTTTTTTTTTCTGTAAATGCTATATACATCCTAAAATACTGCTAGTCACAAAATACACCAAAGATTTCTACATCAAGGTACAGCTCCACTACGCGTTAGGTTTGAAATCACTAGGATATCCCCTGGCTGCATTTTATGCTGATCAAGTCTTTGACATTCAGATTCAATATTTATGAAAAGCACTTTCTTTAAAGGCACAGTGTTCAAAGATTTTCTGTCTAAAAGAGCCCCTTTAATTTTCAAACTGCACTTACTGTATGTACTTGTGCGAGTCTTGAGTAATCCTGACTCTCTTCCCACACAGCAGGATTGGTTCTGCTCTCTGATACTTGTTCTCTGCACTTGGGCATTTTTCCCAACTGAACGCTGCTTCCAGAGGCAACTCACTCACCCATTTTCTGATAACGCATTTGTTCTGTCAGGATTACTGTAAGAGACAGCAAATACTGCAAAAGAAAAAAGAAAGTAAATTTAAATAAATTTGCCTCGGCTATGTTTCTTTCTTGTATTTGCTTTCATGAATATTCACTTCATTGAGTTTCATCAGCATGAACGAACACATTTGGATTTTTAATTTATTTCAAGTATTCATACAAGAAACTAGAAAGGTTTAGACAGCTATGGATAATGAGCAGAATTACAAGTATATTAGTGAGAGTTGAAAAAAACAACAATCCAAAACAAATACATACACATACACACCAACCTTTACTTTGTGTTTCCTGTTTGGTAAGTCAGGGCACGAACACACATGTGGATGTTGCCCAGCCCGCAAACCCACTGCGAATGAGCCCACCCATAGGCTCAGTCTCCCATCCCATGCAAGCAACAGCCCAAGCTCGTCTGATAATGCTCGCACTCCTCTCACAAATACCCAACAACAGAAACAGCACTAAAGGACTGCCCACGCTTAGCTCAAATCACAAGAGCATCTCCTAAATTAAAAGTCCAAATTTGAGAAAGTTCCAAGCTTTATTTATTTTATTTTTTAAAGAAGATGCAGTTCAAGAAATAAATCATTTGTTATGGCTGGTCAGCAACAGCCACTAATAAACAACTAAATAATCTTGTAAATCGATCTATTTTCAACTTGTTTTTAAGCACCTGCTTAGGATATTAGGATACTCTTACAGAACACTCCTAGGTGATACTGGTGTCGTATTTACTAGCTGACAGGCATACATGCCTCATTGCTGCTACCCCTCAAGCAGCAGTTGTGACTTCAACCCTTGGTTGGGCAGTGCGCATCATGAGGCCCAAGGAGGAGGAGCTGCTCCCACAGCAACAGCAACCTGGGCGCAGGGGCTGCTGAGCACTGCTGGCCACGGGGACAGCATTAAACACGTGGTCTAATGGTCCCTGAAGAGCAGGAATAAATAAATAAAGACTGTGCCAGCATTTTTATAATCAAATACTTTCTGAAGTAAATGATAAAGAAAAAAAGAAGGGATGGCCACAAGCTACTCCACCATTTTTGTGAAAAATAAATATCCTCCAGACAATTCTGTTCGGTACCTTTGATAGAGTAAATCCTACAATAAATATATCCATGAAAAAAAAATGTAGATAAGCTATAAAATACAATTCCATCCTTTCTTAAGAAAATTTATTCATATGGATATCCAGGACAATTTTACTGGAAAATTTCAGTCAAGATACCACAGCCACTCCAGAGAAAAAAACTGGCAGAAGTGGCATTTCTTTAATGCTAAAAGATTCATGAAGACCTTTCTTTAGAGACCACAAGGATTCTCATGCTTTTGAGCAAGGAATTGCGAGCTGGGAGAGACAGAGGCTTTGTGCTCTTGCACTCTCATTGAAAAGCCACTCTGTCCAAGTAGAATACTGGTAAGGAAATGTAGCTGAAAATATTGTTGCATGGAGATTGAGATCGGATGTGCAAGAAGCATAAACCAGTGGAAAGGAAATACAGAGCTCACAGGCTACGCTGAAACGAAAATCTCCAGGTCTCATCTGTCTTTACTGACAGCAGATGCCTATGAAAAAAAAATAAGCAAAATCATCTAAACCCTTGAAAGTACAAAATAAAAAATCCTAAAGTGGCTTTGCTTCTTCAGCAATGTAATTTTATTCTATAATGGCTCTTCTCTTGCTTCCTATTCTCCTAATTATTTATAGATTTTTACTACTTTCCTCTAAGGCAAATATTCCAATATTTCTCGATCACTCTTCCAGGGAGATTTTCCAAGCCTTTGATAGATACTAGGCCCTACAGCAACAGTGAATTCTTCAGTGTTGTTTTGGGGCTGTAGCGAGTGGTACTTGGTTATGAATTGTTTAGCTTCTCCCTCTAAAGAATAAGAAAATAAATCAAAGAAGAAAAGCATTTTTTTGAAGCCTGATTCCCAGAGAAGCTCTCATTAAACTGGTCTCCTACTATCCTTTTTCTTCTGTTGTCATCCTCTGTTCAAGTTCCTCAGTATCTGCAATGAAATGAACCTCAAAGTGCAATCTGGTGCTTGACATGCAAAGAACACTAGTAGCCATTTACAAAAACAAGTTTTTATAACATGGCTGCACTTGTCATCTTAAATAAGGGACATACTTCCTCTCTCTAATAACATGCTTTTTCCTTGTGTTCTGCATTTCAAATGCAAAAATAAAAGAAAGTGAAAGCCAGCCCAGTCACTCCTCACACGACTTTTCGCAGGCTCCTATCTGCCAAAAGCTGTTGGCGTCACTAGATGGCCAAGCTAAATATTGTTGCTACAACAGCTGAAGCTTTCAGGACTGAAATACCATCTTGTAAAGCATAAGAAGGGAAAAACTCAGTAGACCATAAAAGTGAATCAGAGAATGAGATTTTAATGGTACCTCTTTGTAAAAGAGAGGGGTTGGAGAAGAAAATATTAACAAGGTTCACCAAAGCTTCTGCATTTGCTGCAGCTACAACAAAACATTCGGACAAACTAAATATGTTTTAAACATCACATGCTAAAAAATAAAGGCTATATAGAGAAACATAAGAAAAAAACTAAATGAGACAATATCCACTCACAAACGTATTAGAGCTGATTTCATAATATCACCATGGATTTCCATCAGCACAAGGGGAAGTTACTGGAGGAACTGCTCACAGTAACAAACTCAGCACAATCACCGCACCACTTACACTGAGATGCTTCAGAAGCCTCTTGCCCTGAATACTGAAGGATTTAGCTTCTTTGGGGCATATTCAGTAAGGGTAGCTGTTTATATTTTTTGTGCTTTGTCAAAATTCACTGAAATCCGAGATAATGAGAGCTTGTTCAGTCCTCAGCTGTGGATTTGTGCTTTATCGTTCTTTTTATCATCTATGGAACAAAATTATAACAGAATTTTACCACCCACAGAGAACTGAAGAGTGAAGCCATTTCTGTTTTATGGTCTTTATTCCAAAGAGCTTTTGGATCCCTCTGAACCTAGAACCCATGCTCAGGAAACCCAGAAAGCTTCACCATTCCAAAAATTCTATTTTCTGAGCATCTCTGAAGCCCAATACTCAGAAAGATGATGTTTTAAATAACAGACAACAAAGCCTAAAGCCAAAGAAGATTTTTTCTTAAAAAGCACACATACACAGAGAACATTGGCATTTTTTGTCTTAGCTTTAAGAAAAATATACTTGAATATTTTCTGAAATCTTTCCTCAGATTTTTTTGACGTAAGTTTGACCTCATAATTATTTTAATAAAAGGAGGACATTCAAATGAAAAATAAACCTTCTATAAAAAGTCTGATTTCCATGCATCCATATAAGGTCAGCACAGCTCAGTTCAACCAAGACACCTCCAGGCACACACCAAATGAACCTATTTATTTTTCTCTTTTAAAGTTCACCATTCATTTTGCAGTAAATCTAGTTAGCCCAAATACTGTGCCTGTCTTGACTTAGGATAATAAATGCATCTGCTTCCGCAAAGCAAGGAAGACACAGAAATATGTACACTGATTCTGCAAGAAGTTCCTTTCAAAGCAAAATAGCATTTCTATTATAATTTTATCATTCCTTAAGCATCATAGAAGACATGGGGAATCACTGCATGGAGTATCCAGTTAGCTATTCCCCACCCCCAAATAGATTAGTTACAATACTCCCCAGACCAGTAATATCAAATCCCTTTAAATCAAGCCCCAGTTTGATGCATAACAAGAAAGGTCTTTGATGAAAAACAGTCATTGAAAGTCATGGAAAATATAGAACATAACTAGAATATCTATATAAATCTCCAGAAATCTTGTTCAAGGTCAAACAGAAAGTTCACTACAGAACCAGCCCCAGAGACATCATATCCTGACTTTGAGCTCTGATAAGCACCACGCCATCGTCCCTCAAAGTCCTGAAATGTCCCAAGTATCAAATACTTTTAAGTTAACCAATGGGATTTCCTTAAAGATTACAGAATAAAGGCTTTTCATGAAGAAATATTTTTGAACAACAAAACAAAGCTAGCAAAGAGCTTTCTTAAATAATTTTTCATTCCATCCATTGCTTCTTGTTCTCATCAGAAGAGCTCTGACAGCTGCATTTTAATTCTCAGATTTCAATATTGCCTTTAATAGGTGTCATGCTTTGTAAACTGACTTATTTCTGAGCCTTATTCTTCTAAAATTCACCATCTGGCTGAATCTATTTTTCATTGTCAGTGGCCTGAACAAGGTGATCACTTAACGTGAAAGGACCCATGATACAATATGAGGGAATAACATGTCACAGAGCTAGATTCTGCAGTATCATTCTGTATTTCTTAAGCTGATGTGACTGAATCACAGTCTGGAAAACTTAATTTTGGAACTATACTAAGTTTAGAAGACAGTTCTTAATTGAAAAGTTCATTTCTAATGAAAGTGTGAGGTGTTAAAAGGTTGGACTAGCACACTAGATGATCTGAGTCTTATTAATAATACAAGTTCATTTTAATTCAGTGAAGCACATAATTGGCATCAAGCTTTTCAAGATCAGCACTCTTTTCTGTGACCGGAATCTGTAATATTTTAACATTTTCCTTAATGTTATGGTAGATGTTTTCATTATTTGCATTTTAAAATTAGGTTACTCTTAGATAGTTCAGACTAATTATAAGCTTGTTGATTTTACTGAGCCCAGTGATATCCACTGGCTAGTGACAAATCTTTTTAAGTCTAAACCTGAGTTCCCTGTAATTACTCTGCAGTCATCCAGCACCATGGCACAGAGATGAATGGGTTCCCCTGAGATTACTCCACCTTGAATAACCAGAAGAGGGCAAGGGGGTCAATTAGTGTTCCGGTTTGCCCCGTAGATGCTGCATGCAAATCAGTTTACCAGGGGCTCCGAAAGTGCTTTGATAACATTTATTTCATTGCCTTTATCTCTGCAGTTGCAGGCACTCAGTGTAGGACAATGGCATTCACAAGCAGAAATGTGCCAAACTCAAGGGAATGGGCCTGCATTCCAAACAGCAACCACTGCTCTGGGGGTACAGAAGCTTCCCAATGTTTGCCACATTGCTGCCATCCATTCTAATGGGATGGTTCTCTGGAGATTTTAAGTGCAATATAGATCTCTTGGGCACAGGTACCATGTCATTTAATCAATACGGTCCTCGGTACGTTTACACTCTTACTATTAGCAATGCTGAAAGTTTCCTCATAATTAAAGGCTTTTCCATTTCCGTAATCTGATTTTAGTTCAACTTATCAAAAGAACCTGGGAGATTCAAATGCCTAAGTCTGATTTCATTAGTCTTTTAGGCACTGACAGATTTAATCCAAAAGCTATTGGCAATTAATTATCTTCATTGATCAGCAATTAAACTTTTGGTTTTTAGGCAGGTCAGTTCTTCCATAAAAGCAAGCTCTAAGATACTCCAAGCAAAGTGAAAACATTTGCAGAGGAATATGTTAAAGCCAAAGAGATCAGCATACTTAAAAGCCATGCAAAAATAACCTTTTTATTGTGTACTTGCTTCATAAAAATGAGCCATATTATATTAAAAATGGCACTGAGCAACATATGTTTAGAAATTTACTGATGACCAAAAGCTAAGCTAAACAAGACCAAAAGGCCCAGGAGGTGTGGGGAGAGAATTGCTTCTGAATTTTAACTGCCAAATCAGCCTAAGGTGCCAGGCCTGAGTGAGCTTTCTGGTCCATTCTCCATTGCTAGTCCCATTATTATTTCCTTTACAGTCAATTTAAATAGTGAAGTTTATAATCAACATTATAAAGTTTATAATCAACATTATATTTCAATATTAAATAATCAATTAGCAGTCAGAGAGTAATATTAAGACGACATTTTACAGAGATTTCAAGGTCCTCTTGGCCCAAAGTTCAGCCTGTATATCCATTAACTATGTGCAGTATGTTTTAAGCAGACATTCTTTTCTAGTGAAATTGGTGATGTAATGTGTGATGTGTATATAGTGTGGCCACTACATATATCAAGAACTTGCCTAAGCAAACCAAATACAAAGACAAGAAAGTAGAACAATATGTCTGAGCTTGACTTAAGCTTCACTGTAAATGCAGCTCCCTCAGTGTCACACCAAGTAAAACATTCAAAGACATTTTTTTGAGAATAGGTCCACACCTCTAGGTTTTCTGTCTGCTGGCACTACCACCTTCCTCACA
Organism: Crypturellus undulatus; assembly: GCA_013389825.1. Lineage (NCBI taxonomy): Eukaryota > Metazoa > Chordata > Aves > Tinamiformes > Tinamidae > Crypturellus > Crypturellus undulatus. The sequence continues at coordinate 1,866,516 of VWPW01013336.1, forward strand.
AACGCATGGAGGTAGGCAGGAACAGTAGGGTTATCTGTTGCTAAGATAGTCAGACTTCCTGGCAATCAACAGAAGCATCACAGTATTCTCATGGAGGAGTTGCAAACAAGAGAGCCACAAGCCAATCAGAAATGTTACTTATACATATTTTAGTTGCAATACTAAATTGCACTCACCACTTAGAATGTGGAAAAAAAAATCTTGACTACGAAAAAATTACCCATCAAAACAGCAAAGTTCCCAGTTTCTCATTATGCAACTCAAAGCATTTCTGAGGTCATGTGACATCAATCTTTCAGGTAGCCACATGATAAAACAAGTGGTCTTAATGGGATTACATTACCCCATAATTGTCTATTCAAGCAAAAGCACATCATATTTTTACATGTGTCATACTCCTTTTCCTGTGTTATTAAATGCTACTCAATAAGCAGACAGTGTGAACCACATTCCACAGTAGCCAAAACTTGGGAGAAATGCAAGGACGCAGAAATGAGAGTCATCTCTCACAGCTGACAGCCATTACCTCACCACCAGGGACTGGTTCCAATATTTCTCCCATGTCTTCAAGCTCTTTGACAGAGATATCATCTACATTTTCAACATTGCATGGGATTTAGCCACAGGAGTTATGCAGCTAAATCTTGTTCATGCAATGCCTGGAAGATTTAAGTGGAAATGATTAATTGTTACCTTTTAGCACTATCTTCTGCATAAAGACTTTAGAGTTCAGGAGTCAGTCCTTCAGGAAATTATCCCTTAACACTTGTCCCTCAATGCTTTACAATAAAAAGTTCAATGCACTGATTTTTCACAGATGAAAACTTCAGTATTTTTTATTTTATTCTGCTTATCTGAACATCCTTTGTCTAACCCTTTTGATTGATTCTTTTCTCCTCTTGGGTTCAAGAGATCAACAACTCTACCAAATTCCTTCAAACTGATTGTAATTAACAGTCACAGCCTGAGCCACATTATTTACTTGCTGGGTATCTGGCATTTTTCCTACAATCAGTGACTGAAGGTGACACTGAAAAAACACACTGGAAAAAAAATCTAGAAAATCAAAGGCCATTGTTCTTTGACTGATATTCAGAAATTACCTTATTAATTATATAGCTACCAGGTCACTATTAATAAACTAATAAAAAACACTAAAAAAAAAAACTAAGACTTTTTCTGCCTGCAGTCACTAATACAGTTCTGGTGACATTAAATAAGCTGACATTCTTTCTTTATATATTTTGACACAGCTTCTTGCAGGGCCCTAGACAGATTTTCTCAATTAAGAAAGAAATATCATCTCTGCTCTACTGCCTGATTAGGTAAGCATACTCTCAAGTGTCATCAGAGAAAGGCAGATTGGGAATATTTCACGACTGCTTTGGTGAGGTACAATAGAAAGAAATGTATGTTTTACTTCTATATCTCTTTTCTTGGAAGAGACATCCACTGAAAGCAACAGGAAGATCTGTGACCACAGACAGATGTGTCCAAAACACATCTTGCAGGCAAAATTTAATCTCATTTTTTGTTTCACAATAGAGCATGATTGGTTATGGCAAATGCTACACAAGGCTTTAGACTAAATGTGCTGATTTTGGTCTACCTGTAAGTACTTAAAGGATGGTGCTATATCACAGAGAAATGAATAGGCAGTCCCCGGTGTCAGGAAGGCAGGACACTCATCTTTTATGCAGCAAATGAGATGTTAGGTCACAGTGTTCAAGACGTCGAATTCTCATTTGGTGTGAATGGACTTCTAAGACTGAAGAGATTTGTCACCAGAGGATGATGCTCGTTTCCAACTGTTCTACCTTCAGACAATTCAGAGCTTCATTTATTAATATTCCACTTTGTAAAGTCCATCTTTTCTGTGAGCATTTGTGGCAGAGACAGATTGACACATGCCAGTGGGTCTGCAACTCAGGGTTGTAAGGTGCAGTTGTTTTGGTACAAGCATAGCCAATGATCAAATGAGTTACATTTATCATTTAAGGTCTCCATTGAGCATTACATTGTAAATAATGTGAGGGAGCTAGAATGCACTTAAGTGTCAGAAAATGATCAAAATCTGTGTCTAATGTAAAGAAACATGCACAAAAATATATGAATTTATTATAGTCACTTGCTCCTAAGAAACTATCTAGTAAACTGGATTTTCTTTCACTTGAAAGCCTTTAGAATCAGACTGTGTCATGCATTCACGTGTTAAGGAAAATTTTGAAGGGTTTATCGTTTTAACAAAGTAAGATAAGTAGGTAGCAAGGTCTATTAATAGTGTTAATGAATTCCCATCTCAAGAACTACGCTTTCATTTCACATGATTAGTTTGGGCTTTGGGCAACTGCTTTGGTCATGAAAACAAATTTCCATTTGCAAAAGCACTTAAAATTTAGAACAAGCATTTACCTGTTTATCTCTTTAGTTCTTGATTAATTTAACTTTAGGAAAAAAGGCAAGGGCAGGTCACTCAACTTCAATTTGTCTTATCATCTAATTTGAATAAAATCAAAAAAATAAAACTATTGGTGGTACTGACAGGGCAAACAATTGCAATAACATTAATACTTACCTACAGAAGGACAAAGTCCAGTGCCTTTTTAGCGGCGTCCATCCTGACGTCTCTTCTAAAAAAAAAATCACAATACTTTCTGCCTTTTCCCTGCCAGGTCAGCTACAGACCCTCACAGAGATTGTCAGGAATAAAGTGAAGGTGTCATGACAGTTGATGAGGGAACTACCTTTTCGTAACCAAAAGGTAACAGCTCACGTCATCAAAATATGTACTACATCAGTACATCAGCCTGCATTTGAAATTATACAAGCCTTCCAGTTATATTACCAACATACAGGTGTGTCCACACCATGAAAACCTTTATTTTGGTTACCTAATGGCAAGATTTCAGGGTGTCAGAAAGCAGGTCATGGGATGGATAAATGATTTTGTAGGGTTTGATTCTGTCAGTAGGTCATGAGGTCCTCCTGAATGAAAGCCTTCCCAATACATTCACACAATGCTAGATATTTGTGCGGTTGTGCATATGAAAGAGAGAACAGCAGATCTCCACAGTTTAAAATATGTCCTGTTTCTTATGCAATGAAATCCACACTTCAGTGATGAACTCTAAGGATAGCTTTAATCTTCTGTTACAGACTACAGATATTCACCCTACGTTTCCCTCATAATCAATAGAAATCTAGTCAAAAGTCGATGGAGTCTAGTGAGTAATTTACTTTACCCTAAAGTAAACGTACTTAATAGGTCAGATGAATCAGTCTTTCAATGTGTCTATAAACAAGTATCCTATAGGTTCTAGAGGGACTAACCTCACAGTCCCAAAGCTGAAGGATTTAATTTGGTTAACAATATCCGCATGAGGCAGAAATAAAATGATTTGATCCCACACCATGTGTCTGAAAGCACCTGACCACTCCATCAAGCTTACACTCCTACTATTAACCTTAGTTTCAAGTAGCATTTTCAAAGTATTGGATATAATATCATTCAAACGTACTTCTCATGAAAATATGTTGCAATTTTTAAAACATTTATAAATGCAAATGCAAAAATGACTATTCTTCTTATATGCCTTATATAAAGTATATAGTAGCCTTATATAAAATATATAGTAAAGATGACCAGCAAGTACTTCATTAGGCCAAAAAAAAAAAAAAAAATATCAAGAACAAGTAGAAAAAGTGAAAAAGTTAATGTTGAAACAGAAACCCAAAAGCAAACTAATAAAACCCCACAATGCTGTTTTGGAAAAATACAGTATTTCCCACTGTCTTCCATCATCAAAAGCTTGGACTTAAAAGGTATCACGTGAGTATTATCCTTTCTGTGTGAGAGATTTTCTCCTGTCTAATCATGTGGGCAATTCTGGGTAAATATCATCGTTATTTTACGAGTTGCTTGGCACATGCATGGATACCTCATAAATAAATAATATTGTTTATTAATAAATGATTATGACAATAAATAAGTAATGTTCCAAATGCCCCACTGCTACAGCATTGTTACTGAATGATTACCTCATTTTAAATTCAAACTTTTTACACTCACTACTTGTTCCATGCTGCCAATTCCAATACAATTACACTATATGATTTCTTTCTGCTTTTTTCAAAATATATCATTTGTGATAATTCGAACTATCACTTAATTTGCCTGCATTGTGAGTTACAACTAAACAAAGAAGAATTTGATGAAACTGAAATTTTGAATATATCTACCAATAAAATATTGGCCACATATATCTTAAAAATGTATCAGACATCACCTACATTATACTAGAAAAGTATTATTAGATAAGAAACGGGCACATCTTACCAGAAATGGAAAAAATATTTATTGAAAAATATTTACTGAAAGTTTCACCTGATTATGATCAAGGTGCTGTTGCCAGGGGTAGGTTTGTTATGTATTCCTGGCACTTAGTCTGACTGACCTGGGGCAGCTTCTACCAAAGCCCCTGGGAGTTCAGCATCTAGAGCTACGTATGCTGTTGTGCTCAAGCGACCACCTGGTTAACACGGCCGCTGTGCAAGGGAACCATCATGGACATGCAGGGTGAGCGCTGATCTCTGACATGATCTCTGCTTCCTAGAGATCATGTCTATTAATGGATATTAGATGTAACATTTGACTTGTAAAATCCTTATATTATTGACAAAATATTTTTTTTCCAGTAAAAAACTGCTGGGAGACTAAACAGATCCTTAATATAAGCAAGTGAAGTTTTTCTCATCTTACTCATCTTCCACGGGTAATACTAGAACTTCACTCAGATGCTTTTGATCTGTCATCACCCATAAGAACTGTATTTCTTTTAAGTATTAAATGTAAGTGACAATTGCATTTACATAAAACAAGGAATATGTATGCTCATTTGCACTACAGAAACAGCAGTTTTAATTTCTACTTAAATACTTGATTTCTGAGCAAACAACTCACTGAGCAATGCACCTATTCTGCTAGATCACTTATAGATTCTTATTCTGTAGATTTTTTTCAGTTATTACGCTAATCATTTTTTAACAATCAAATATTTTTACTCTGACTTGCTTAACCCTATAGGAAAGCAAAATCACTAATAGTACAGACAGATTTTTCTTAAGCTCATAAGCTCAAAATCACTTTGGAAATATAGCTAAAGAATTGCAAACCAAGAATTTAGACACCCAAGAATATCAGTTTTCCTGTCAGTCTCAGCTTCTGCTAGTGAAGAGCTGGAAGACAATTTTGGGGATGACCTGATTTAATCAAAGGGAACAAAACAGTGCATACAAAAGATGCATGGCTATGTAAAGAGCAGAGCTGAAATGCAGTCTTTAAGATGGAAAATCACTCCTGGCAAGAATGTGATCACAAAAACTCTTGAGGCCCGAGATTCCTGTCTGATAGGGTTTACTGCTCTAGCAGTATAAAGAAATATTTTAACATCCCTAGTATCTCTTGACACATCTATGAAACTCCTAGAGAGGAAATCCCTTAGCAAGAAGCCATCCATCTGTAAGACACTGGGACTAGGAACCGATATTGGCCTTAGCTCCCATATGCTATTTAACCTCAGGTGTTTCAAGTCTGAAGAATGCATTAATAAATAATAGAAAACTTTTCTTTTTTTATACTTAGTCTTGACTTCCTGAAAATCAGGAGGTGTTACAAAAAAATAACATATGGTACTATGGTCATCAATCTTCAGGCCTAAGGTTCTGACTTGAGAAAAAAAAAAAAAAAACTGTATCACAGTGGCAGTGGCTTGAGCCCACAGGGCTGGTTGATTCCACTTTTAAAAAGAAGGAAGAAATAGGGGAGATTTGGATGCAAGCATATTTTGTGATCAAAGAAAAGGTATATTTGTATTTTCTGGCGGATGTAGAGCAATATACTTGTAAAACATGTGAATATAACATCACAAAAGCCTTATAGTACAAAACAAGTTAAAATAGAAGTATACAATAAAAGTTTCCTTGTAAATATTTCTTTTTAAGATTTGTGCCTTCAGTTTTTTTTCTCTTTTCTATGTTTTTGTTAAAAAAAAAAAAAATATGAGTTCTTCCAGCTATGACTTTGGNTTTTGTTAAAAAAAAATATATATATATATGAGTTCTTCCAGCTATGACTTTGGATATTTCCCCAAGCCAAGAAAATAATTATTTCAATGGTACTAGCTTCACATAAAACAGACCAAGAATTCAAATGTAACTTCTGAAATCTCGAGCTTATGAGGCCTGGGAATGGTTAATCTGAGAAATCTGTAAGCCTGAACTCCCAGTTCTGGACTAAACCAATTCATCTGTTGTCAGAACAACCGAGAGCCATCCTAAAAGACATCCCACTGGGGCACCACTCTCTTTACCGTATTGATGTGTAATATCTAAATTACGCAGATTGAAAAATTAAGTGAGAAATGCCACCTTACTTACAATGACATTAATTTGACTACGCAAGTTAATAAACGAGACTTATTATTTCTGTCTTCCTTTCATATCAGCATTAAATATTAATAAGAAAAGAAATTCTTCACTGAAATTCAGTTCAGAGCTAAGCACCAGACTGGCACCAATCCCATCAGGAAAGCCCCGATACATTTATTAGGTTCACTGGAAAATTCTAATGGACTTACAAAAATGCAGGAAAATGGTTTGGAGTTTAACCTGGCCAAGGCTGCTGAAGTAGAACAGATCTTGTGTTTCTGAGAACTATGGTCCCAAGGGAAAAAAAAATGCATACAGGCAACTTTCTCTCATCATATCCTCCTTTAGGTAACACCACATGACCCAGTATTTCTAGCATGTGCAAGGAGAGGTCCCTTCTCCAAAGGATTTTGATCTTTCAACTGAGCCTCACAGGAGATTTATTACAGGTACTATGGTCCTGTATAATCCAATACGAATGGGGATGTCCAGCTGGATTCTACCTTCCACGCTACACCTTCTAATAACGGGAACAAGGAGATCCTGACCATACTGAATTGTAAGATATAAAATCCACTTCGGAAAGAAAAAAAAAAAAAAAAACCTCCAAACTACAATTTCAGTAAATTATGGCAGCAGTAAGAAAGAATTCGAATAGATCTGAGTCTTTATAATAAACAGAATAGGAAAGCCTCTACTCTATTTTTGGAAAACCTAGTTCCAACACATTGAGAAAATTACATAAAACCCAAAACAATAAAAAATCCATTCTTTCACTAAAAGCAACTTCAATAGAAATCTTTAAGTTAAACCGAAGCTCTCTCTTATTGGTAAGAAGCTTCTAACGCAAAAGAACACATCAACATTTTGCGGTGAAATACAAGTCACGCCATCCCAGTCTCTTTTCTGCACATCTCACCTGGGGAAAACCAAGGCTGACATAAGTAAGAGTTATTATTTGCCTCTACTATCTGAGCTGCTGAGCTCATCCTACTGCACTGCAAAATCCAGTTTCTTGTATGTGGCTGCTCCTAAACACGCCAGGACATGGGTTAGACTATGCCCAGTATTCCACCTACCCTTTTCTTAAGGAAACTACTTTGAGTCAGTAGGTTGCTTTACTCAGACTTTAGTGCATAAAACAGCACTAAGCCCCAAAGTGTCACTTTTAGTGCTGATGCCACCCAGATGCTACAACAGCAGCAGCTGACAGCAGTCAGTGTGACCAATTACTGGGAGCTGTATTGAGACAGGCACCCTCTTCTATACTACTCACATGCAAATCTTGCACAAAATCATGCATAGCCAAGTATCTATTCCAGTGTTAAACATTCCTGAGTCTGAGGCTCTTCTTAGCATTTCTTTTCTCCAGTATCAATAGACAATACAGAAAGAACATGCTGAACAGGAACAGCACGTGGGTTTTGTATGCTACAACACTAGCTGATAATATAAATGTATTTTGTTAAGAACATGTATCCAAGAATTCCTTACATGGTATACAGATTTAGCAGGGGAAACTGGTAACACCAATGGAGAAATGCAAACTTTGACCTTCAGCTAGACAGTGATTGGCAGTAACTGTAATTCTTCATGAGATTTCACATAATCAACATGCTGAGATGTGTGCAGAGAGTCCCTAATCAGGGCCTTTTGATGAAGGCCCACTTTGAATGAGAGCGCAATCCAGCTCTGCATTCAAAACTATACGGACCGTGGCAATTGTAACTGAAAATACCAAAGGATAGTTGGAAAATTATTTTATCTGAATTTGAACAAAATAATTTGCCATACAAGTTTTATATAGTTCAGACTGAGAAGGTATTAATGAATTAATCTGCTTGTTTGGTACGTGAATGTTAACTGCAAATTCTATCCTAATGCACATTTTACTGATCATATTTTTTATCTATGACTTTCACCAAGACACCACACAAAGGTTGTATCACAACTTGCATCACAAGGTTGCATCTAAGAAACCGTCTTTACTTAATATTTACCAGGGACCACACAAATACGGTGTAAGAGGTAGAGACTCACATCAGTTCCAGACAACACAAGGCAGACTGGAAAGCCTACAAGTACAGTTCTTTTTATATCAGTCATTTTAAAAATTACGGTCTCTTGAGAAAGATACTGACTTCTTAATACTGTTTACAAAGGATTTTATATCCTTCTATAGATATAACCAGCTGTTCAGCATTAAATGCATACATTGATGGCTATGGTGCACACTGCCAACGTAAGTTATTTATATCACCACAACTGCACATGCACCACAAATGCATGTGCAAATCCAGTGACTGCTCACATGCAGCACTAGGTAGCATCGTTGCACTCACATACACTGGCAATGACTGCACAGGAAAGAGCTGCACATTGTAGAACAAAACCTGAGCTTTGTTAAAAATATGGTGGTCTCTGTGCTTTGATATGAATATTTGAATCAGAGGACAAGAAGTGTTCTCACATTGAGTCCATTCCCTCTACAAGCTACAGCATCTTATAGCTCTTCTAGAAATGGAGGAGGATCCTGGGCTGGCAAGGAAACTGTCAGGATTCCTGGAGGAAAAGGCAATACCAGATCCACACAGGAAGAGAGTCCGTGGTTCTTCCAGCTGTACAAACACACTTCCATCTTTGTAGCTGTCAGCTTTACAAAGACAAAGATGCTACACCAGACTTCTCAACACTCAGGTGCAAGTTCAGGATCAGAAATCCTCAAGACATACAAATATACACTAAAGTTTGTGACTGCATAAATAGAGATGTCAGCCGAGCCCAATGTTTAATATAAATACTTTGTCATTAAACTCCACCCCAGAAGAAGTTGTATAAATCAAAATAACATTCCTTGGTAACAAAATATAATTTAAGAAGCATTTAAAAGAGGGGAAAAAAAAAATTTACAACACCTTCCTCATCACACTTGCAATGCGCATTTGGTTTGTAGTAGAGTTAATACAGTGATCAAAAACATAGAGTAGTCCTTTATACAGCAGCAAGACCACAAAGGCAGGCAGCTGTCAGTTCAAATGCAAATGGATTGCATCTTCATCTGCTCAACAAACAGCAGTTATCAATCAATAATTTCTTGAGCTCAGAATAGCTCCAACCCTATAGAACTTACAGCTCTGATCATGCATGGGTATGGGTATTCTAATAAAAACCTCACTATGTCCTTTTACAAGGTGACCACAGAATGTATCCACTGTAACTCTAGTATGAAAAGAAATAACAACCTGCCTCATGTTAAAAAGACTTGTAACCAAACAGATTTTCTCTGAGAAAAAAATTCAATTGGGACCTAACTTCATTATAAACTTAGACCAAACTTTTCCAACCCTGAACCCATCTTATTTCCCAAAAGAGGCTTCAAAAATGCCTGGAATGCAGACATATCTTCTCAGTCGATTTGCAGATCGAAGATGGTAAGACTGTTCTTGTCCTGGCTCTCCTGTTTAGCTGGCCCTCACAGCGGGCATATTCGTATGAGTTCCTAAATACATACCGTGGACTTATAGCTGAAACATTGATACACCTATATGGAAATAGATATTTGGATATTTGGATATATTTGGATTTGTTTTTTTTTTCCATGCTGAATGTATAAACAAAAACAACTTACAAGGCAGCAGCAATATGCACCTTCGCAATGAAAAATAGCATAATATTTTGCCTTCCTTCGCTACACACATGTATTGGGAAGGAGGTCATTTCTACCGGCCTCTTTTTAAATTATTCATTGTTGCACACACACGGATTTTTAGTACTATGAAAGGTCACTCTTCTGATTCTGCAACTGTGTCTTGCAGAGTAAAAAAAGTGTCCCATGAATATGCAGCCGCACACCCCTGTAACACTTCAGTCACTGTGCATTAATGTGTGTTCGCTGTATATTTCAAAGTCAAACAAATAATACCTGTCATGAACATGAATTCCTAATATCTTCTATATTTCATTTTAAATGAAATGTCAGAATGATGGAAAATATTTTCCAGAAAGTTTGCAAAGGCCAGTGTCTAGTAAAAAGCTGCAATACGTAATTCTGCACTGTTGAAAAATATCATTAAAGGGACTCTCCACAGCTTAAATCAGATTTTTAAAATCATTATTTTACTTACCTCTTTTACTTATACACTGCAAACTTAGAACAGAAATCTGTTCACCATCCTGATTTGTCATTCCCCAATTATACAACTAGTGAGATTTCCCTGCAGCCGAGAAAGTGGAAGCCAATCTATTTTTTAGTTTGCTATACAGTATCATGTTGACATAATATTTATAATATGCACTGAGCTAGAGGGCCGGTTTGAATAGGTGGTGTTTGCAAAATTCATTTTACTGGCTCCATCACCTGGCATGTATAAAAGTACTTTTAAGCATCTATGTACTAAGTTCAGTTCAGGTTTATAGGTACCATTGAAGTTGCAAGCACCTTATTCAGGTATTCCAGAGTCACACTCAAACCATGAGCTGCCTTTTGCATTAATAAACCAGGCCCAGCAGCTCTCCCCTGCTCTCCTCAGCCCCTTGACCACATCCCTTCGACCTGTCCTTGGTGGCCCTCCCTCTCCCACAGTGCTCTGCTTCTATTTGCTACATTCAGACCACAGCCAGCTTCTCCTGTGTCACACACGGAGCAGTTTCTGATGCTCAAGGAGGCCATACAACTATTTTATATGCCCAGCTTCTTACTGAATGTGCCAGAAGTACAGCTTTTATCTTCTCTCCATTTTTCTCCCAGGTTACAGCAACCCCGTTTTCGCATTTTCTGCTTCTTTCTCTTCAAACTGTCCAGGGCACCTCTCCACCAACAGGCACTCCAGGACTTAACTCCCCTTACGTGGCCTGGACTCCTCAGGTCCACGCAGAATTCCCCATCTCACTTTTTCATAACCCACAAACCCGAGGAACTTGCTACCTTCATCCCCATATCTCTCTTTTCTTACCATGCCCATTCTGCTCTCAAACCTGTACATCAGGACTGGGACTTGTAATTAGGGCTACTCTTACATATTTTAAAAACAGTTGAGTGACAGAACATTTTGCAACCAAGAGTAGTTCTCAAACACAGTCTTTTCAAAATCTTTCAACTTCTTCATTACCAACAAAATCAAACCCAGCCCAAGACCTAACCAGCTTACTCTTTTCTTTATTCATTAGGGCAAGGCACCCAAGAGCAGGCCACTCCTAAATCAGCAGCCTCTAACTTCAATGGCAATGCAGATCTTCCAGAGCAAATCCCTCCTGCTTGTAGCCTTCTCCTCCTAGAAACTAAGGAGATGGAGGATTTTTCTAAGGATCTTTTTAGGGGATACAGAATGGTAGCTGACTTCAGACTAAAAGGAAGCTGAAGATAATCTGGTCCAACACACACCTGAAAGCAGGGCCTATATCAAAGTTATATTAGGCTGCCCAAGGCCTCATCCCATCAATTTTTTAATATCTTCAAGGACTGAGATTTCATAATCTGATTGAAAAACTGATATTTGAACTGAAAAGTAAGCTTGCTGAAACACAGAGAAAAAGAGAAAAACACATTCCCTCCATCTTTGTATGAAAGAAAACACTTAGGATTTTAACATGTCATATGCCATCAGCAGAGTTAGTGAGAAAGTGAGTTTCACAGAGACAGTGCAAGTTTTTGTTAAAATAAAAAGTTCTTTTCTGCACTTGGCTCAGCAGAAAAACAGACAAACCAAAAAAAAATGCTTCCTACAGAATGCGTCACCTGTCTATTGAAAATCATTTTCCGCCCTCCTCGTTATTCCTAGGCGCAATTTGTGCAATTAGCCCAGGCTATGCAGCAAAGACAGAGCTGCTGGGGCAGCTGGTCATTCCAGGAGGCCTCTTCCACCTGCACAGCCAAGCACCTGCAAGGTGCAATGCTTGGTGCTCAGTCCAAAAACGTTCAGCCTGAACAAGAAGGCAAACCAAAGAGGAAGGCAGATGAATACTCCTTATAAACTCACCACAGCCCTTTTCTAATTCCCTTTGAAGTAACCCAGTGGTGCAAATGGTCATGCCTTTGAGTAAGCCGCAGGTACAAGTCAGTCCTGGCAGGCAACCTTCAGAGGTGAGTCAGGCCCACGCTCTCTGTGCCAAGCAGAGCTCCATCTTCCCATGCAAAGGAGTGAGTCCCGACTGAAAACACTGGGCTTGAACTTTACCATTTACTGCAGCTCTTAATTTGGAGGACCTGTGTTGATTTCTGTCTGCTAGGGTTATAATAAATCCTTGGATAATAAAGTACTGCTGTGTCTCATTGCAAATAGCAAAATCACTTTAACAAAAAAGAAATTTGGTAAAACCACTCACAGTTCCTTCATTTTATTTGCACTGATATTTAGTTTCCAATACTGAAGTCTTGCTTGCAACTCTTCAAGCATTTTCACAATATAACAGTCTCAAAGGTTGCCCCAGCTAGAAATACAAGATCATGCATAAGATGCTACTCTTGCTTACTAAAAGCACACCCAAGATTTTCTTCTCCTGCAACAGCAATACAGTTTCTTTACTCTTGGGGCTAAACCTCTTGGCAGCCTGCAGCCTGCTAAGCTGCTAACTCCCACTCATTTTTTTTTTCTCTCCCCTACCACTCCCCGCGAACTACTGCTCTGCAAACACCTTCCTAACTATATGCAAGACTCCCTCACAGTCACATTTTGGTGTTTCTGCCTCCCGCAGTTTACCCACCCACAAAGCTTCCTCTCCACCAATGACACCCAACTCTTTCAGCTCCAAAACAAGGTATTCCCATGGCACAGAGCACAGGCTGCAGAACAAGCCACTTTTCCTGCAGGTAAAAAGTGCCAGTAGTTTCCTTGTTATTTCTCATAAAGGAATTTTAAAAGTGCTGTTTTGAAGGGAGGGGAGAACAAAGTGTTTTTGGTGGATTGCATTTCTTCAAAATGAAAATCGCACCCACAGGTTTCTTCTCTCAGCTTGTGCACTATACATCTGGCTTGTGTATGGTGCCAGCAAATTTTTATCAACCAAGTAAGTTCATCTTCAACTAGTTTAATTATGATCATAGAAAGAAGATAAGTCATTAAGCTAATTGACATAATTTTATCATTAGCTGTGGAATACAGGAGACTTTAAAAAAAAATTGTTGGCACAATTTCAATTTCTTTCAACATTAATATTTCAGACTTGTGATCCATTCAAACAGTTCACAAAGATGAAAAGACAAATCTCACAAAAAAAAAGAAAGAAAAAAAAAAACAAGCATTGATTTTCAGGCAGCAAATGAATCTCTAATGTCCATACTACCTGCACTGTGATCGCTGGGAGATAAATTATTAATGCCAGTGTATGAACATGATTTTGTTGTGATTAGATTTCACTTAAAATTTAATTTAAAAAAAGTCACAGGGGATCGAAGAAGCAGTCACATAAGATAAGCAAGTCAGTCAAAGTTTTATTTTTCATGTTTGTGTACTGGGATTATCTAGAATCTTATCGTTCATGCAGCAAATTACCAAGAACTACATTAAAAATGTGTATAGCCATTTTCATTTTTGAAAGATTCAAGAATATAAATAATTAAAAGTGTGAGACATCTGTTATTTATGAGCTGAAATGACAGTTTTAATTTAGTTCTTCGTTTAGCTGATCCTGACGTATTGAGACTAAGTAAAAGAAAACATAGGAAATATTTTAAAAATGACGTATATCAGAGCTTAGACCTTCTGAGGGTGCATATCAAACACTGGTTGTTTTCGTTTTCCTTCCAGGCACATCAGAAAACACTCCTCGTTCCTGATCTAGTATTATATGTCCATGTGGATTCTGATGACAAGCTAGAACCTCTGCATCAGTCATCAGTTTATTATCAGAAAGAGGGGCACATATATGCAGTCCTGCATATACAAATCCCTGTTTGCCTGCTGTTGTTGTGAATGGAAATATTCCCTAAAAATAACCTACTCTGAAAACCGTATAACAAGGTTTCCATGGAGCTAGTTGAGATGTGATAAAAAGAAAAAGGTAATTTGGACCAAAAGCATGCACTTCCCGACCATGCCACCTTGCCAGATGAAGTCTTTGTTTTGGTACAGGGAGAGGAGGTTGGGTTTTTTTTAAGCCTATTTTTCCCTCTAAAGCAAACCAAAAGGAACTTCCATGTATCATGAAAGAGTCCCTCTGGAGCAGGCCTTTGAAACTTCTCCTTCATAATAACATCACATGTGTCTCTGGACTTTGTAGCAAAAGGGATTGGTCCAGATTACAGATTTATTTTCTGAAATAGACATTTGCAGATATAGGAAATTTGAATTATACAAATGCAATTTCCTAAAGGAGAAGCTTATGAAAAAGTACCAAGAGTAAACTCAATGCTTTCACTCAATATTTTAGCATTCAGCATTGCTTTGCTGTCAGTTTCAGTGGTAATAACAGAGTTTCTGCAAGAAAATGTGCATTTATCTGAAGTTTTATTCTGGAATTGGCTTTCAAGATGTTTCTGCTGTTGTTATTATGTTGTATGAGTGCACACCAAAAGATGATAAGTTGCCACAGAAGTGTGAGAAAGTCAGATTTCACAAGTGTAATGTTTGACGAATTTAAAAAAAAAAAAAAAAAGGCAACTACATCAGGTCTCAAAGAATTCAAAAGCAAGAAAAGAAGGGAGAGAATGGAATATTTTTTGATATAAATGAAAGTTCATACAGATATAAAAGCAGGTTTACTAGATGATTGCTGCTAACAGTCTAATTTGTTTGATCCTTACAGAACCCCTACCTAACAGATGGGCAAACGACCAATTTAGTTTTGACTAATGCCAATAATATTGATGGAACAGTCATCTTACACCACTTTTATTGCCCAAATGTTATTACAATCACGTTTTCCGCAAATCAACCCAAGTTCTCTTTGCTACAGCTGAAGTCCATTTCACCATTCTGAAAACAAGTGATGCCCACTGTACTTACAGGGCTCCTTACGCCTCCCAGCAAAATAAGGCTGTTTCCCTGCACAACTGTCTTGTACCGCAACATTGTCAATCTCTCCTGATGTTTATTCTTAGGGGTTATTTTCCAACTCTTAGTCCCCCTCAAAATCAGGCCAATCGCATCAGTCTGTCATCTCCAAACTTAGATACTACTTCAAACAAAGTCCAGTTCACGACAAATAAAGTAAGATAATTACAAAACAAAGACATACCTGCTTTAACTAGGAATATAGAATTTTTACTTTTTCCTGAAATCAAGCTCATGTTCAGAGTATGCAAAAGAAACACTTATGCCACATACACAAAATATGTTGGGAAACCTGACCAAATTACAATTTCAGCATTAGAATTAGTACTAGTATATTGGACTCAGATAAACAAAAAAGTACTTATTAGAACTAATAAACTTTTAAAATAATAAAACAGTTTAAATATGTATTATGGCCTACGTCTACATGAACTTCCCTCTCCATCCCACAAAAACAAACAAAAAAAATCACTATTTTATACCTATCTACATGCAAGACTAAAAAGTGAACTGGTATCCATTTTAGAATATGGATTACAAAATGAGGACTTTTTCTATGATCCTAGTTATTTATATAAAACCCAGCTGCAAATAGCATATGGTCCTCAAAGGCCCAGAACTCAGAAATGCTAAACTGAATAAAAAATGGTGCAATTATTTATATAAATTTATCATTATAATTAATTTCAGGTCCAGTTTACCTTGGCATTGGCTACTGCAGTTCTCTGCTTGTGAAAGCTAGATTCACAGCCTGAGGGGACCACAGGTGAGAAAAAGAAAAATATCCTCTAAGGTGGAAGCTTTCCAATAAAGAGAAGAATGCTGTAATTCTTTACAAACTGCAGAGATCAGGCCTGCACTCCCAAGTGATCAGCCTGGAACAGAGCTGCTTTGCAGCGGTGATGGGCAGACACAGCTTTCACTGAAATCAATGGGAGTCATCATTGCTTTGTCTCTGAAAATCACTGCAAGTAAGAGAAAAAAGTTGATGATATGGGGAGTCCAATGATACAGGAGTGTGATGGAAAAAAGTTCCTGGAAAAAGGCCTGTGTCCACAGAGACAGCAGGTTTACAATAACAGATCTAATAAAAGCCAGTCTAAGAGACAGACATTAAAAAAAAAAAAAAAAACCCACCCTACACAATCTGTCCTATTAACATTGCATTTCTTAAATCCTAGGCCAGCACTGACAACATTACTACCATGTCGAGCATCTACAGTAATTTTCTTTTTATAACCTCTAGTTCTAGACAACTATATATTTTGAATCTCAGGGAACATGTGACCAGTGTTTTAGAACTGTAACAATTTGGTGACACAAGGAAGAGTATTAATGGCTCAGTTTTTTTCTTTCATGCATGGCAACACAGGAAAGAGACTATTTGAAAGCTTATGTTTCAACTCTTTCTCTCAAGTAATGCTGGTTCTTATTCCTGTAGAAGAAAGAAAAGAAAGCTCTCTTGTACTTCATTTCCTTTTTCATTGGTCACTGCATACTTAACATTATAAAAGGAACATTTTTTCCCCAAGCATAAAATATGAAAATTGAAGCAAAAATGAAGGAAAAAACAAATCTATAATGTCTTTATTGGAAGTTGAGTTTGAGTGTAAAAAAGAAATAATCTAACTCCTTATTTAAACAGTCATTTTTCACCCCACCAAATACATATAATTTCAGATATTTATTAAAGTGGAATCTGGAAGAAGTCAACAGGTGTTGAAGAACATTCAGGCCAAGAGCACCTACTGTAACTGTCTAAAATTGTCAAGGAAATCAGGAGTATACTCGAGAATGAACACAGCTGAAAGCCTGAGAAGTTACAGGATGTCAGCAAAAAAATTAAATAGTCCTAATCACTAAGTCAAAATTAAAAGCTGTAATAATCAAGCACTGATGAGATGCCTAGATGCCCAGCCGTGAGCTTAATCATTTCGGCCACAGATGCAAGGTTCCAAAGTTGCAGCAAACTTGGTCACATATATCCTATGACTTTACAAAAGCGCTCAAGTATATCACTTTTTTTTTTTTGTAAGAATAAACTAGTATTTACTCTGAAAACAGATAGTAAAAGATAAGAACAAGAGCAGGACAGCCCAGAAGAGTGTCACAAGGTAATATTCAGAACATCTGGATGTCAGATGTCAAGTGGCAGCTTCGAGTGAAGGAAGAAACAACTGCTCCAAGCACAGAGCTCATGGGAGCCATTCCAGCAGAGCTGTGGACTGCCTGACCCATGGGAACACACTGCCTCTGGAAAACACTTTCTTTACAGCTCTTATTTGAAATACAGACTGATTTGCAAGTAAAGTCCTATGAAGACATAGCAATCACAGAATCACAGAATGCTTAAGGTTGGAAGGGACCTCCAGAGGTCATCTAGTCCAACCCACCTCCACTCACAGGGTCTCCTAGAGCATGTAGCACAGGACTGTGTCCAAACGGGTCTTGAAGATGTCCAGGGAAGGAGACTCCACAACCTCTGGCAACCCGTTCCAGTGCTCTGTCACCCTCACTGTCAGGAAATTTTTCCTTAAGTTTGGAAGTGGAACTTTGGATGCTTCCGTTTGTGGCCATTTCCTCTCGTTCTGTCAGTGGCCACCCCTGAAAAGAGGCCAGCCCCATTCTCTTCACTGCCTCCCTTGAGGTACTTGTACACACTGATGAGGTCACCTCTCAGCGTTCTCGGCTCCAGGCGGACTAGGCCCTGCTCCTTCAGCCTCTCCTCATAGGGCAGATGTTCCAGGCCTCTGATCATTCTGTGGCCCTGCGCTGGACTCTCTCCAGCAGCTCCATATCCATCTTGTACTGAGGAGCCCAGAACTGGACACAGTTCTCCAGATGTGGCAAAGTAATAAAAACATACAATTTTCTATTTGTGAAACAAGTTTCATCAGTAAACATGAAGGACAGTATAGTGCAGGCCCAGAAACTAACTGTGAAGCAATCAACAGTATTGCTGCTTACAGCCTTGAAGCTAAAGGAGGAACACATGTGAGCACTCCGAGCCAACACACATCACTACTATTTGAACAGACTGAAGTGCCGAGTGTGGTGCTGAGAAGCTATTAGGATTTGTTGCTGTTGTTGCTGCATTTCTTCAAAAACTAGGCCAAGTCTGTGCATCTTTTTTTGGACTTAGCTCAGTGCTTGTCTGGAACAGGAAGAGAAACACTTGACAGGTTGTTGGAAACATCATAAAAGCTTCCCTTTGCAGTCAGCAAGCCAGTTGGTTCACTCCCTGCTGCAGCAGCATTGGGTGGGGTGGGGAGAAGACGACAAACCCAAAAAAAAAAAAAAAAAAAAAAAAAACTCCACACACCTCTACTCTGTCAAGATGCAGAACCCGAATCTGTACAGGGTTAATACAGCTTGCTTTTGCCACCCAGCAGACTACAGCCAGTCTTGGTACTCTGTTAAGTTGCTTTCCCCAAACTAAGGGGAATTCCAGGATATCTCTTCTCTCACCTGAAGTCACTTATAAGATCTGTATCTATACAGACCAATTAGAGAGGCTGTGAACCCAGAAGGGTTCACAGAAATAGTTTATATTCCTAAAGTGCCCAGATTTAGTCCTGATCCCCAGACGACATCTGACAACATTTTCTACTCAAATGACTGTGCAAGATAACTGAAAGGTTTTAACACTTACCGTGGAAACCTACTTTCTCACAAATACATTAATTCCATACGAATTTAAGTAGCATTAGCAAGTTTAAAGCAGACAAGTGGAATATTCCACTGTTACAAGCAACACTGTTCCCATACTAGAAATGAGGGAAGAGGATGTTAAAAATTATAGTGTTAATCAAACTTTCACTTGTGTTCTCAGTGTACCATCATACCATTATCAGAAGAGCTCAAGGCTAAAATGTGACAGGTCAGGCCCTTTGCTAAATCAGAGTATTACAAATTATGTAGTAGTATTACTGCTATTGTGGAGTATTTATTTTCCACACTTCAAAAACAGCTGACTGCTTTCTAGAATAAGGAGTTAAAACAGATGTATTTCCCACAATATCCCTGAAAAGCAAAATGCCAATTCAAAGAAAAAAAATCCAAAGTGCAACTTGGAAATATTCTTCTCTGAAAACACACTTATAGCTCATAACACTTCTAGAATACTGCAAGCAAAACACAAAGGTTTTTGGAGACAGCTGTGCCTCTAGTTCAGAGCGCTTAACTTCTGACATCTGATTTAGAAACAGAGTATCAAGCATCTTTATTAGAAACACAAACTTGAGAACTTGATCTTAACTACAGTATGTTTCAGTCAATGCTAAACTGGAGCTATCATTAAGTTTTTAAGGAGAATTAAAAATATGCACCATCTTGCCTGCTTCTCTGACAGGAAGCATTAGCAGTAAGACACAGTGTACCACAATGCAATATAACAGGGATTATGGTCTCCTGTCCTGTGCCAGTAATACTGCCCCCCCACCCTTTTTAAAAAAAAAAAAAAAAAGGACCAGAAGTTTATTTTTTAAAATGAAGTATTGAAGGAGGAGGGAGTTAACAGAAGCGTTTCTTTGAAACTGGTTTGATTTCATGGCAAAAAATGTGTTTGAATCAGTATCACAATAGCATAAAAATTTAATTAAAAAATTGGTGCGTTCTTTTGTGC
This sequence comes from Crypturellus undulatus, assembly GCA_013389825.1. Classification (NCBI taxonomy): domain Eukaryota; kingdom Metazoa; phylum Chordata; class Aves; order Tinamiformes; family Tinamidae; genus Crypturellus; species Crypturellus undulatus. The sequence goes on from VWPW01013336.1 coordinate 1,886,553, forward strand.
TCTGACAAAGTAACCTCAAGAGTTAAAATCAAATTCTGTTGGATAAACAGATTGCTCCTTTCCTAATCCACCTACACAGCCGAAAGAACAAACGGTTTGCCTTTCTTTATCAATCTTTCCATATGGGAAAAACTAGCTGATTGGATTTTATGTTGGTTTTGTGTTTTAATTATCATGATAGGAAGAAAGAAAATACAATTCTTCAAGCTTTAAAGACAGAATCAAAACGCATGCACAATTCATGATTCACCACAGTTTAAGTACATATGTAACCATTTTCAAACTACTATGTGTAAAACAAAAGTAATAACAATTGTGCAGTCTCCTCCCACTTGTATAATATCTGACCAGAATAAATTGAAACCTGCCTCAAAATTTTTGAGCTAAGACCAATGATGGGAGTTTTGAGATAGGATAACTTCTCAAAAATGTGTAAGTTGGTGGGCAGAGGAGGGCTGTAATGAAAGTCCATTTGTAACATTAACTGGAATGTTTGCTGGTGCAGAAACACCAGAAATTATCAATATACATCCATGTTCAGGTAGATATATTTGCAGATAGAACTTACATGGCAAAAAGGGAAAATCTTCACTGGATTTTCTATAAATATAAGGCGTATTACCCCAAAAGGCTGGTGTGAAAGAGGAAAAATAAATAAATAAATAGTTTGTTTCTATTCCTACAAGTCACTTCCTTCAGTACCCTGAAGCAGGGAAAACTGCCTCTAGATGTACAACAAAAAGGGCTTGTCTTGAACAAATGTGACCTACATTAGCATTGCTCGTGTGCGTTGTTCCAGTAGTTCAGGCATGAAAGAAAAGTTTTCGTTGATCATGGTAATACACAGTGATACTTCAGTGTAACAATTTCTGCAACATTGATCAGTTTATACAGATAGTTACTCTTCGATCTGAGGAAAAGAGATATTTGATGTAAGGATGACCTATCTCTGAAATATTCAGCAGTCTCTAAGCTAAGGGGCAGGGAGATTTAAGAAACTATAACATGCACTTGTGTGTACCGTTTGCTGTTTATGGGAGATGGAGTGCTAAATGCACTAACAGATGTAGGTAAACTCTAAAGGCAGATTTTGGCTTAATATCATCCTAGAAGGGCGTAACAGCCTTCCTGTTTTGCTTAATAGCATCTTCTGTGCCAAAGCTGGGACACAGGTGGGACACCCACGTACTTACCTTCTGTCTAAATCCTTCTGAAACATGAAGTGTCCTCTTGTCTTAGAGAACCACCAAATTAGTAATTTTAAATAGCAATAGCTGTTTATATGAAGATTTTTTTCTGTCAGAATCACAGATTTTACATATTGTCTATCATACATACATACATACAACAAACTAACACTTGCAAACATAACTGCTTCTGCACCTTTGAGCAGGTTCTCAAACAGAACCAAGCAATCCTATTGTCGGAGCTAAAAACCACAAAAGCAGGAGACAGAAGAGGATCAGAACTTTGACATACTCGGTCCTAACCAACATGCTGCAAGGATGGATGTTGGTCTCAATCCTCAAGAATGACATTGAAGGAAAACAGGTATTTTTCTCCACTTTCCTCACACGCAACTCTCTATACCGATTCTAATCTAAGTAAATTTGAGTATCCATAGCATAAATGAGTAGAAGTGTTAAGAATGTCTGGCATTCCTTAGATATTTAAACATAAAACCTGTTTTATTGTCTACAAACAAACCACACACAGAAACATCTGTCACTGTCAAGTTCCTCCTTCCCTTGGATTTTTTTATACCACGAATCCCATTTAGAGGTATGTTTCTGCAGTGCAGTGATGCTCATTCCCCCATTAGCTTAATCAGTAGTATTTGTTCCCTCTAGATATGTTTTTGAAAAATTCTTTTAATCCAGCCTCTCTTCTCAGGATGGCAGTCAAAACTGGTGGCAAAACAAAATTAACTGTCATTGTGCAGAGCAACAAAGTTGCATGACTCAGCCCAGCAGATACTGGCAACTGAACCGGGGAAGGGCACAGAGCGCTCCATGCTACCCCATGAGGCTGCTTTTCTACTTGCCAAGCTGAGTCCAAGAAGCTTCTAATGGATTTGTAGCAGTGAGGCACAGGAAGCTAAGATGTGCTGGTATCAGATCCAGTCTTGAGCTGATCCTAGCAATATTTCTGGGTAGCATAGCACAGTACTGCTCTGTGAGAGGATATTAGTGCAATACAGCACTCGGGGTAAAAATCCTGCTGAGCTCTGCACTGCATCAGCAGTGCAACTTCTCACTGCAAGTCGCCTGCCTTGGCATCAGTCAGGGACTGTCTTAAAGAGCATTAAAAAGTCAGCCAAAGTCCTTGTATCTCTGGCCTAGGCTGAACTGCTGCACCATCCAGAACATGTGTCACGATGCTATCTTTCCCTTCCTGCACACCTATCAGACAGTTTCTGTAAGGGAAGAAAATTAGTACAGGCAACAGAGCTTAGCTTACCTCCTCAGATATATCCTTAGCAGAATGTGGAAGAAACCAAATCTCTTTTTTTAAAGACACATCAGCTTTAAAGAGATGTTTTAAGCAAATACCCTCTCCATATTTTTCCCTCCCTGGCTTCCAAATCCACAGCACTCCAACTACACCATGGAAATCCTGTATACATTTAAAGTCTTCCAGCCACACAGGCACATATCACAGCCACGTTCCCAAAGCAATCTTCTCCAGATCTAGTGGTCATGGCACATGAAAACACGGAGCAGAATTCTTCCATAGAGCAGCCTAATTCTGCGCTAGACCCAGGATCCCTGACCTTACATGGCTTCTGTGCTACACAAGTCTGCAAATCACTACAGTTTAACAGAACTCTAACAGGAGGATGACTTCTTGCTTTGCTCCATGCATCTCTGGAGAGAGTGACCTGACATCCAGTAGAATGGTAATCAAAATACACCTGAGAAGAACAATGTACATAAATTATAGATTAAGGTTTATTTGAATACATCCAACCAACTAAACTAGCCCTTCAGATGTACTTGAAATGTAGGTCTGGTCATACAAATATTGGCCAGTAGTAGATAATGTGCAAGGAAGATTTTTCAGCAGGTCTTGGTGTAAACACTGCCTTAATCAAAAGATCAGCTGCTTCTGACAGACAATAACTTCAGACTAAAAATAGTAGTAAACTGCCAGAAAATTCCCACTTTCCCTAGGTCCAAGTCCTTTAACTTGACTGTAATTTACCCTGAGCTACTTGATTGCCTCCAAAAAAGGGCTCTTAGCTTAGCAATTCTGCCCCATTCACTGTATGGTTCTTACTTGCACATTTCTGCTTTTGACCACCTTTGATTATCCTTCAGGCCAAGCAGTGCTGAATGCACAGCTGCCAGCATTATCCATGAGTTGGCCATCCCTTTGCTCAAGGACCTGAGCTAAATAAAGGCACACGTTACTATTCTGATCTTGATTACACCGCATTTGCTCCAGAATGATTTTTCCTGGAGCAGTTCCCCAGTCTGTCTCTAGTTTCCAGCAGTTTTACACTAATTCATACTATTTAAGTGTCTAGACTATGAACTCCATAGAAGAAGAGAAAACTCCAGCTTGTAAGAAACTCATTCTTTCGTTCAAGTTTAGTGAAGCTATGCTGTAATAGAGCAGTTTAGTGAAGCTATGCTGTAACAGAGCAGTTTAGTGAAGCTATGCTGTAACAGAGCAGTGATAGAATGTGGGAAATCAAATGATCCACTCAGCAAGGCCTGGCAGAGGTAAGGGGCCTTACAGAAAAGCACAGAGGTCAGAGAAAAAGGCAAGAGTTCAGTCGGGCCTATTTATGTTCTTTGAATATATTTGAAGATCTCCTTCTCTGGAGATCTTCAAGACCCGCTTGGATGCAGCCCTGTGCCACGTGCTCTAGGTGGCCCTGCATGTGCAGGGGGGTTGGACTAGATGACCTCTAGAGGTCCCTTCCAACCTTAGGCATTCTATGATTCTATGAACACTGCTAAAGGACTTAGGCCACTTGCACTTCCCGGCAGTGCCTACCAAATATTTAAGACAGCACTGGGCATGCTAGAAAGTGCTAAACAAACACTGCATGTACCTTTTGCTAGTTTCTTTTCTTCCTATTTTTTATTCCTATTCTCACTGTATTTCACTCTTTTCTCTTTAAGGGAATCACTTTCCGTTATAATCAACAATAGCGAGGACTGGTTCTAAAGGGAACTTACTGAAAGAGCTGCATTTAGACCAAGCCTGGCTTGAGGGTCTCTCCTCTTGCTGAGTAGGCTGAGCAAACTCAGCTTTTGCATAAAGCAAAACATCTTATTGGAAAATCCAGTCCAAAGTTAATCAAAACTGTTTATTAATCCAAATACTTTCAGCTAAGTACCTTTCTACATTTGTCCACCACCAAAAATTCTATTTTTCACATTTGAGCCTTGTAAGATTCTTCCGTACTACAAGAGTGATATAAAACCTTCACTCTTATAGCTCATTTATTAAAAAATATGAAGCCCCACACATGACGGATGATATCACTGCCACTAGAATCCTATCAGCTTGTTCATTACATGAGATGGTTCTTTGCAAAGTTGGTAAATATAACCCTGAATATGACCAGGAAGGAATTTGATGGGGCACACATCCTCTTCCCATATGCCTTTGGATGTTGCTGGGGTGCTGCTATACCGGTCTTCTCTTCATCATCTTATTAATTTATTCTTATTTGCATATTGTTCCTACCTAAATATATTTTTATTGTTAAGACTACATTATTTCCAATAATTTCCTGAGTAACATACAAATATACACACTTCAATTAATGCTGAAGACCTTGGTCTGGCCCACAAAAATGCACAAGCCAGTAACTAGCTACTTCACTGGAAGTAAACGCAACCCAAACCACCACATGCCTCTACCTGCATGGACATACATCACACCTGTTTTGACACAAGGGACCATGGGGGAACCACAACCTTGCTCTGATCAAGGGCTGAGTTTCTGAGTAGAAGGAGCCATGTGTGACAGAGCAACACCAACAAGACCTGAGCACAACAAACCATGGTCAACAACACACAAGCAAAAGTGGGGTATGAAGAGGTCTGGGAGGAATCACGGGTTAAAGAGAGACCGGAGAACAAACCTGTAGCTGCTGGAGAGTGCTGACACCATGATGGACTGACTTGCTGGTGGCACCTGTCAACACCTGGCTATTTAAAAACAAAACAAAACAAACAAACAAACAAAAAACCACCCTCAGGAGTAGAGAAGGGTCTTGGAATTGATATGTAGACCTCTGCTACCAGTCCCCAGAGTGAAGAAGTCATGTGTCAGTGCTGAGTTGCCACGCACAGCCTCGCCCCAAGATCAACCAGCACATCACCTGTCATCCAGGCTTGACTGAGCCTACTCACTGGAGCACTAACTGGAGCAGGGCTCGGTTAACTCAGCATGTATATGTGCAGGATTAAAGCTTTTCCCCAACACAGTTTATCACTCAACTTGGTCCACTTAAAACAGAGTAGGATCATGTTCTTGGTCTTACCTTTTCCCTTGTGATACAGAGGGAAGGGGAACGACAGAGGACTTTCCCCTGTGAGTTACCTGTTTAGTTAAGATATCCTGCAACTGCCACATCCCAAAGTGGAAAACAATCTCATTGAGGCCAACTTTGGACCACTGTGAGCTAGTGACAGTACAATTCAGCAGAGCTACTCGACAAGAAGATGCAATTGCCTTTTTGCTCATAAGACTATGAAGATATGAAAGTGGAGAAACACTTCCTCAGTATCCTTAGACTGCTAAAACTCTAGCATTTAATTAAGACAGCTTTCAGCAAATAATCTTACATTTTCAAGTATCACTGCAGATGTCACAGCAATGAACTCTCCAACATAAAAACACAGTTTGTCAACCCACTTGCTAACCACTGAACCACGCCAGCTCAACATGAAACAAAACATCATACAAGTGGGTCCATTTTTTGGTTTTGCAGTAACCTTGGAAGTCAGATCATAGTAGGCTAAAATCTTCTGATGTTCCAGGTCTGCTGCCAAATGAACCCCATCAGATTTGCAGCTTTACAGTGTGGGCATGAGCAACTGGGACTTTCACATGATTTCAGCCACACACGGGTAAAGATCTGACCAAGTTTCACTCAGCTCTGCTGACCCTGGTAAAGGTGTGAGCAAGTAAAATCAATTGACTAAAGCAAATCTGCGTTCCCTGCTGAGGAATTAAGACTCCCTTATCATCCCCCAAAGCTACAAGACTTGTGAAGAAAAATCCACACATTTGCAAACACTACTCAGACTTTTCAGAGACCACACTGTTGAAACTTGCTACTAGAGGCTTGGACTGACAATACCTAATGACACCATCATCTTTGATAGAAGAGTCAAAAAGCAATTCCTCAAAAGCTGCCAAAGCACAGTCAGAAAGCTCAGTTTCTTTGTACTGCCCAAGCTCTATGCTATTGTAGACACTGACAGACTAAACTTCTGCCTTCTCTAGATTTGAGTTTCCGTTTGAATCTTAAACTATGGTGTACTCCTCATATTGCGTGTAGCACATACCAACTCATTGGAGAAACTATTATCCAGGAAATATTTCTAACACTGAAAAATAGGATCTGCAAAGTATATTCTGAGAATATATCTCGAGTTAAGCCTTAAAGGCCATATTAGTGGAAAGATGCTAGGCTTGGAGTTCAGGCAGAAGTTCGGCATCAGACTATTTTGCTTTATCAAAAAAGCTGAACTTCTCAGCATAACCTAAAATAGACATTCACATGCCAAGCAAACATTACTGACAAAAATTAAATTCCTCTGAACTTCTGGCAGACTGCTCTAAGCCTGGGAAGCAGATAAGGACTGCAAGTTTGGACTGGGCTCCCAAATCCTTTAATGGATCTAGCTCTTCATCTAATTTTACTCTGCCTAGTTGCCAATCCATTTGGCTATGAAAGAAGTCAGTCTGCCCTCTCACAGAGATCTGCTCAATGCAACTACATGCAGTGTCAATTAAAGCAGGCTATATCCCTGCAAAGGCTTAGAATTACAACTCTGCCTTTTTATATACATCACTGATTTTACTAACAGATATGCAGTAACCTCTTATTGCTATAAATTAAGGATTTTTTTATGAGATTAAAAAAAAAATTCCTAAACAACTGTTCTATGCAAATTCCTTGTCAAGGTGAGGCAGGGGGCTGCAGTGCCATCTCATGTGAGCAAGTAAGGGAGATTAAGAGCCTAATGAGGAGCTACAGTTACTCCACTCCCCAGATCCTAAAAACAAAATATCTGCCATAAGTCCCAAATAGCCTGTGCAGTCCCAAGGGCTTCTCTGAAATGTGTTTCCACCTTCACAGGAATTATATTATTCAAAGGACCTTGCACTTCTAATTTGTCATGGTAATGTGTTCTTCAATACCTTACACTGACATTGGGTAATTTGACAGTGTTACATGAATTGCTCTCCCAGGACAAGTTACCCAGTAATATTGTCACTGCTGTTAGCTCCATTGCTGAATGTAGCCACTTTCACAAGGACAGAGGATTTGGTGATTGCAGGATTGCAGATTGCAGGATAATTAGTAAAACAAACGTTAATTTTGTTACATGGAGTAAGAGTGGCCTCACTAAAGCTTAAACAGATCTTAAACTGACTCCCCTGCCCCCTCTCTCTCTTTAGCAGTCATAAATCTGAAAATGCCGAGGCAGCAGTGATTAAACTTTATTGAGTTCTGCAACAACAGAGTTCTGTTGCTTAAAAATCTTGCGGTGTGACAAGACTTTTTTTTTTCCTCCATAAAACATCACCTAGAAGACTTTGTATTTTAGCTCCATGGACTGAAATACATACTTCAAGCCATGCACTGTCAGCAAAATCATCAGTAGTGCTCAGCACATGGTTGAAGTGCTTTGCTGAGCAAGAAGTAAGGGGGAGAACTGATTTGAGACCAATAAAGGAAGACTAGTCATGTCAAAATTACATAAAGGGGTAGTTTGCTTTAGGGGGAGAATGCTGTACTTTGCATTCTTTTGTGTTATCATACATATGTTCCTTAAAGCATATTTCAACATAGCTTAATTAAGAATTAAGGAACAGTCATCACTGCAATCAGCAAAATGTGCAGCTCATTAGACCAGACTTCTTACGACACACATGGAAAGAAAGAAAAAAAAAAGTAAAACAAACACACAGGTATATGACTATGTTTTTAAATATCCAAAGATATATAAAAAACACTGGTAATAAATCTGGCAGAAAGATGTAGTGACATTTCAAAAGAACAGTCAGAACTAGTAAGAACATCTTCAAGCAAGAAGTCCAAACAAATTTCCAATTTTGCATACAGCTTGGCAGCACTAGACATTTCAAAATTGTAGCTGTTTGATATTTCAGTATGCTTCTCCCTCTGCTGGAAAATCCATAGTATTACACAGTTAAAAGATGCATAAAATGAAGTACAATAACAACACACTTGTCAAGGCTTTCTAAGATAAGCACAGCTCAGTGCTGTTACAATGAATCTTGCACTGTCTGGGTAGTTTGTTTAGCTTCATTTTTGTGAGCAACTTGCAATATGAAGTCAGGGATAATGGTTACTAGTTAAACTCTTCAGTTGATATTGACTTTAAAAGAGAACAAGTTTGAGTTTTTATGATTATTGCACATATTTCTCATTACAGCCACTTTTCTTCAGTAAAGAGAATGAAATGCTGCACTTGGACAAAATTCTAGATGCTCATTGTTTCTCGAGCTACCGGGAAAAATGATTACTGTAAATTACTTCATATGAACTTCTGAGCACAGATACATAAAAGAAACTCATACCAAAAAATAATGGTTAGGTGCAAAGTAAAAATTTGGAAGTTAAAAAAAAACAGTTACAGAGGGCAGCAAACAAAAAACTTATCTGGATAAACTCATCCAGTAAGATGAACTGCTGTAATTAGTTGTTCTTTAGAAATACTTCACAACTAGCATATTTATTCCACTGTTCAACACTGCAAAGATATTTCATTACCAGCTATTAGCATACAGAGATTTGGGATAAGCACGTGTGTGTAAATCTCCCTACAGAAGAAAAAGTAATGCAGACAAGTTCTCAGGACACCCTTTCTACCCTGCTAGAAGCATCTACTGCACAACTGCAAACAGTAGTGATGGATTTGAGGCTAACAACTCTCAAAGCAACCCAAAGTCTCCATGAACCAATTAGAAAAATCCCAGTTGTCAGTTCAATTCCTACTTGTGTGGCAATCACTGCATTTAGTTTATGCAAAGAACAATCAGAAAAAGAATGGACACATCAAAAAGCAATTTCTTAAGTGTAGCATTTATTTTGTTTAATGGCCGCATCATACGTTTTGGGATGACATTCTGCCATTCAGTTATTTTAATTGCATCATGATTGAACCCATTTTCTGAAGAGAACAAACTGTAATGAGTTTTGCAAAACAGTAATTTACTTGCATTTACTAGTAATTTACAAAAAAATAAGATTTTATTAAATTGAAAGGTGGTACACTATGAAATCCTGAGAATTGCTTTCAGTCATCAGGCTTGATACAGACACCTGTGCTGCTCCTCTTCCAGAAAAAAGTTATATATCACCCTCGCAGCCCTACAGTACCATATTTAAACCCTTCTGTTCGCCACCTACAGGCGACTGTTGTGTCACCAGCTGAGATAAAGGGCACCACATATCAGGCTTGTTGCAGGCAGGTTTAAAGGGCAAAAGCACCTTGCTGTAACACTTCTGTTTTGCAGTCCCAAGAGACAAACACTTGCAAGTAGAATGCAAAAGTGTTCAACTTCTCTCTCTCTGTCTCTCTCTCTCTCTCTCTCTCTCTCTCTCTCACACACACACACACACACACTCCAAAAGAAAAAGAAAATACTTGGATAGAAATTCCAATTGGATCAACACAATTCTTCTGATAATGCAAAGTCTTTGAACTCAACAATCTGAAAACCTTTGTACTCCATCTGAAAAGCTTACACAAATCAAACGCATTGGGATTTTCAGCTGCAAAGCTGTCCCAGATCTACTTACAGCAAGGCTAGCTCACCCATCTATTAGAAGAGTTAGACTGCAAAGTGTCATTGAAACCCAAATTGGATTCTACTCAGTTGCTGACAGTTTCCTAGGACAGACTAGTTTGACCCTTCAGACAGATGCCAATTAATATAAAGCTCAGCCATCCTGTTTGATGGAAACTGGCTAAAGAAATCTAATCTTAGCACAAGACAACTGCAAAAAAAACAGCTTCCAGTGTATTAAAGATCATTAAATGCAATAAAATTGCACTTTAAAACAAGTCAGTTGGTCCACACAAGGCCTGCCATCTGAAACATTATCATCTCAATGAAATTGTGTTTCTAAGGGTTGGGGAGGAACACACACAGTAAGGAGAGCTGACAACAGCCTTCTGATAAACAAACTCCACACAGGACATACAAGCAGTATCTATAAGAAGTGTATGACTATAGAAGAATGTTAGCCTCTTAAAAATTATTGCTTTTTGAAATTTGGCAAGAATTTTTAAGATTTTAAGGATGAATTTCAAACTGACGAATTTCAGGCATGTAACGTATGACTGAAAACAAGGAACAATAACAAATTATTTCAGACATCCATTTAACCCAGAAATAAGGGAAAGATAAGGAACAATGCAGAAGATGCAAGAATTGAGATAACATCAACAAAAATGGGCAAAAGAAGACAACCCAACAAGGAATGGGAAAGAAATTACTGTGCAAAAACACACAGCTATGCAATCAGTGATAAAACTCACTGAGCAGGGAATACGTCTGCAAAGTCACATCAAGGCAAATCCCTATCTGATTTCTTTGCAGCACTTCGGGGTTTAGAATTTTGCAGATTTAATTTAAAGAATATAAGAGAACCCAGTATTTTCTGCCACTTTAAAGTGCAATCACAAAACACATTGTTATAACTGCTTTTCAGGGCCTTCTCCTTTTTTAAATGAAATTACTGCAGTTTTGTTCAACTAAGATATTGGACTGGGAATCAAAACTCATTAAACATTTTAAGTGCTTTGGTGCCGGGTGTTAAACTACCACACATCTTCAACCAGAATGCAAATAAACCAAACAATAAAGAACAGTTGCTGCAGGCACTGAGAATCAGGATCGGTCTAATTATTGCCTACAATGTCACGAATGACTGAGATTTTGCAGCATCCACATAATATGTTTCATTCTGGATTAGAAATCCCACTCAAGAGCTTTCTTATTCAGTCTATCCTTAGCCTCTCTCAAGACTGCCGTAGATGTTAAGATCCTCTGGGCTGCTGGGTTGTCTCACTACAGCAAGAACAGAATCATCTCACTGACAGTGTTCGGGCCACTGCCTGCATGGGATGTCCTTGCATCAAGGCGGTCACGCGCAGCCCGCCTCCCAGCAGAAGGGCATTCACAGCCAGGGCTTCTGTACTTTATGGTGGCTTTTCCTGACATCCCGACAACTTGTTTCCACTTCTACTTCACAATTCTGCCATTTAAAAAAAAAAAAAAAAAAAAAAAAAAAAAAAGCACACTTGCCTCCTTCCTGCAAATCAAACTTTTTCAGACTGCCCAAGTAACACAGACCCACTCCCAAATAATTGCAATATCTTCTGTAGTTCACCTCTTCTCTGGCTGAGGGAGCTGGGCTTGTTCAGCCTGGAGAAGAGAAGGCAGAGAGGGGACCTGATCTGGGTCTATAAGTGCCTCAAGGGAGGCAATGAGGAGGATGGGGCTGGCCTCTTTTCACTGGTGGTCACTGACACAACCAGAGGAAATGGCCACAAACTGAAGCATCAAAAGTTCCACAGGAACTTAAGGAAGAATTTCTTGACGGTGAGGGTGACAGAGCACTGGAACAGGCTGCCCAGAGAGGTTGTGGAGTCTCCTTCTCTGGAGATCTTCAAGACCTGCTTGGATGCAGTCCTGTGCCACGTGCTCTAAGTGGCCCTGCGTGTGCAGGGGGGTTGGACTAGATGACCTCTAGAGGTCCCTTCCAACCTTAGGCATTCTATGATTCTATGATTCTCAAAAAGTTTTAACCTTAAAACAAAGCTAAGGAGCTACCAAATGAAAAGAGCATGGTCTGGTATCTCCTTTGACATGTGCGCTTTTCTTTGGATTGTTTTTTCAGAGGACACAAAACAGCCATTAGTTGTTTAATCCATTTAGTAAGCATGTATAAGCTCTTTATGCAGAATAAGTATGATTCTTTATGGCAGTTTTTTTGGTAGTCTTTCCATTCAAAGTAGTAATCCTCCATTCAAATGGAGCATTTCTACATAGCTTTTGTAAAATAATATTTTTAGAGCCTTCTCTAATTTTTGTGGCAATGGCATAAATTAAGGTATGAAAGACACAATCCTACCAAATGACTAATCAATCTTTTCTATTTAAATAGGCTTTGGATCAAGCTCCAATGCAAAAAGCTTGTTGAAGATTTTTTTTTTTTTTTTTTTTTACTAATACCACTAATAAAACATGTTACATTTTTTATAACATATGCCAAAATAACTGATTATGTTCTATTTATAAATGCTTTGTAACAGTTTCACTAAATACTTCAAAATTATTCTAAGAATGTTAATGAGACAAATTTATTGAATTGGTATTCCTAGCTCATTATTTAATAGCAGAATATTTATAAATGTTGCTTGAATTGCAAGTGCCATCATTCTGCTTCCTGTGCTATGTTTCAAACCTGAAAATATTTTTCTCTGTAGAACTACTTGTGCTCCATAGAAGCACTTGTGCACTCAGCTCCTACTCTCATGCTGGGTAAATCTCTAACTATGCACCTGTCTAAATCTTTTGTACTTTTTCAAATGCTATACAGAAGAAACTCAAAATCAGCACCAGGACTCAATGCATAATAATTAACTCCAGTAGGAGACTGTGTATGCATGAACAGGTGTGAGATTCTTTTGTTTTTAAACACTACTCGGCCTTTAAATCTCTTATTTTTAATTTTATCACAGGCAAATTTAGCTTGAATTTACTACTGTACTTTCTAATTTCTCAAATATATATAAACCTGTAATTTTGCAATATTATCATGCAGATTCATTTTGAGAAATACATATTAAGGTAAAGAAATACTTTTGCAGTCCCTGGAGGTGACTGTTATGTTTGGAAACAGTGTATCTGCAACTGGAGTTATTATTTGTGATAAGTCTTTTGCTAAGTTTAGTCCATTCCTATTTTCTGGAATTGTCCATATTGAAAGTTATTAATTTGAGCAACTACAAACTGTTAGTGCAACATATTTTCATAAGCCAATGGGCTGATCAAGGATTAGGCACTTCTCATTCCTTCCCTTTTATAATGGTGCAATTGTTACCTAACTTGCCTCCAATTGTATGATGTATTCTCCTGAAATCAGAAGGATAATAAGAAAAATAGTCTCGAATAGAAGGTAACCAATCCACATTCCATGGACACATATATATGTGAATATATATTTACACTGTTTGAATGGTCATTCTTTGAAGGACTGAAAAATCCTGTGTCCAAAAGTAAGTATGTCCTATTCAAGACTAAATCAAACAGCTATTCAGAAATCCAGTGAACATGAAAAAAAATAGCTGGGACATAGGCTGTAACCCAGCAGAACTCCACCCATTATATTTACATGTCACATTTCTCATACTTAAAATTTTTAAAAACATCTGCCCTAGGATTGAAATTTTCCATATCTTCTCTCCATCCAAAAGTGAACACCTTGGTGAATGACACACTGCCATTCCTCTTCTCCTCTGCTCATGTAAAGGAGTTGTATCTACTTGACAACAAGATGCAAGTGCTTTAAAACTGGATAGCAACTTCATCTCTGACAGCTGGCACCTATCTCTAACTTCCAGACCAAAAGAGAAAAGGCTTTTAAAAAACAAGTTCTCAGGGCTCATTAAGAGAGTTAAAATTTTAATCAAATTGAACAAGATCTTGGAACAGCCTACCAGTTCCCTAACAAGTCTCAGCCGATTTCTGTTTTGAAAAGAAAGTAATTGTTGGAGAGGTGTGCCCCAATTGAGGCAATACCCCAATACACTTCTCTGCTAATTGCACATTTTTACCACCTATTACTCCGTATTTTTTACCGGCACTTCTGTGGGTGCAGATTCGGGCTCCTAAAATACGTATCTTTATTGGGTTTTCCAAGTAGCTGGACCTTGTCAAAAGTCTGGAATACAACTCCTCAGATGCAAGTTTTCCTACAAAACTGCAAGAATGTCCCTTGTCAGTTTATTAAAGTCTTTCTGCCTGGTCATGATTTGAGAAGAGATTTCCTTTTCAGGTAATACATCATCTGCAAGTCCTTCCATGAAGGACTTGTCACTAAACCAAATGACCTCTCTAGACAACCAAACTCTGACTACCTTTGTAGCAGTGAGAAATGCTACAGAAGCCTGAGAGCCATCGCTGTGAAGATTGCTGTTTCCCTTGGCTGAGGTAGGTAGATGCATGACTACACTCCATCTCTCTAAGCTTCTCCCACACACCTGCCTTTAGCCAGGTTCCCATACAGCACTCTGTCTTGCACTGGGATAGGCAAAAGGTTAGTTGCATTTATAACCTAGAAGATGGCAGCCTAAGGCCAAGTCTTTGCAAAGGAAACATCTACTAACACTACCACACTGAAACATGCATCCACGGTACATACGCTGCAGCAGTGCAAGTTCAGCACATAGCAGTTAACTTCATCTGACAGCACAAAATGCGCTATAAAACTATAGCGCTGAGAACTGCTCAAACACAGCAGAGGCTTAAAGATAATGAATTCTTGGGGGTTTGGTGCTCATTGGCTATGACTATCACATTGCAAAGTCCAACTGATCATATGCTCAGTATTTTAAACAGTGAAAAGTTAAACTGTTCAGGATATTCTTGCTTTATTTCAGTCTCAACAAGGCCGAACTGAACTAGTAGCACTATGTTGACACGTATCAGAAAGATCTGTAAAGTTATCGTTTTAACTTCGCATTACTAAGTTAGTTAATAGGAACAGATGCTTCTGCTTCTCTTCGTAAGTTATTTTCTTCATGTTATTTAGAAGCTACAGGTTAGCTTTACTCCTTTGTAAGGAACTATGAGCCTGGCACCTCATTTCCCAGCATTATTTTTCTTATTCAAATCTTGACTGACACTGTCAAGAGTACAGCAATCTGCAGAGCAATCTTCAGGCTCCTGATTAAATACCAACTTGTGGTACTACTCATTTCTCTGGGAGACATGATAAATATATTCTGTAGTTAAAGGCAAGCATCTGGGAAAAAAAAAAAAGCGCGCACACACACATAAACACACACACACAGAGTATCTGAATATTTGTCAAGCCTTGAGCTAAGACAGACATCAGACCAGTCCCACCCCATGGAAATGGTCTCATTTCCATTTAATGGACTCCCTCCTGTATTCCTAAAAGCAAGTACTAGCCAACCTGAATGAAAATATTATCTGTCCTAAACTGATTAGTATTACATGCAAATAGACAGTAAGGGCTACAGAAACTATTCACTGAAAAGACAAACTTTGAGGGCCGAGGGAGTGTTTTCAGGTTTACAGTTAGTTCATTTTGCTGTTCATTCCACAACTCCAACCCTTCACAATGACACTATCTTCTGCAAAACAGATAGTGAAAAAGTGCAGCCATACTCTGTTAGATTACTCTCGCCATTTGCTGAAATAAGAACTACCAGGTTTCAAAACTCATTTTAAGAAGCAAACTAAATAAAAAAATTGGGAAAGAAAAAAGTCATATGAAGTCAATGACACTGAAATAATATTGTAAAGTTATGCTAGCTAATCTTCATTCTAAAATGGAGATCAAAGAAACCGCTGAGTTTTCTGTGCTTTGTAAACCATGCCTGTGAAAGGCAGCGGGATTTTTGCTAAGACCACTGCCAAGAGCCTTTCTTCTCCATACATCCTTTTGTTCCTTCCTATCGGTGAAAGATTCATTTTCTTTCTTAGGAAGTCTAGATACTGCACTGACATGGCTCTCATCAAAAATACTGTCACGAGACTGTAGTATAATTATTCTCATGAACAGGGAAACCTTGACATCACTATTTTACATATGAAGAACAGATAATTGTATCTATATGATTTGTAAAAGTCTGCTCATTTTCTGCACCTCTTAAACTACCTCTCTCCATCTCCTGCCTTCCCTAGCTGTCTCCTTCCACCTCTCCAAAGCCCAAAAGGGTGCTGAGAAGCACATCATCTCTGTGCTGTTGCAGCATCCCTACTGCCCAGCCCCCTCCCATCCCCTGCTGGAATCACCACACTTAGAAACATCTGCTTTTAGAATATTTGTTGCCAAGTCAGGTTTTAGACACAATGCTGAGACCTCACGCCACAGAAAAAAAGAAGCTCCGGCAAAACCTCAGAGAGCACAGGCACATTCAATTGCCAGCCAACAATCATTAATTTCCTAGGTTCTTACAGATTTCCACAGTCAGAAAGTAGCGTTAAATAGAAATAGCGTTAGTGACAAATATATCTTCTTTGAAAATCCAGAGAAAAAAAATCTTCAGCTCCTAAATCAAATGTAAGGCTCAAAAGTATCCTAGCAAGCTTCATCAACAAGCCTGATAGAAATTTAAGAATACACTTAACTCGGTAAAAATGCTAATGAAGACTCCACTCCATTCCTTCTCCCAGCACCACCAATGCAGAGCCTAAATAGTTGGACTCTCATAGGAAACAAAGAGTTTTGTAAGGAATGCCAGCTTCATCCCTTACTGCATCTCGCATGCAACCTAGAAATATTTTGACCTTCCATACTTCCTAGCAAGGATAGGATGGAAATGGCCTCACTCAGCTTGCACTGCACACAAACCTTGCCCAGTAGAACACCAGCTGTCAAAGTGGAAAGCCCTCAGCAAGCCCTCTACTGGGGTGAATTCCATCCAGTAATTAAATAAATTAATCAAAAAATTAATCCTGAAGAGCTTAGGGTTAAACTCACTCACTTCAGAGGAAAGTTTTGATTATTAATAAAGCTAAAGTCGACGTAGTAAAAACAGAAATAAGTTTGACCTGTAGCTTCAAAAGAGCTCACAAATATTAACTAGTTATTAGCAAATACATTTGCAAAACAGCGAGTCAAGATTATAGCAAAACAAGCAGGATACAAGGAGGAAATATTAGTTTAAGTAGGAAACCCAGTTTATTGTACATAATTATCTAAGTTATAGAAGAATAAATTATATACAATATAGTGCACTTAAGATGCAAAATAGAGGCAAGATAGGGAAAAGAAAGAGTAGAAAGAAGAGCATTCCTTACAGTAGGAAACAGCACTTTCCCCATAGTCACTAAACCTGTAAGGAAGGGTTAAGAACCATTCCAGGACACTCATTTTGCAAGTCTTTTTAATTTCCTCCTCTCATTCCATGTAATAAAGTTTATTCAAATCTGTAAGCCTAAAGTATAGGGAGACTCTGCCTGACAAAGGCACATGGATACAGTCTTTCCCATGAGTGTTTTTTTTTTTTTTACCATAACCAAATATAACCACTAGGTGTCACTGTCTGCTCACAGCCAACTGCCTGAACCTGTCTCCACTTTGTCTTATTTCCTAGAGGAAGAAAAAAACAAAAATAATATAATATATTCTGACTAAGTCCTCATTCTAGATAACCACACTCCTGAGTATATTACTATACCCCAATCCCTGATGTTATGCAACTATTTTAACATTCAGGATGTGTCACTCACATATTTTTTGGATGACATTTTAATGAAGCAGCAGGTCTGACCCTGATGCAATGTAACCACATATAGGTCTGTTGCAGGCAACAGAGGTTGATTTACATTAACTGAGTTCCAAGGTAGTTCTTTGGCAGAGGATCTTTTCAAATACACTTTTCTTGATTACAGTATCAAGAAATACATTTTCAGATGAAATAAATGAATTCATAACTGAAAGTTGCCTAGTGACCAGCAATCGCACAACAGTAATGCGCACTCATTTCTGGAATATCAAGAGTCTGAAAGAATAAGTCTGACTCTTGAAATGCTAGAAGACTGAATTCTTCCAAAATTATTTATGTGTATAAGAAGCCCCATTCCTACTTAAGTATTTCTGACTACACAAAAGTTTCAGATACTACTTTTTGTGTAGTCTGTTTGCCAAAGATGGGTTCCAGCCATCCACACTCCCAGTGTCAATACACGCTCGTCCCAGAATGTAACGTTATCAGATGCTACCTTAGGATGCTTCAGGGCAGCAATCACAGTATCCCCTGGGTAGTTATTCTGAAAGATTTCAGAGTATTGCTGCTTATTAAATACTAGCTACGAGGTACTGATTTGAACTTCAGGACCCTAATGGGAAACTGAACTGTAAGTGGTGATGAGAACAGCTGAGAACAAGAACAGCAAAGCTGTATCTGTTGGGCTATGAGAGTACCAGATTACAGATCCTGTCCCCAAAGTCATTCACAGAAAAGAAACCAGAATCATTCTAGATTCCCCTCTTACTCCTTATTTGCTGTTTCACTGGATACCACATTCCTATGCCAGTCTGGTTATTGCTTCTTTCAAAAGAGGGAAGGGATGAGAGGAGAAAACTCATCTTGACTATACAGGATGAAATCAAGATGAAGGGAGAAGGGTAAGAAAAAAAAATCTGATATATTTGAGAAGGTTTTCTTTTTCTTGAAACAGGAAGCTCTGCTGAGTTATGAAGAAAAAAAAAAATCAGACAAAAACAAATCCAGTTGCATCCCCCTGGCTACAAAACAGTATCATTAGAAGCTTGCACTGAGCCTAACTTCAGAGATAGCGAGACCCAGAGTATTTTCTACCATCAACCAGACCATTGAAGCCTGAAGTTCCTTGGTTGCCATGACAAACATTTTACCAAATGAATCATAGAACTTTTACATAGTTAACACCATCTGGAAGAGCTCTCAAACTCTGTTGGTGATAATATCTTATGGATGCAAACCTTTCTAGATACAGCAGCACAGGCTATTTCCCCTCTCTCTGCATCCAGGTAGCAAATGAAGCAATATTTCATACATGGACAAAAAACACCGGAAATGCACTTATGTATTTCTACTGTTTTTGTTCTTTCCCTTCTCTCTCCCCTGTAAGTGAGCTACCCTCTCATATTAAAAAACAAATTAATCACACTGTCTGCACTGGCTTGACATTTTATCTCCCACTCCCATATGCTCAGCCTCTCTCAGCTGGAAACAAGAAAAGTAGGAGGCATCATTGAAGCACTCTGTTCCCTGGAATTTAGGGCAGTCAACAGGCCAATGTTTAGAAGTGGATTGAAACGGATCCATATTTAGATTTTTAAGTGTTGGGTATTAATGCATATATTTATGCATATATTGAATATTTTATGCATATATTAATACATGCATTTGCTATTAATGCATAATTACAACATGAACTGCAGACTGTATAACCAGGTGTATATGACTTAAAAAAAAAAAAAGTGGTACATTATGGTAAAAACGCCCTTAGGCCTTTGGGCTCTTTAAAGCCAAGTATTACGTTTTCACCTCTACCAACCAAAATTAACAGTGTCTCCAACTCCATAGTTGAAACTGTAAAGAATTTGTTGATGGCTTGGCAGTGTTAAACCCCAGGTTTCTTGGATTATCCAACTTGGGTAGAGAGAAGAAGAAAAAAGAAAACACTCCCCCCCCCACACACACACTCACGCACACACACATCCTTCAGGTAGCTCAGAGTCCAAGACTTTCCCAAATATTTAAAATAGTTTTTCCTTTTTAGTTTTGAAATTCCTGCTTAATGGGTTGGTGGGTTTTTTGGTGGCTCCTGGGGCTGCCAGCCCTGCAGCCCTTTGACACAAAACAAGTTAAATTCAAGTCTGACCTAACCCGCTCTTGGCAATAACAACTGAGCTGCACTACCATGCTGCTGGTAGGCAGCAGACAGAAACAACGAAGGAATCAATTTGGATGTCTCCTGCTCTGGGGATCCTAAAGGGAAGGCAAGAGCTAGCGACAGTTCCTTCCTTCACCTAAGAAACATTGACACATTCTTTAGCTAAGTGAAAGCACCAACTCCAGAACAGATCATTGTATCACAGAAGTTTTGGGGACAGAAAACTAGAAACAATCTGAATATCAGAATATATTGCCTATAGATTTCATGTACTGCACATCAGATCTTTTCATGGTCAGAGATATAGTACAGAGCTATCTGCAATAGGAAAAACTGCTAAAAGAGGCTGAATACACTGCCCTACTCACACTAACAAAGTAAGACATTTAAGACAAATTGATCCTATCTTTCAATTCATAATGTCTGATATTAATGTTTGTTGACTACAGACTAGCAGCCAGTCTTGGTTGGTCTACACATAAAAAATAATAATTTGAAAAAATGTAAAAAGATTATTCAATCGTGAATTACAGCAAACGCCCACCAGTAACAAATGCTGCAACAGTTGCTCATTACTCTACTTGAATTGCTTAAGTCTTAAAATACATTTTTTTATATAGACTAGCTGATAATTATGACTGAGAATATAGTGAAGTGAGCTCTTCTGCATACACTATCAATAAGATATAAAAACACTGTATGATTCAAATAACAGGCTAAGTCAGTTACCTTAATTATTGGGTTTATATATTTGCTGAAACAAAACCCAGCATTGATCAGGGGAAAATATCACTTACATAGATTAGGTTCCCTTAACTTAAGGTGTAGCTTTCATGGAAATTTCAAAATATTAAGAAAGACTTGACCTGATTTCAGATAAAAAAAAACAGCCAGAGGAAAAAAAAGACCAAAAGAGATTTGGAAAAAAAAGATATATATATATATATACACACACACACACACACCACACACACACACACACACACACAGTGTTCCTCTCCTCTCAGTGCAGCAAGCCTCTGTTAACAGATGGTGGCAGATCTGTTTGATGCAGTGGGCAGCATTTTCATCTCATGCTGCTGGCAAACATCATGAACATTTAACTCATACTCCTGTGCATACCCTTAGAGTATACACAGGCACTGCTAGCCTCCCAGAGACGTTTTGCACATGTAGCTCCTATTAAGTCACTGGGAATGGAGTGCTCAATATTAGCTAATTCTTGTATTTAATGTAAGGAACATGAGTAAGGAGAGATGAGTTTTCTCACTCATCACTCCTTCAATGGCTACAAAATTATTTGTCTCTCTTCCAGGCAAAAGCAGATAACCAGTCTTTCCATGAGTGGGGGTGGCCTAATTAAGGTGTCTCTGTTCTGTTATGTATTTTCATGAAATGTGCAAAAGACTTTTGCATCCATTTAAAGTGGGCTAGGGAATTAGAGAGTTTGGGGAGGTAGAGAGGAAAGGAATAAAGTGACAAGGCAGTGGAAATCCTAAGGGGGTGAACAAGCTAAGAAAGTATAACAAAATCCAAAGGTAAACACATAAATTGAACATACACAAAAACACATTCTTCCCACCAAGTCATTAGCAAAATGGTTAGCATCCAGCTCATTTCTTATATTCTGTTTGTGGCTGTAGGAATCAAGAATATTTTTATATGCATTCATCTTTATAATAACCTCAGTTGTCCGCCAGGTCAGAACAAACAGTTCGTATCCTAGAAATCTTAAAATTTGTCTTAATACAAGTATGCAAGCAAGTTTCATTTGAATGCATACTGCGGCATTCTTCAGATCAGCTTGAAGAATACAGTAACATCCATACGTTTCTTAACAAGATCATTCTCAAGACTCCACACTGAGAATCTCCAGCTAGAAACCTGTGCAAACCTCTCACATTCTCTGGAGAGAAGGTACAGAGAACTGAATTGTTCTACTCTTAAGAGAAATGTTTATTGCAAATAGCCTTTTGTTTATTACAAGAAATATAAGTTCCCAATGAATAGTTAGCCACCAGATTAAAACTGCAAAGCCTACACAAGTTCACGGACCATGGGCACCATCCTTGAACTTACTTCTGAAAAACTTGATTTGACGCATGATTTATTTTAGCAAGTGAATATCTGGATAGCACTTTGCTCTTGAAATATACTCCTTACACACCACTTCTGGATTGTAATTCAGAAGTAAATGGTATATATACTTAAAACATTAGAGGTCTCCTCTATATATTAATGCAATAAACATGAAAGACTCACTTGCTGACTCAATTATGAGCGGGTGTTAAGGTGTCAGGTGCTATGTCTTGTTAGGTGGCTCACTAATTTCCCCAATGATAAAAAAAAACAAAAACAAAAAGATGCATCTCTATCTACTTGAGCTTATATTCTACTTGGATCATGGACAAGGTATATGCAGAGCTCTAGGCTGCAGGGTTATTTGGCCTAATCACAAGGAACTGATCACGTTCATATGTGAACTTTGATTGTGAATCACATTCAAAAGCCTAATCACAGGAACTATAAATCAAGACAGCAACTTCAAAATCCACAGGACAGATATTATTGTGGTCTTACAACTGTCCACAATAAACATTTTGCACTGCCTAAGCCAAACCATGTGTCAGCACATTGGCTCCTTTTCAACATAAGACAATGACACTGGGTTAATTAGCAACAGTTCAGCTCAAGTGTCAACAAGGTCAAGAAGTTTATCCTTCCGAGTACCAAAGAGTTAATGATTAGACATTCAGAAAATTACAAAACTCAATCAACTCTTCAATAAAGCAACTGGCATTCAGTACATTAGTTACACTGTATGGTGACATGCTAAACATCATAAGGGGTAAGTTCATAGCCTTATTTTACATACCTCATCTATACCGTGTCCCATAATGAGTCAAACAAATTAAGTTCTTCCAGAGGGCAGTTTGAAAAGCTCTCTCTCTTACTCTGCATAAGCTGTTGTTCATATATGCTTATGTGCTATATTACTCACCAGAGCATAGAAAGAACAAAAAAATTACATAATTTCAATATTGTTTCCATTTCTCTTCCCAAATCAGTTCAAAGACACCTTTATATCGAAAGACACTGGTTACACTTTCTTAATATTGCAAGTGGCAGAAAAAAGGTTCAGAGTGATTTAACAGCTATATCCTTATGCCATTTCATATTTTATTTGCATCCACAATTTAAAAAACAGAAGTGACCACTATAAAGTTAAGTGCTTCATTCTTTCTACTTACAATTTAGAAAGCAATCTTTGAAAGTATAGGTAATATAACAACAGGCGCAGGGTAGCTGAGGTCTTACCAAAACAAAAGTCTTAAGATTAAGCTCTAGAAGTCCCTTCCAGCCTTAGGCATTCTATTATTCTATGATTCAGCAACTCTGCTTTTTCTGTGTTATCCATAACCAGGGTGCCCATCCCGTTCGCCAGCGGACCCACATTTCCCCAATCTTCCTTCTGCTGTTTATATATTTGAAGAAGTTTTTCTTGTTCTCCACATCCCTTGCCAGATTGCACTCCAAATGCGCCTTAGCTTTCCTTGTCATAACTCCGCATTCCCTGGCTATGCTCCTGTATTTTTCCCCAGAGGGTCTGTCCTTTTTTCTACATTCTGTATACCGCCTTCTTCTGCTTGAGAATTGCCACAAGCTCCTTGCTCATCCACGCATGTCTCCTGCCCCCTCTGCCTGACTTCTTACGCACAGGGATGCACTGTTGCCAGGCATGGAGGAAGTGACACTTAAACTAGCCAGCTCTCTTGAGCCCCCCTTCCTTCTAGAGCTCTAGCCCAGGGGATTCTTCCAAGGAGGTCTCTGAAGAGGCTAAAGTGGCCCTTCTGAAGTCCATTGTTGCAAGGCTGCTTACAGCCCTGCCTCCTCCTTGTCAGATCCTGAACTGCACCAGCTCATGGTCACTGCAGCCAAGACTATCCCCCACCCTCACATCTCTTACAAGACCCTCTCTATTTGTTAGCACGAGGTCCAGTAGCCCACCTCTCCTCGTTGGCTCCTCCACAACCTGCGTCAAAAAGTTATCATTGACGCTCTGCAGGAACCTCTGGGACTGTTTGTGCCTGGCTGTGCTGTCCTTCCAGTTGATGTCGGGGAAGTTGAAGTCCCCCATGAGAACCAGGGTCTGTGACTGTAAGGCATTATCCAGTTGACTATAGAAGGCCTCGTCAACTTCCTTGTCCTGGTCAGGCGGCCTGTAGCAGACACCCACCACAGTGTCTCCCACATTAGCCTGCCCTTTAACCCTTACCCACAGGCTCTCAACACGCTCATCGTCCACTCCCAGGTTGAGCTCCATGCATTCCAGATGCTCTCTCACATAAATAGCAACTCCACCACCTCGCCTTCCCAGCCTGTCCTTCCTAAAGAGCACATAGCCTTCCATGGCAGCACTCCAGTTGTGCAAGCTATCCCACCACATCTCTGCAATTCCAATGAGAAAGTGGCGCTGGGATCGCACACAGATTTCCAGTTCATCTTGCTTATTCCCCATGCTTCATGCATCGGTGTACAGGCATTTCAGGAAAGTAACCGAGCCTGCAGGTTCCCCAGGAAGGGAAAAAGAGACCCCTCTATAATCATTTCCTATCCTCACTTCCCCACTACCATACTCCCGCTGGACACCATCTGACCATGGCTGTGTAGTACTGTTTGTCATGTCTGTGTGACACACCCCTTCCCCCTTCTCGTCTAGTTTAAAGCCCTCCTAATCAGGTTGGCCAGCCTTTTGGCAAGGAGACGTGCATCCCCTCTTGCTCAGATGGAACCCATCAGTCCCGACTAGCTGGTGGTCATAAAACAGAGTCCCATGGTCACAGAAACCAAAACCCTGTCACGAAGCCCAGCGGTGCAGCCAGCTGTTAACCTGCCATATCCGCCTTCTCCTCCTTGAATCCATTCCCCCTGTTGCTAGGATCGAGAACACTACCCGGGCTCCCATGCCTTTGACGGCCATCCCTAGGGCTCTGAAGTCACGCTTGATATCCCTCAGTTTGCCCATGGCCTCATTTGTGCCCACATGAAACAGAACCAGCAGGTAATAGTCAAATTTGTGGATAAGCCTTGGGAGCCTTTCTGTAACATTCTTAATTCGGGCCCCTGGCAAGCAGCTGACCTCTCTTGATGAGGGGTCCGATCTACGTATCGGTGCCTCCATGCCCAGCAGCAGGGAGTCACCCATGACGATCATTCGCCGCTTCTTTTGGGTGTTCCTTTTCTCCTTAGGGGAGCAGCCTCAGGGAATGGACCTGACCGCCCCCTAGATGGGCCTCGGATCACAACCTCTTCTACCTCATCTGCAAGTTCCAGGGCCTCATTACCTGTTGTACGTGGTCACTGATGTGGGTAAGGTGGGCCACAGAGGGAGTCTCCTGCCACCTCGAGTAAGGGCCTGTTTCCATTGTTGATCATCCTTCGATACTGTTAATTCTGCTCCCTCTGCCCTATGGCAAGAGGGTACTGGAATTACAGACAGAATTCTTTCTCAGCCTTCTCCAGTTTTTCTGTAGTTCTAAAACTGGTGGTGCTGAAGATCTGGTCTGTGCCTCAAAACACCCTCATCAGAATTTCACAACAGGAGGCTGATTCTGGTCTTCAGGTACAAACTCATTATTGTAAATTAGCTCATGCAATGGTTTTCATCATGTCCTTAAGGATGTCCATCCTTAACAGAAGCAGAACCTACATTCTTGGGGCAACAGGATGCAACTCAGTTTCATTTCACCCTTAAAAGATTTCAGAGTTTAAGCATTAGTGTGGTTTGTTTTGTTTTTTTTTTTAAAAGACATCACTCAGAAAAAATTCTGATATCTTTCCTGCACACCTAGAGCCTTCAAAACACAATGGGATGATGAGTGCTTGTTCATTCATCAGGAAAAGTTCACATGCAAGTGGCAATACAAACATTTGTCATCTACCAAATCATCATTTAGAGCAGAAGAACATGTACTTAGAACAAATTCACAAATGACCATGTACATTCATTTCTGTTTTCCAGATGCTTGACAGATGCACTCAAAGCCAAGGTCCACAGAACTTGCTAAATATTATTCTTCCTTCCAAAGAAAGAAAGAAAAAAAAAACTCCCATTAAAACAACAGTTCTTCCTACCCTATATTAAGACCTAGTCTCTTTTAAAATGGTTCCATCAAGTGCACTGTTTAAATCTCATTAGATTTCTATATAACAAACATTCAGCAGAGAGCACACAGCATAAATTTAGGCCACAGGACTAGTTAATATTTAATCCTATGTCATTAGATTCTGGTGTCTTACCACTTATCACTATCAACAGTGACTTTAGGTTTGCTTCACCTTTGTTTCCTTAGTATCCCAAGTATTTACAACTGAACAAAACACAGTAATTTCTTGGAAGAAAATCCATCCCAAAAAACTCTCTCAATTCAAAGCTAGCACCATGACCAGACATGTAGAAAAGACCCCGGGAAGAGAATGAAGGCTTGGGCACTCCCGGAGAGAATGAGGCGGCAGCTCTTCCCACACAGCCTTCTTCACCCTTGGAAAGAGCCAATTCGACTGGACTAGGCAGTTTAAATATTAGTTATTTCCTTCTCAAGTATCCAGTGGTGCTTTTAGAAAAACAATCTTGAAAAGATCTATTTTAATCATAATTTTTCATGTTATCAGTTTCATTCCACTCCTCCTTCACTTCCCTCAGCTCTACTCTTCAAAATTGAGATCTGGGTAATATGCTGCAGCAAATAACAGTCCAGATTGTGGGAAGACTGTTAAATACCTATCTACTGCTGAAAGTTGTCAGCTTGTAGATACTCTTAAGGAAGCGAGACTGTGAGTTTCCATCAACTCCTAAAACTACCTAAGCAATAGTTTTGCTGTAGCAAGGTCTCTCCAGGCACAGAGAAAAAGTGACCATCCCCTTCACAGCTTAATGTCTTTAAGGTCTTCTACAGAAATACCCCATGAACAACTTCCTAAGAATGAAAATGAATAGGGGGGAAATTTTGTTCTGAATCTACAAGAAAATGTGTAATAATGGCAATAGTGCCATTGCAAGAGACACATTCTGATTTGGAAGTTAACAGAACATGTATATCTTATGGAGTGAAGCATACGATTTCCTCCAAGTAACAGCTGAATTTGAGTTCATGAAAACAATAAGTAACTAGTTTTTCTCCAGGGAAAGAACCAGACAGTTTTTTGAAGACAGTGAAGATTTGAGATAATCATCATGAAGAAAACATTCAGAATCACATAAGCAGCGTGCTCAGAAGTTCTCCATTCCTTTGGAGTATAACATCAAAAGCAGAAGCTTTTAGCAGCACAGAAAACTGTCAGGAGTGTCCTAGAAGGGTGCATTTTAACACTGTAAGATACCATGGCTAGAATACAGCATTTTGTTTTTGAAATAAAAGGCAATACAGCATAGGTATTTATCTTGCATGATGTCTCTTTGGAGACTTGCTCTCTTTCCCAATACTGTGTACAGCACATTTCTTTTGTATTTGTTTTCCTATTGCTTCCCTTTGCAAATACAATGCTATATTCCTTCGAATCACAAGGTCTTGAGAGGTAAACTAATCCCTCCTGCTCCACCAGGCCACAAACAACTATCCTCAGCGTTCCTAACACATACTTAAACCCAAGGTGCTTGAGGTGCTGCTCCAAAAAGCAAATTAAATAGACCTTTTCTATTCCAGCCATCACCATCTTGCAGTAACAGCTTCTTCCACTCCAACTAATTTCAAGACAGAGTAGGGAATTCCTGGGCAAACAGCTTCCAGCAACAGGACTGCAGAGGCAAGGCAACCAACTTATCAAGAACAAAAAGGAAACAAAAAGAACAAACAAAAGCCACCAAGTTTTAGTGTTTTTTTTGTTTTGCCTGTTTTTTCTCCCCTGGTTTCTAGGTAGGGTGACATTGTTTTGTGCTCTTGGACAGATAAGTTGCCATTTTATACTGAAAAGGATTATTATGTGAGGTATTTAAATCATTCATAACAGAGAATCAATTAAGGAAACCAAACTTGATCTGCAAGTAAAACCCAGTGAAAACCTTCACTTGCCTCAGGGAAGAGCATGAAGGCTGAGTGTGCAGACACTTGCCAAATAATTGTTGTTCAAAACTGTGCCCACAGCTGATTGCCATCTACAGGCTTTTATAGACAAAAATAAGAGTATTTTACTATGGAACCCACAATCCGGCCCTAGTTCCAAATTTTAAAAAAAGGTTTCTTATTTCAGAATAAGATCAGTTCTCCATCCCACAGTAAAGTCTCAACATAATTTTAACACATTGCAGAAGTCAAACAGAGAAAAGTTTCTCACCACCCCAAACAAAAAGCTGGAAGTTCTCTCTCAGTTGGTACGAGCCCAAGAGTTACTGGCAGCTTCATTCTCATTATGTAATAGAGGACTGGGCCCAAAACCAGAATCACTTAGGTTATCCAGGAAGACTGACGTAATCCTGCAGGTACTCTGTTTAAACTTAAGCCTCTTTTTGCTGCCAAAACCAGATAGCTCTATTCCATCAAACAGGTGAAAACACCTTGCTCTAGGTCACACTGTGCTCATATGATCCTACAAGTGCCTGTGCTAATTATCTACTCACAGATCATCTGTCTTCTCAAGCATTAAGGACTTCACTGATTTTCAAAAACATTGTTTTGCCTCCAAATCTTACTGTATTTGAAAAAATCTTACCCGAAATAAAAATCAATTCCGGGTTACTTAAGAACACTGAATCGTGAAGCTTTTAGAATAATAAGTAACAGAAGAAGCACATGTGCATTATGTAATAGCTTCTTGTGTAGTCAGTCCAACAGAAGATCAAAGGGTTTTTCATCCCTCCCACTTCCACAAGAGATGCTGTTGCCATTAAGCACAGATTTCTATTAATTTGCATGGCAGTAGACCCAATCTCAAGTATTACGATGACAATGTTTTTCCATTCAAAGACTGTTTTGGTACATCTTCATTCACTTCTACACAGATTAAGCTCACTGGTTCAGCAAGATGTACACAGTTTCAAGCAACAATACAGCACAGTCCTCAGGTGGGCAAAGCTCTCAGCCTCATTCTTACCAACACCAACAATACAACAGCAAGAGCACCATATTCACAGAGTACAAATTAAAAAAAAAAAAAAAAAAAAAGAAGAGTCTTCCTTTTATCGCAATATGCTGGCATACGACCTATTTTTCTCCTTCAGAGTTTCCCATCCCTTCCGGCAAGCTCTCAAGGCCCAGCCTCCTTCACACTTCCAAGACTGGAAAGGACAACCCTATTCAAAGGAGTTTGTTCTCAATACTAGGTATTCAGCAGTTACCAAAATAGCATGATGAAAACCATCGTGTTTTCCTGTACAGAGGCAAAAAAATACAAAAGAAGAAATGGACCCAGACATCTTTATCAAGCAATGTATCACCCACCTTTTCCCTTTGCTTGTTCTTAAGTAAGGAATAGCATTATTATGTTCACAGTAGCCCACACAAACAGAGGTTTCACACAGCTCGGGGACGCAGGAGCAGGCAGTGTCCGGCGCGGCCCGCCCGGGGCCAGGGCGCTCCCGCCGCCTGCGGCGTCGCAGCTCCCCGTGAGCGCCGAGGGAGAGAGCGATCGCTCTCGAGCACCGCACGCGGCCGCCACAGGGCCAGACGGCGCTGCTGGCGCTTCCCCCGCGCGGAGCCCCGCTGCCCGGCCCTCCCCTCCCCTCGCCTCACGAGGCTTCCTGCCCCGTCTCACCTCGAGGCGCGGCGCGCCGCACGTCGTGGCTCTCCCTACTCTCCTTTACGGCTCGCGCTCTGCTGGCGCCCGCCGCACACCGCTCCCCTCACTACGGGCCTCGACGGTTAAACCCTTCCCGCCTTGCAGACGCTTCGCGCCTAACGGTCCCGCGGGCGCGCGCAACGGCGCCCCCAACGGCCGCCGGGCGCGAGCGGGGGTGGGGGTGGGGAGCGCCGTGTGAGCGCCTGCGCGCGCCTCACCTGACTCAGGCGCCGCGCGG